>JARHVA010006427.1:567500-912500 GCA_037957365.1 Torreya grandis
ATCTATAACCAAGCTTTAAGGACATCCACAGTATGGTGTTAGGATCAATTTCAAGGAAACTTTATGGTTTGAGACCTATATTAATAAATATTTATATTATTATCCACTTGGAAGATCATAATAGTCATTAGGGTGACCTCTTAAAAGTTTCCAAGCATCAAAAATCTAGTACAGTTTGTAGAAGTAGCAAAGGAATCTTCATCTATAGTCATTTTCATAATAATGAGATGAAATATGTAATCAAATGAGATATTAAGATTTATGAAGAGAGAGTTTGAAATTATTTTAACTTAAATCAAGGTGAAATAATTAGAGTGACTATTTTTAGGTCTTTTATTGTTGTTTCAAGATCTAAATATTGTATTAGTCCGTACAAGATCCAAATCTTTCTACATAGTCAAGACTAATATGAGGAAATGTCTATTTTTAAGAAAGTATAATGATGTGTATGAAGAATATAATCTGAATAATTGATGAATATAAAGTTTGGCTCAAATATATAACCTTTGATAAGATTATAATTAGTATAGGATATATTTCCATGTAAATCAACACTTATAGTAGGGCTTTTGAAGATTATTGAAGTGTGCAAACTTGAATCACATCAAAATTGTCAAGAAGGTGTTGTTATGCCATAAAATCAAATAATATTTATACCTAGGTTTGAGATTTAGATGGTAATATTTTCAAGATTTATATAAAAATGTGAGGTTCAAATGTCAAGGTCATAGTCATTCACCTCATGAAATCACCTAAAACCATGAAAGCACATGCCTATCTCCAATTTTGTGAATATGAAGAGAGCAGAGTGGTCTAATGGAGAGTAAAAAGGTAAAAGGAAGATTCATAAGGAAAATTAAAATATGAATATATAAATACTATGGAGAAGAGTGCCCCAATCAAGATCTAAAGTCAAGGTCATCCATGAAATGCCCACCTAAAGCCATATTAGAGGGTCAATTGTATTGACCTATCCACATACCCTAATAGTGTAGTTCAAGGTAAATTCACTTAAAAGGGTAAACTTGTGAAATAACATATGTTTAAAATTAAATTTGACATAATTAAACCTTCATCAAGATAATGTCCTCTACTACTAACTCATGATAGTTCACAACCCTATGAATGGATTAGGACTGTAAGAGGCCTAAAAATATTGTTTTGAGGAGCAATATTCTCAAGAAAGAGATAAGATGAAGATTCTAAGTGAATTAAGAGGTATTAAAAGTTACAATTATTGGTGTAATTTATTTAAAAAGGTTCAAATTCCCCAAGGATAATCTATAATAATGTTAATAAGATAGTCTTAGTGAGGTTTCTTAAAGAAATATAGTGTGACATAGGTTGCATAGGACTGGAAGGTGACCAATGAAGGATAAATATTATTGAAATAAGGTTATAATGGAATTTAAAAAAAATTATTGACACTTTTATACTCTAATATAATGTTTTTCAATAATAATACTCAGTTATAGGCCAATTAAAACATGAAGACATAGGCAACTTAAGCTAGTTTTGAGAAAAAAGCATCTTGACACCTCTAGAAGCATGAGCTAGTTCTGAAAAATTGGTATACATAGTCATATTTAGTGGTTATAATTGATAATGTTCTTGGTTAAGTGAAAATAATATTGGAATCATCCATTGTTTTTTTATAGTCACCTACATATCTATTGACAATCAACATGGAGCTAGAAAGACTTCTTGGAGGTCTATATGTATATAACAGATGGTTTAAAACTCACTTGGGATTTTTTAAAGTATGGAAACATGATCTTAAATATTCATACACTTGGTGAGAGTGATCAGACTCTAAGTTTCATAAAAATAGGACCTTGAAGGCTAAAATAGGTAGGTAGATTCAAAACCTTTGAGAGACAAAACCATCATTTTAAAATCATATAGGCTTTATTTTCACATGGTGATCATTAGAATAAGGTGGAGACTCATTTAAATTCATTATGTATTTGTTTTATATAATGTAATTAAATAAAATTGATTATTTTCACTCCCAAACCATCTTTCTTGCATATAAAGTCCATGACAAGCACCCGAGGCACAACATCACCATGTAGACATCTCCACACATATTTTGCATGGGAGATTTTACTTATCATAGTTTCTAATTGGGTTAATTTAATTAATATCTATGGATAGAGGTTTTATATCATGAATTCATATGATATGAACTATTGCTAAGAAGTTGTGGACTCTTAAAACACTTGCAAAACCCTAAAACCTACCCAATGGAATAAAGAAGCCTAAATATGCATTAAAATGATGGGTTTGAGCCATAAAATGATATTTACCATCTTTTAAACTCATCTGAGAACCTTTGTGGCCTATTGGTTATGAAGTTTAGGACTCGTACTATATGGACTAGGCCAAATAAGGTTATTTTGATCTTGTAAACAAAGAAATGAAGGATAATTGCATATTTAAAGAGTTTTAAAAGAAATATGGGGCCCTAAAATTCATAAAAAACATTTTTAAAACCATAAAAAATGTATTTATGACTATTTTCATAGGAAGATAGGTCTATAGGTCAAAATAAGGAATTGTGTTCATGCAAATAGAGAGTGAATTGCTTGATCAATTTCAATCCATGACTCAAAATAACCATATATATGTTAATCATGTTGTATATAATGTATTTGAACCTTATAAATCAAAATAAGGTTATAATACTAAAGAATTATACATACACATATGCTTGTTTGTTCACTTCACTAGACAATGCCATCAAGAATGGGTAACAAGAGACAAAGCAGAGTCATGAGGGCACTCAAAATATTAATTATCATATCCATAAGGTATTTATATATATGTATTACAAATTTTATCCAAATGATAAGTATTATGACTAATAATCTTGGCCTTAGAACACCGAATGTGCCCAAAAACCCTATTTTCCACTATGAGAGGTGACTTCACATGCTCACCATGATACAGATATTTTGAATGGGAAGATGAGTAATTTAGGATATTTATATGGTATAATACACTAATATTTTGTTTCATTGGTTTATCCATTAAATTTCTAGGCTTTATGAATCATCATTAAGAATCCTAAACACTTTAAAACCGTTGTAAAAACCTATTATAGACCCATTTATGAATAATTGAAGAGGAATGAATCCAAAATAATTTAAAAAACATGAATACCACATGTATCATAAATTAAATTCTGATAACTTCATGTCCATGATAATTTTTTATATGGATGGTGTACGAACATAGCAAAAAGTAGAATTTTGAGAGGAAAAAATGATGAAGGAGAGGTAAAATTTATTTTAAGGAAATTCCAATCATTTAAGAGTGAATATATGACACTTTTTATACCTAATAAAATCATTATATGATAAAAAAAAAATATTGTAAGTGCCCTTGAGAGCTCATTCAAATCAGTTAGTTAGTAGGATTGAAGACAGTTAAACTGAGTCAATTAGTTTGATTGAGTCAACTAGTTTGACCAAGTGTCAAGAGTTTATAATAAAATAGGACCTATTTCATGATATGGGATATTGTTAAAGACCTAAAAATAATTATGTTTTTAAGTCTTAAATTTTTTATTTAGGTTCTAATAGCTGTGAAGTATAAATAATTAGGTTACTAGGCCTAATTGGCCTAATAGACCTACTTGGTTAAGTAAATAAATGAAGAATGGAATAGAAGGTATGATGGATAAGTTAAATCATATTTATCTCACCACATAAATTATAAAATTAATGAAAAATTGATCCAATTCATACTTAACTAATCCTTGTCATGAGTTAACTAGTTTACAACTGTTAATCACATACATAACTCATTTTGAGTATCAATACATGAATTAACTCACCTCAAGTGTATTTTTATAATTATGTTATGGAATATAATGATATAATAGGAATTTTTACAAATAAAATATGTCCCAACACCTTGTTTTCAATGCCAAAGAACTGATTCAAGGAGCATGTAAGGAACCAAACATAGAGATATTCTTAGAGGATTATTTGTAACTAGTCATAACTAAATTTGTACATGAGTTAGTGATTGGATAACTTATTCTTCTATATTATATGCCACATTGGATTATATTCTCTTATTTTTATATTTATTAATACATGATGGATTATTTTGGCATACCTCATACTGGTATATAAAAACTATGCTAAAATTATAACTTACACCTAGAGAAAATAAGAAAATTTTATTGTAGACTTATTCATGGTTGTTAGTGTGTTCTTTTGATTGTTTATTTGTACATAAGTGTGATATTTATCTCTTTTCTAGGTCCTATCATTCACCTAATTCTATTTTTTCATCCTCTCTATGTCACCTAAAGTGTTGAAGAATAGAAATTATGTTGAAGAGTGATAGTATACATTATCTTTATAGACATTCATTCCTCTACCTTCAATTTATAGGCTTTCTATCAAACCTTCATATGAAAAAATCATGTTTAGGACTATTTTAAGAAATTATTATTGATGAGATTTTCCCTTTTGATTCACATGTGTGACTAGGTTCAAGGTTTACATAAAATCATTCATAATTTAGGTGCATCACCATCAGTAACATATGGTTTCCTTTTTAGTAATCCTTCTAACACTTTTCTCCCCAAAATCAATTAGGTTTTAGTAATTGATTAAAAATATTTGTATTCAGAGGAGATAGCCTCAAAATACAAATTTTTGGTATAAGATACAAGTATCCCATTACCTATAGATTAGTCTAATGTAAGTCTGCGTTTGAAGGAGATCTGAGTAGTCTACTTTAGCATGTTGTAACTTGGGTTGCTAACAGTTTTGGTGTGCCTACTGCGACACAAATATATCCATTGGATTAATAATTTACAACAATTTTTTATTTACAATAAATTTAAATCACTCATATGTTTGTTATCTCTGAGTTAAGGGGAAACTTTTGTTCATAGATTCATTAATTTTCATGTGTCTTATAGTGAATGATGATAGCATATGGAAAAACATTCTATCACATACCTCCTTATCAGTAGACCTATGATCCATCATAATTATAATATGATCCATATACATATTATTATGAACCCTATTAGTCCTATATTCACCTTGATCAAAAATATGAAATCCATTATCAAGCCTATGATCCTTGTGAACCTCATTCACTTACTTGGTAGCCTACTTATCAATCTAATAAGTATTGTCAATCTCATGGAATTCTTAATCAGTTCAACCATGTTCTAATATAATCCATATCAAGCTTCAATAAAACCTTTTTTGCCTATGAAAAGTACATGGTGAGAATTGATGCACAAAATAGCTATGGATAGGAGATCCCTAAGCATGAGATTGAGAGCATGTGATATTTATTACAACAAACTAAATAAGCGTGTGTATATTTCATAAGAAAATGCCATCCAAAATTCAGTGGTGATATCCCTGACATACGTGGTATAATTTTAGGAATGAAAGAGAATTTGGTAGGTAGTTCATGAGAGACATCAGTTCCCCATTGAACTACCATTTTCTCTTCATGAATATCAAAAAAATTCATATCACATCCCTCAAAATTACTCACAAGATTTTCCAAGCTTTCCTACTTAGAATAATATCCAAGAAAGACCTTAGAAGATTGAATAAGTGTGCTTTGAGGAGGATAATTTTCATATTTCATAATAGATCATATAGGGGCATTCATCTTCTAATCAATAAGGAGAGATTTGTAATGAGTTGATTCATTAATTTGAGGCCCACTTTACCAAATAAGTTGATCTTGAAAACCAACATATTCAATAGTCGATAGGAATTGAAAAAGTAACACAATATCAGCAACAAGTTAATCCATTTGTACCCATGGCTGAAACAAGTGCAAAGTAAGAAGTCCCTAAACACAAGTTCATGACTTGAAAATAAGTACAACACTCAAGGGATAGATATGAGAAGTTAATCATAAGACCAAGTGTTGTTCTAAAAAGAAAGTAGGAGATTATTCAACCTCCACTCCTCCATCCTCAATTTCCCAATGCATTCTCATCATGGAAGTCTATTCAAGAGAAATTATATTATAAATAGGAGGTGAAGGTGATCAAAGTTGAGTAGCCTCATGAGAAAAATCAAGCATCCATGGCAACTATTTTGGATTTGTCTCATCTTCTTGAGTATTTTCAAGGATCCACCATGCCAATTATTGAGAAGGATCCTTTCCTTTATGAGGTAAATGAAGAAGATTCATCTAAGGTGATAGGTGATGAGAAAGATGTTTCATTTGAACATGAAAATGTCAACACCATTAAGCAACTTGTTGGTAATGACAGCCATGACTTATCCTTTAATAATGTCAAAGAAGATGAGTTTTAAGATAAACTTTAGGTACAAGATGACACACAAGAGAAAGAGGTTTTAGTTCCACAAGGAGTTATTTCTCAAAAATTTCTTGGTCACATGGTAATTTTCCTCCATCAAGATGTTCCTTAATAACTTACAGTAGTTACCATATATAAGTATAGGCCAGATAAAGAAGATGAGTGTCAAGGTGATAGTGATGACCTTTGAAATCAATAAATGAATTTTTTAAATGAATATCAAGATCTTCAAGGTCCCACACTTCCTATTGAGGATGTTAAAGACCAATTAGCTACTAAACCTATCAAGCTTTGTCCATAACAAGAGCAAGTACATGATGATATAAATAATGAAGAAGTGTTTATTGAGGTAGCACTTCAAGTTTATACTATTGAAGGAAAAATAAATGAATAAATCTTGTCCTTTAGCATGACTAATGAATTTTAATGTGTCAACCATGAAGGTCTTGACAAGTCAGTTATTAATATGGAACAAAGTGAAAGCATCAATCAAGACATGGAAGACCTTTGGAAACCCATGAATGAGGCATACTTAACATTATTCTTGAAAAGTATAAGTATATGGGAGGATTATTTTTGGCACTTATACTCACACATACAATCCATGCACTTTAGAATGGAAATATAAGGCCTAACTACTTCCTCAAAAGGCCATGATCATGCTAATGCTCCTAGCTACAAGAAGGAATTATCAAGATATAACAATCATACTTCAAGGTTACATGATGGAAAATATATTTTTCCTTTGACCCTGGAGGAAATCTTGTGATCTTAGGTTAGTTTTTTTAGGTTGTTTATATTGTTTCAATAAGTTAATAACATAAGAAGTAGTATACTAACTTGTTGTTGTGTTTGTCTTCTTTTATTTTTTTACATAGGTTAGTTGTGTTTGATTATTAAAATTAAGTAACTTATTATGTTTTTTACTTTGATTCTCATTGTTGTTTCAATCAAAGAGAGGTGTTTAAAAGTAAAAAATATGTTTGGTAGTCCATGAGAGTCATCAAAATCATCTTATTGTGTTTTAAATTGTCATTATCATATAGAAATTAGTGGATTATCTTGACTAGGCTGGTCAACCCCTATGAGTCACCAAATTTTTTGGAAATTTATCCTATCAAGGCAAAATTATAACCTATACATTAAAAAATATGTGTCTTGGTTGTCTTTTGTCCTTATGTGATGTGTTTGACAATTTTGATGTCATTAACTGTCATGTAAAGGGAGTGTGTCTCAATCTTATCATGATCATGTCTTAGTTAAATTAAGATGAGTCCCTATGAGTTTCATAGTTATATTTGAATGTGAGTATATATATAATCTTTTAAAGGTGTGATAAAAATATAGAAAATCCTCATTAAATCATGTTAAGAGGGCTAAAAGGTATTCTTCATGGTACTTAGTGGCAATTTTCCTTTGTAAAACTATGTGTATATTACCTAAAAGGGGAATTTTTAGCCTTTAAATTTTAAATAAAGATTAAAATACCACAAAATTATTTATAATTAATTTAAACACATTCATATTTATTTCATTACTTTAGTCATAAAGTTTCTTGTTTTGAAAACATCTCTTCATGCAAGCCTAAGGCATAGAAAAGACTCCAATAGCTCCCACATGCCAAATTTTCCCATATTTTGGTGTTAAAAGTAACTCCTTAATTAAATATTTGAATTTTTATCTTCCTAAAGTTTCCATAAAATGGTGGTTCTAAGCTTTAAGTTTGGATAAAATGCAAAGAAATGAGTATTTTCATGCAAGAGTATGGACTCGTACGACCTTTTCCATACAATAGAGGTAATGATAATGAAGTTGAATTAATTATAGTTAAATTTAATATTAAATTTAAAAATAACTCATAAAGGGTTAAAACCAGTTCCCTTCATTCACCTTGATCCTTTGCACATCAAGAGAGCCCTTCAGGTTTGCAGATGGTATGATCATGAGAGAGAAAATCAAGGTCTATAATTTTTGGTAGAGAAAGGGGACTAAGAGAGATTACATATATGGTAATTTTTTCTTATTTTATCTCTCTCCTTCATGAACCATCCTTTTGAAGTCAATTCACTCATCAGGTGTTCTTCATCCAAGTAAACAACCAGTTTTTTGAGGTTTCTCCTCATCTTGGAATCATGAACAAAAAAATGAAGTTTATGTAGTTTGTCAGGAATATGATCCACCTTCTAATGACAATAATCAGATTAATTTTACATGTGTGAGTTCATATGGATCTCAATAATAAAAATTAAGGAAATTTTTTAGTTTTCAAGCAGCCTGGAGAAGTTATATGGTTCAGAGGTTAGTCCATAGATTTTATGATTCTTCATGTCATTTTTGTAGGTCTCCTTCATGTTCTTGTGTTCCTAATTTAATATTATAAAATATTCACTAAATATCCATAAAAATTAATCCACAAATGTGTTCTTAACATCTTCATGGAGTGACAATTTAACATATGTTAAGAAAAGTTAACATATGTTAAGGTTTTTAGCAAACTCCTAGGTTTCTATTTTACCACCATATGCTTATTCAAAGGCATTTAAACTATGGTATATTGTTGAGGGTGTGATTATTATTGATTAAGACCCTTAAATATGATATTTATATACACTTCACATACTCTTTTTCACCTCCATCATGTTTCATCCATTTACACTATCTTATCACTACCTTTTCATTGTTATAAAATTCCATCTCCATTTCCATTTAATGTTTCCAATAATACATTGTCATCATACCACTTTACATTTTATTCCACCTTATGTATACACTATAAAGAAATTTAAAGGACATAGTAAAGCATAATTATCATGAAAATATTATATAAGACCTTAAAACCCTTCTAAATAAGAGAGGAATAAGCATCTACAACCAAGCTTTAATGACATCCATAGTATGGTGTCAATATCAATTTCAAGGAAAGTTTATAGTTTGAGGCCTATATTAAGTAAGGTTTACATTATGATCCCATTATAAAAGATTCATAATAATTATGGTGACCTCCTAAAAGTCTCCAAGATTCAAAACACTACCATAGTCCATAGAAGTAATAAAGGAATCTTCATCTACAATCATGTTGATAATAATGAGATCAAATATGCAATAAAATGAGATATTGACATGTATGAGGAGAGATTTTGAAATTAATATAACTTAAATCAAGGTGAAATAATTAGAGTGACTATTTTTAGGTCTTTTGGTTTTGTTTCAAGATCTAAAGCTTGTCTCAGTCTTTACAATATTTAAATCTCTCTACACAGTCAAGACTATTATGAGGAAAGGTTTCTTTTCAAGAAATTAGAATGATGTGAATGAAGAATAAAATATTATTAAGTTATTAATATGAAATTTATCTCAAATTTATAATCTTTAAGAAGATCAAACTCAGTATAAGAGACATTTCCATGTAAATCAACACCTAGAATAGGTTTTTTGTAGGTTCTTAAAGTGCACAAACTTTAATCACATCAAAAATGTCAATATGGTGTTGATATGAATTCAAATTAAATAATATTTATACCTAGGTTTGAGATTTACATGGTAATATTGTGAATATTTCTATCAAAATATGAGATTCAAATTCCAAGGTCATAGTCATTCACCTCATGAAATCACCTATAGCCATGAAAACACATGACTACCTCCAAGTTTATGAACAAGAAGAGAGCATAGTGGTATAATGGAGAGTCCCATGGTAAAAATAAGATTCCTATGGATAATTAAAATATTAATAGATTAATACTATGGATAATAGTTACCCAAGTAAGATCTATAATCAAGGTCATCCTTGAAATGCCCACCTATAACCATACTAGAGGGTCAACTGTATTGACTGATCCACATACCCTAAAGGTGTAGTTCAAGGTACATTAAATAAAGTGGGTAAAATTGAGAATCAACATATTTTTAAACTAGAAAATTGAAATCATCATAACTTCATAAATATCATGTCCTCTTCTACCAACTCATGATAGTACACAAGCTTGTGTATGGATTAGTATTGTAAGAGGCCTAAGAACATTGTTTTGAGGAGTAATATGATCAAGAAAGAGATAAGAGTAAGGTTAAAAGTTACCTAGGATGTATAAAATTTTATAATTCATGGTGGAATGGATATTAAAATAATTCAAATTCCCTAAGGATCACCTGTAACAATGTTCATAAGACTGTCATAGTAAGGTTTATTGAAGAAATATTGTGTGGCATAGGTTGCATAAGACTGGAAGGTGACCAATGAAGGATAGACATTATTGAAATAAGGTTCTAATTGAATTTAAAAAACATTATTGACACTATTAGACTCCAATAAAAGGTGTTTACAATATAATACTCAGTCATAGGCCTATTAGAACATGAAAACATAGGAAACTTAATCTAGTTTTGATAAAAATGCATCTTAAAGCCTTTAGAAGCATGATCTAACTTTGAAAACTAGTAAATGTGGTGATCATGAGTGTTTATAAGTTATAATAGTATTTTTAATTCAAACTAAGACTATAATCATCCACTATTTGTTACAGGCACCTACCTATCTATTGATAGTTAACATCGAGTTAGGCAGCTTTCTTGGATGTCTATAAGTATAAAAAATGGTTTAAACCTCATGTGGGGTTTTTTTAGGTAGGGGAAATTATTTCAAATGTTAATAAACATGGTGATAGTTATCATACTATAATTTTCATACAAAAAATTCCCTTGTGGGATAAAATAGACAAGCAGTCTTAAAACCTTTGAGAGACACAACCATCATTTTAAACTCATATAAGCTTTATTTTCACATGGTGATCATTAGAATAAGGTGAATACTCATTTTAAATAATTAGTAAGTTTTTATATATTAGGGAATGAAATATATTTTTTATTTTGAATCCTAAACCTTCTTTCTTGCACACACAATTCATGATAACCACTTGAGGTAAAACTTCACCAAGTAGACATCTTTACACATATTTCACATGGGAAATCATACTTATCATGGTTATTAAGGGGGTTAATGTAATCCATATCTATGGAAAGAGGTTTTTCATCAGGGGTTTGTATGCTATGAACTATTGCTAAGAAGTTATAGACCCCTAAAACCCTGAAACCTAATCAACGGAAGAAAGAGGCCTACACATGCATTCAAATTATGGGTTTGAGCCATCAAATGATCTTGATGGTCTTTTCAACTCCATTGATAACCTCCATGTCCTATTATTTGGCATGTGCAAGAGTTAAAGTATATTTCCTAAAATAATTAAGGTTAATTTTAACCTTTAAACAAAGAAATGAAGGGTAATTGCACATTCAATGAGTTTGAGAAATAAGATGGGGCCCTAAAGTTCCTAAATAACCATGATACAACCATCAATAGAGGTTTTTGTGACCATATTCATATGTAGATAGGTCAAAATTTCAAAACAGAGAGTTGTGTTCATGAAAATAGAGAGTAAATGGCTTGATCAAGCCCATTCAATGATTCCAATGAACCTTATATAGGTTATTCATGTTATATACAATGGATTTGAACCATATAACTCACAATAAGGTTAGAATATTGAATAATTATGCATATACATATGATTTTTTATTGACATCACTAGAAAAGGCTATCAAGAAGGGGTAACAAGAGTCAAAGTAAGGTCATGAGGGTACTCCAAATCTTCATGAATGTCACCATCAATTCCTAAGAGAGATGCATGCCAAAATTGAGCTACAAGAGATACATTATTATTGAACATCTTGGTATTAGAACACCAAACATGACCATAATAATTATTTTTCACTCTAAGAGGTGACTTCACATGCTCACCATGGTACATATATTTTTCATTGGAAGATAAAGACTTTATGATGCAGATATTGCATAAGTGTTCTTATTTTATTCTTGATCAATAGTTTATTTCCCTAGTCTCAAGCTTAAGAGTTCTTTCACCATGTAGAAGTATATGATCAAAAGACTATTATAAGATAAAAATATCTTAATATTTATTATTAGAGTATCTAATATCTATCTAAATTCCTTTTATAAATATCTCAATCACCTACCTTTCACTCATGCCACTCTACCCACTCAACTAGCCTTCTTGGTAACCCTTTTCTACTTGTAAATAAGCTTGTATGGAAAAGTAAAAATAGCTATGACTTTATAAATTTTATATTCTCATTTTTATCAAGAAACACTTGTGTGTCAGATTTTAGGGCCTAACTCACTCCCTAAGTCCACTTTCACTCTTGTAGCCTTCCAAATTAGGCCTCTTTTAGCCCTTTCTCTACTCCACTTGTTATAAGTCTATAATACATAGGATGTTCAATAATATTTTTTTTTATTCAATTTGGGTATGCCAAAATAAATAATATTAAAAAAAATTGTGATTTTTTTGAATTTTAGTTCTCTCATAATGGACAAAACCCTAGTTACCAGGGTTTATGGACACTGAGCAGGCAAACACAACTAATGCATATCTTGTTCCAAAAATCATTTAAAACTAGAATAAATATTGAATAAGTTCTATATATTCCTCCTTAAAATTTATCCTTAAATTTACATGATCTTATAACATTCAAATCAAACACAAACAATGAATCTTAGTCATTCTTGACTATGTCTTAACAATAGTAATAATAGGGTATACTCAGGGTTTTATTATTTAAATATTTTTAATAGTATCTATAACATATATTAGGGTTATTACCACATATATATAATATATAACTACTTTATTATTCAATTTAGACTCTAAAACAAGATCCAAGATAAAGAACATAGTAAACAAACTCAAGGTTTATGCTTGTATGCTAACAATTGAGAAAGAAAACTAAGTAAACTGAAAATTACCACATTTTAGACCTCTTTTAAATCACAAAAAGTTATCTATAAAACTTAATAAACATTACATAACCACATTAAATGTATAAATAAATTATAAAATATCACATAATCACTTGAGCATGTTGTTTGCTTACATTCACTATTTAACATATATGCCTATCTTCTCAAGGGCAACCTTCTTGAAATCTAAATCTTATTACTAGTTCAAATTAGAGAATATAGTTTATTAAAAAAAAATCAAAAAACTCATAATAAAAACCACTTTCCACATTTAGTAATCAAACACACCAATACTTTGTTTTAGCCATGAATGTTAAGGCACATAGAATTTTAACATCACTATTCTTTTACATTCATCAAGATTTATTTATTTCGTGTACATTATTTATAACATTAGAATTTATTACACTATTTCCATACAAAAATTTAATCTACCAACTTCTACTAAGAATCATAACTAAATCTTGGATGTTTCCCATGTACAGTTATTGAATTTTACATACATTTTCATGAATTACATAGAATTGACCAAAATATGACTATGCCTAAAGTCCAAATAACACATTAAGGAAATTTACATAGTATTAATACATCTATTACATAATCCTACACATTCCCAGCTACATACAATGCATGAAAATCCTTCCACAAGGTTTAAAAATTCAAATCTTCAAATAGTGGCATTTTGAAAGGAAAATCCACAATTCAAATTTTATGTAACTTTTTCTAACCTAGATCACACCTAAGAAAAAATTAGGACCTAAATCACCTATGAATCATGTAAAATAAAAATTCAAGCCAAAAATTTATTTCATTTTTGGGTCCATATAGGATGCCCTTGCATCATACTACCAAGCTGAAGAAGTTTTGCCATAGGAATCAACTTGGTGTATGTTCCTCTTAGTTCCTTTGTACCTCTTGATTTAAGGTTGTTACTAATACTTTACTCTCATATAGGTAAACATGTTATTGGTCCCCATAATTATTCCTTATTTTGTTCTTATTCTTCAATTTTGTACCTTCACATGTAATCAAATTGTAAAGAAAAACATAGCTATTATCAACTGCTACTTGTCTTGAGTGGGTATACCATACTTCCACTCCTTCAAATTTATCCATTAAAATATTGATTCCATAAGACACTAATACTACAAACATTTATTCTTCATCCTTCACCCATTCTTCTTTCTTGGTACACTCCATCTCATACATATCAAATTTTGAGTTCTTACATGTTATTTGCTTGTAGAAGTGCCTAGTTTGTTGTTGTCTATCATCTTCATAACTAATCCTTACCTCTTATATACACAAGTACTGCATGTTTTATTCCACATTATCATTATATTATCTTAACATTATCATCATGTTACCTTCACTTGGATATCCTACTTAGACCTATTATACACTACTCATCTATTTTTCATCTCTTGGCTTTTTAAGACTTTCTCTCATGCATTAAAGCTGCCTATTTCTCCCTCAAAGAAATAAAAACTATAAATATTTACCAAATTTTGAGACAAAATTAAAAATAAATCACTCACATACTTGAATTACTTCTCAAAAGTTCACATTCCTCAACTTGAGCTTCCTTAATCTCTTTGGAATGTTCTTCCATATTCATCCTATTATTACACCAACTCCTTATAACCTATAACTAATACCTTAGAAAAAACATCAATAACTTTGTCATAATTATTAAAAGTCAATAATTTATTCTTGATTCCCTTATAATCTAAAGAATATGTGTTCTTCACCCCATCATGACTAGTTGAATTTTCAAACTGCCAAGGCCTTCTAAGTAGTACATGTCAAACATACATGGGGATTATATCACACATGACTTGATCCCTATAGGTTCCAATATAAAAATATATTAAGCACTTTTCATAAAAAATCAAATTATATCCTTTCTAAATAAAATAAATTTTGTAGGGTATTTGTTAAGGCAATCTTTTGAGACCAAGTTTACTTACCATCTCATTTAAAACCATGTTGTCTATACTTCCTAAGTCTATTATCATCTTTTAACATTTACCATGGGATTTACATGTTGTCCTAAAGAGTGTTCTCCATTGAGTAGGTTCCTTCTCCTTTGGTTGATTTAGAAATGTCCTCCTCATCAATAGTGACTCTCATTCTTTAGGTGCCTATATATGTGAACTGATCCAAAACTTTCTTCCTTTGTAGGCTGCACCACTTTACTTATGATCTCATTCCTATAACTCCTTTCTTGTTGCTCCTCTAGACACTCCCAATACTTATGACCTACATACTTGTTTCATTTGAAGCATTTTCATATGAATCCAATAGTCCCTATTTCTCTTCATTCATTCACTCCTATGTAATATGGACTCTTACATCTATAACAACCTATTGGTTATGTTTCTTGTCTTTGTCCACTACTTTCAACTTCCTCATATGCATTCATGTTGTCATAGTCTCTTTTTCATATCACTTGTTTGTCTCTTCCTCTTACTTGATACGTATGTATTCTTGCCAACTTTTCCTCATATTTTGAGGCTAATTGGTATGGTTATTCAATTATTTTCAAGGTCAATATACTAATCTCATCTTGTATAGAGAACTTGAGACCATTTCAGTATATTATTACCTTCTCATCATCTTCTTTCAAATGTCCTATTCTAATTGTCAATATATGAAAATCTTATGTATATTCCTTAATTTAATGCCCTTTTTGTCTAATATTTTTCAAACTTATGTGTATGGCATTCCTTGGGCATGATCTTGTCCTTCATCTTCATCACAATCCTATCCCATGACTAGATCTTTGTCTTACTTCTCCTTCTCTCTTCCTATATTCCATCCCACCATAAAGAAGCATGTCCTCTAGATATTTTGATTGAAAATTTCAATTTCTTAGTGTCATCTACCTCTTCATACTTGAAATACTTGTGCATTTATGTTATACAATCCACCAACTCATACATATTAAGATTGCCTTTGTACATTAGCACATCTAGCTTTTGTTTTGAGCCCATCTTCATAAGGGTTTTGATAAATATTTCCTCCACTCTATCTTATATTTTTTCCTCCTATTATGCTCTAGGATATTCCTCTTATTTATTTATATCATCTTAAACTATGACCCTTCTTCTTTGAGCTATCTCCATAGCTTCCATTTTAGCCTACATATTCATCATTTCAATGACCAAATTTGCCATATTTTTTTTGAATTATTTTATTAGTTGTATTTTTCCTTTTCCTTCATACCATTTTATAATATTAATCTTTTATTCTAACCTTTTTTATCATTTGATACCAAATTATGTAGAGCTTGCATAAATTTTCTTCTTTTATTCTTCATCAATGGTTCATTTCCCTAGTATAAGGCTTAAGAGTTCTTTCGCCATGAAGAAGTATATGTTCACAAGACTATTATAAGATAAAAACATATTAATATTTATTATAAGAGTCTATAATATCTCTCTAAAATCCTTTTATAACTATCTCAATCACCTACCTTTCACTTATGGAACTCTGCCCACTCAACTAGCCTTCTTTATAACCCTTTTCTGCATATAAATAAGATTATACAAGACAATTACCAACATATATGACCTTATAAAGTTTATAATATAATTTATCATTAGTACACACTTTTATGTCAATTTTTAGGGCTTAAATCACTACCTAAGTCCACTTTCACTCTTGTAGCCTTTCAAATTAGGCCTCTTTTGGCCCTTTCTCCACTCCACTTATTAGAAGTACATAATACAAAGGATGTGCAATAATAAAATCACTTTATCTAGTTAGGTTGTGCCAAAATACACAAAATTAAAAAAAAAATTGGATTTTTAAATGGTTAGTTCTCTCACAATGGACAAAATCCTAGTTACCAAGGTTTATGGTTGCTAAGCAGGATAAGGCTATAAAGAAATACATATCTATGAATATATTATTTAAAAAATAATTTAAAATAAAAATAAATGTTTGATAAGCTATATATAGGCCTCATTTAACTTTCTCATTCAATTACCATGATCTTATAACATTCAAATCAAACACAAACAATGAATCTCAATCATTTTTGATTATGTCTTAACAATAGTAACAGGGTATACTTAGGGTTTTATTATTTAAATATTTTTAAAAGTATTTATGACATATAGAAGGGTTATTACCACATCTCAATACTATATCACTCCTTTATTATTCACTTTGGACTCTAAAACAAGATCCAAGATAAAGAACACAGTAAACAAACTTAGGGTTTCTGCTTGTATGCTAACAATTGAGAAAGAACACTAAGTAAACTAAAACTTACCACATTTTAGACCTAATATAAGTCAAAAAAAGTTATATATAACACTTCATAAACATTCCATCTAAACATTAAATTTATAAATCAATGATAAAAGATCACATAATCACTTGAGCATGTTGTTTGCTTACATTCACTATTTCACATATCTACGTGCCTTCTCAAGGGTAACATTATTGAAATGCAACTCTTGTTAATAATTTCAATTAGAGAATATAGTTGATTAAAAACAATAAAAAAAAAATCATAATCAAATCAACTTTTTACATTGAGTAATCAAACACACCAATACTCTATTTTAGCCATGAATGTCAAGGCGCATAGAATTTCAACATCACTGTTCTTCTACATGCATCAAGATTTATTTATTTCATGTCCATTATATGTCAGATTATAATGGATTACACTATTTACATACAAAAATTGACTCTACCAAATTATACCAAGAAGCATAACTAAATCTTGGATGTGTACCACATAGAGTTATTGAATTTTATAAACATTTTCATGAATTACATAGAATTGTCCAAAGTATGACTATACTTAAAGTCCAAAGAACACATTAAGGACATTTACATAGTATTAATACCTCTCTTACATGATCTTAAAACTTTAAACCTTTATAAAATGAATGGAAATCCTTCCAAAATGTTTGAAAATTCAAATTTTCAAATAGTGTCATTTTGGAGGGAAAATCCACAATTCAAATTCTATGCAACTTTTTGCTCACCTAGATCACACCTAAAACAATATTAGGACCTAAATCACCTATGAAAAATATAAAATATAAATTAAATAAAAAATTTAGTTCATTTTTTGGTCCATATAGGATGCCCCTACAACACTTTTGGAGAGTTATAGGTCCTAATACAGTAATGTTTTATGGAATCAGTTCATGCATTCAAGGCCTAAGCTTTATGAATCATCATTGAGAACCCTAAGCACTCTAAAACACATTTTAAACCCAAATATATAAATATTTGTGAATAATTGAATAAAAATTCATCCAAAGTAATTTAGACCACATGATGACCACCTGGATCATCAACTACACTTTAAGAGCTTTATGTCCATGATAATTTGTTGTATGGATATAGTAGAAAACATGATTTTGAGAGGAAAAAGTGATGAAGGAGGTGTAAAATGTAGTTTAAATAAATTAAAATATTATTATAGTGAAGAGTGAAACTTTTTATACCTCTTCAAATCATCATATGATCATAAATAAGCCTATAAGTGCCTTTGGGAGCTCATTCAAATCAGCCAGTCTATAGGATTGAAGATAGTTTGACCTAGTTAACTAGTTTGACCAAGTTATAGGATTTACTCATCAAATATGAAATATTTATTGATATATTATATTTTTCAAGGCCTAAAAATCATTTTATTATTATGTTTTCAAATTTTTATGTATGTTTTAATAGTCATCAAGTATAAACAATGAGGCTATTATGGCCTAATTGGCCTAGTAGACCCAATTGGTAAAGAAAATAAATGAATAATGGAATAGAAGGTATGTTGTTTGAGTTAATTTAGATTTATCACACCAAATAACTGATACAGTTCATGTACAAGTTATCCAATTCATGATTAGCTAATCCTTGTCATGAGTTAATTGGTTTACAACTACCAATCGCATGCATAACTCATCTTGAGTATCAATACATGAGTTAACCCACCTCAGGTGGAGTTTTCTAACCAATTTATGGTACATCATGATATAATAGGACTTTTAAAATTTAAATATGGCCCACTACCTTGTTTTTAATTCCAAGTATCTCATTTAACGAGCATACAAGGTACCAAATATGGATATATTTAAGATGACTATTTCCAACTAGTCATAACTAAATTTGTACTTGAGTTAGTGATTTGATAACTTTTTATTATCTACTATACACCACATTGGTAAATTATCATCTTTTTATATATATTCAGGCCTTATGGCTTATATTTACATCATTTAGGTTGGTATACAAAAATTATGCTAATATTTTTACTTGCACTTGGAGTTAATAAGAAAATTTTGTTGAAAACATATTCATGGTTGTTAGTGTATTATTATGATTTTTTATTTATATAAAAGTCTGATTTTTATATTATTTTTTAGGTCATATCACTAACCTAATTCTATGTTTTCATCCTCTATAGATCACTTGAAGTGTTAAAAAATAGAAATTGTGTTGAAGAGTGTTACTATGCAGTGTTTTTATAGACTTTCATTCCTCTACCTTCAATTTTCATAGGATCAAGCCTTATTTTGAAACACTCATGTTTAGGATTGTTTTAATAAATTATTTTTGACAATTTGTTCTATTTTGATTCAAAAGTGTGCCCAAGTTTAAGGTTTATAGAGGATCAATCATAATTTAGATGCATCACCATCAATAAAATATGTTATCCTTTTCAGTAATCCTTCCAACACTTTTCACCTAATTAAAAATATATATATTCATAGGATATAGCCTCACAATCTATAATATTGGTCTAAGATACAGGTATCCCACAACCTATAGACCAATCTAATGTTAGTCTAGGTTTGAAGGAGATCTGAAAAATATACTTTAACAGGGTGCAACTTGGGTTTCTAACACTTTAAACATATTTCTTAAACCTTAATGTACCATTAGGGTTTCCTTTATTATTTATAGAATTGGCTCATTTTTTAGTTTTCAAAATTTCATCATGATTATCATGATGGATGTTATTTTACAGTTTTTTAATAAATTCTTGTAGTTTGTCTTGGATGCCTATTACCTAACAATCATGAAAAGATACACATGCATTTCACTCTTCTCATGTATCATGTTATAACTCAACTTATTTCACACATTGGTACACTTTCTCTTAAGTCCAACTTCTTTAAGGATCATTGTTTCATGGATCACTTTGAGTTAATTCTAGTTACTACTTAATGATAGAGATCTTATAGGACTCATTTTGTTATGCCTCCACTTAGACCAATTGATTAAATTATCTCACATCATGTCTGCACTACTCATTGTTGACAAATTATGGATATTTTAGTTTGAGATGTTACTAGATAGAATAGGTTGCCTCTTTAACCTATACAATAACAACATAATCCCACCATCCCTCCTTATCTCCACAACACTAAAATGGGACCTAGGGATCAACATAGAGTATTTGATATTTTGGATTAGTTGAGAAATACACCATCTAATATTTTTATATTAGAATTACTCCAAAAGGCAACCATTTTCAAATGTATTATTTTTTAAACACTCAATCATACATCTTTATCTCATGACATAGAGCTAACTTATTTTGCATATTTCATAAACATTATAAAAAGACATTAAGGATGTTATATATTTTTCCAATGAAGATTTTCCCTCATAGTCAACTATTGATTAGAATCTACCACTCTTCATTCAATCACAAATAAATCCCACCTTTATTAAATGAGTTATAATTTATATTGTTTTAGGACTTAACATGTGCAAACTCACATACATATATATACTAGGGAGGTTGATATATCATCCATTAATTAGATATATATGAACATTAGAGGTTTTTATGACATTCCTAAATAAGCATTGGGTAATATTATATTGGATATCATAGTTGGGCCAAAAACCCTATCTACATAATTTCAGGTGATGCCTAATCATTTGCATTACAATTTTTTACTTGGGAGACCTTGTATACATGCCATGGAGGCCATATCATCTATCTTGCCTAGATATGCCATATTTTTAAATGATGGATACTTATACTCTTATTTGTTTGATAACCAACCATTAAAATATTTTAGAGTTATTGAGAATTATTCATTGACAACATCTCTAGATGGGACATCTCAAGTTCACATAGAGTCCCCACCTCACAATATTTTGATATATTATAAGCATGTTCTACCCAACATCCCCCTTTTCCCTAGAAGGAAATGAAGACTGAATTTTTTTGGAACATGACCTTAACATGGAGTCATTTTCATATGTTTATGCCAAATTTATAAAATCAAAGGCATTTCACTTTTATGGAGGATGGTATTGGCATTATGTTTATGAGACTAACTTGTGTATTACAGATGAGTTCTTCAAGTTTATAGTCTTTGATCTAATTCTATTGAGCTTCATGCAAATTATCTTTTTAGATGTTATGTTTTTAGAAATTTTGTCCCTATTTCCTTTTGGGTTTATTGTTTAAGAATCCTTATTTTATTAGAGAAATTATTTCCAAAATTTAGTCTTAAACAATTCTCCTCAATGAATTTAGCCTACGAACTCTTTTCCATATGAAATTTTGTACTACATATGCTTTACCCAAAATAAATTTCTTAATGGATTATCCATTTGACCCTATCCAAAATTACCCTTGGAAACTTTTGGAAATAACCCTTAGCCATACAAAAGTACCCTTCAAGAAGTTCCAAAGTTCCCTTTAACCTTTATGAAGTAGACCCTTCGAGCAAACATATGTATTGAAGTAGATCCTTCAAATCCTTTCTACCTACCATTCGAGACCATTCAAATTAGCCCTTAGACCTTTCACAAGTTGACCATTTACCCCCTTCTCAACCACTTCTTTTAGGGCACATACCTTTTGGGTTTTATGTGGTAGACCCTTTAATTTTTTTTTTCAACACTTTACCCTATTGAACTTATCCTTTAGGGTATTTATTTTGACCTCGTCACCCTACAAAAGTTCCATTCAACCTTTGTGTATGGACCCTTTTTTTCCATGGACATACCCTTCAAGAATTTTATCCCAAACTTGTTTCCTTATCCAATTTATTTAGACAATTTTTCTAATGGAATCATAATCTTTAGGACTTTTGAAATTCCCCTTATCCATATAAGGGTAGCATTTTGAAATTTTGAAAGTGCCTTTCAACATTTATGAAGTAGACCCTTTTAGAATTTTGTCATGGACAAAATACCCTATGAAGTGGACCCTTTAGAATAAAATTACCCTTTAGGGAAATTTAAAGTGCCCTCCAGAGCTTTGAAATATCCATTTAAAATAATTAACTCAGGAATTATTCCTAGATGAGTCCTTCATAGAAATTTTTGTAGATGTTTTATCCAAAACAAATCCCCCAAAAGCACATTTTCAATATACACCCTAAAGTAATTCATTACTAGGAATATTACTAAGTCTCATCATACTTAGCCAATATAATATCAAAAATACTTCCTAATAATATTTTAAATACCCCCCACCAACCTAAACTAACAAATTTTTATCATACATGAATTGAAATCCCAAAGTGAACATTGCACATTTATGTCATATGAATTGGTATTCAATGTAAGATTATATATAGATGATCTGATATGATTAAATTAAATCATTTGTATTTGAGTTAAATTTTATTTAAAGTATTTTATTATATCATAGCAATGAAGATCCCTAGTTTCTACTTTGATAGTATACAATGAACAACAATCAAGCTAGAGCTGAATTACTTGCGTCAACATATAGGCATATATAACACATAATGCATTGAGTAAAAGAGAATCAAGAAGCATATAACCATGGAATCTATGTCAAGAAAATTCAAAGGTACTAATCCACCATCTCCATATTTAATCAAATATTCAACAAAATTCACTGATATAATCTTTGATGCCATCATGTTCAAAGATAAATACAAGAATTACTCAATGTTGTGGGATGTTATTGATTCAGTGGATATATTTTCATTGGAGGATGAAATGACATTGGTAGATATATTATTTATGAATTAATTATTAGATTAAAAATACCAAAGAATAAATTGTGTTTCTATAAATATAGAAGTGATGCCCTGCATATACCTCTTGAGGGACCTATTCTTTGACAGTAGAATATCGTAGGACACATTCTTGCATAACTTGAACAACACAATGGTGTCTTATATCTTAGGGGCATATTTTCAAAGATATTTATCATTGAGAATAAAAAATTTCTACTTTGATAAACACACATTGGTGTAATTCAATGTAGAGACCTCAATAGAGATGTTTTTATCATCTTGACTCCTCTTAGACCAAACAATCTCATGGAAAGGGAAAAAGCCAAAGGGATCCATCATAATTGACAAGTTTAGGATGGGGATTCACATCAGCATGGTGATCCTCAATATATTATATGGTATGCCTAACATCCACTTTATCAATTTGGATTGAGTACCATTATTGTATATGATGCTTATGCATGATGCCATTTATGCCCTTTGAGATCATAAGTTTGCAATTGACAGAGCAAAGTATCCATAAAGATAGGCATCCTCCACCCACTAGATATTTATTCTTGATGTCGTATATATTATATGTGGTCATGGGAATATGCTATAGAGACCTTGTTGCATTATGGTCTTTGACCACATATTGGGAAAAGAGTAGGATTTGTAATTATTATTAGTTCATGCATATTTATTGCTATATTAGGCACATGGTGAGAATCTATAAGGATATTTATCCTAAGATTTTGTGTGTTATTCATGGCTCTCATATGAATTATATTGGACATAATATAGTGAATAAATTGGTTGGAAAAGGATATTACTTCCTTTACCCAAATTTTCTTATCATCATGGTATGGGGAAATAAGGTTTCCCATTGTGTCTGCCAATTTTTTTTCTTGACAAGTTAGCTAAATAGGATATTTACTTCTAATTATAGAAGATTATTTAAGAGGATTTGGAAAGGAATAATAAATCCTTATATTTTGGTTATTTAATCACCATTATCAGGATGACATACATAATGAGAAAGCATCTCAAGGACACATGTGCCAAAAATTAGAGATATCCTTTCCCTGTACTTCCACATAAAAACTAAGATCCACATGGGTGGATTAAGAAACACATCCATGGATTCAAAATTACATGTATTCATGATCTCTATGACTATTAATTCATATTTTTGAATGCTAAAATAGATTAAAAGGTATTGGAATGATCACAAATTTATGTATTATAGGAGAATCATTTGAGGATAATCCAAAGTGATCCTTCTATGTCCACTAGGGAGTTAGATAATAGAAGAGAAATCTTGAAGGGGTGGTAGCATTCAAATTTTTGGAGAGGTGTATCCTCATAGTAATCAAAGGACCAAGTTGCCTCCTCCTCTCAGGGACTCCCACTAAATTTGAAATTTAAAGTAGTGAAGAATGACCTTAGGCTACCTGAGCCTAATGCAACTAGGGGATAATATGTAGGAGACACCATCAATCTTGAATCTAATGATGAAATTTGAATACAAGTAGAGCTTATTATATGGCATACCTAAGTTCTAATTGATACATCTATTGGGGTAGAAACTCCTAGATAATCCTAACCACTAGACTCCCCTACTTAGATAAGGACCCCCTTGGACTACAAAGTAAAGCTTAGGACTCCCATGGGTAGTCCCATAGTATAGGTATCATAAGGCTTGTCCACTTAGCCTCCACATTTATAATTGATCAAGGGAGATGTGGTGATTATTAAGGACATTGAAGATGGTTTTGATGAGGAAGCCAAGCTATAAATATCCAAGGCTATGAGCCTCTAAGTAGAATCATTGAATATCTCTCTTCAAGGTACCTAATCTTTTTCTATTTTTATTTTACCTTCCATATGCATTTTGACCAAGCTAACTCTATGGAAGTCCCCACATCCATTCCTTCCACCTTCACTAATATTATGGCTCCTTCCATCTCCACTTCCATCTCATTCACCACACCAATCCCTTATGTTCCTATTGTCACCTCCATGGCTAGAGACCTCAATAAAAAGAAGGTGTCTAAGAAGGTGAAGATAGCTTTGGCCACCTCCCAACTCCATGTTAAATCCATTGAAATCACCCTTCCACTTCTAACTACCACTTTCATAGAGGAGACCACTATTATAATTGCTAGTAGGGGGAGAAAGACCAAGCCTTAGATGGTCGCAATCCATCCACTCCCTTAGTTTGGAGGAGTGGATTGGTCTAAAATCATATGGTTTTCACCAAGGCCTCTAAGAATTAGTAAAAATCCCAAGATGAAATATAATAAGAGGTTTTTGCCATAACCTTTGATACATCTCAGCTTGATATTCCTCCCTAGGTAGTGGATTTGAGGAGTAAAATTTCTCAACTACAAAATTTTAAGATCATATAACTCCCATATTTTTCCACATTAGTTGATCCTCAAACTAGAAGCATCCAAAGGATTAAGATGAGGAAGTTAAAAGATGAAATGGGAACCCAAATCATTTTGGAAGAGAGGCAAGATGTGTTATACCTTATCAAAAGGCAAAATAGATAGCCAAAGCAACCCTTGTATGAATAAAATCTAACAAACCTAGCTTAGACAGATAAATATGTTGTAGGTGCCATCCACAAGGGAATAAAGCTATCTTGGTATGAGATAGAAGTAGAGGTACAAGTGATGGAGAAAGAAGTGGAGTAGTTATTTAAAAATTTTGGGAATATTAGCATATTATTCCTAATTTAGTTAAAGGTTCTGAGTAGTAAAATTAGTAAATAAATATCCAATAATTAAGCTACTAATTTGTATAAATTTTATTGTAATTTTAACCTTTCTAAAATAGTAATAAGGGATAGAAAATAAGACTTAGCTAGAAACTAACTAATATGGCTAAGCCAAAGTATTAGATTCACTATGTAGGACTAGGACACTATCATAAATCAAGATATAGCCTTCATTTTATTATTGGATAGGAGCACCAAAAAAAGACACTAGTGGCACCATCACTGTAGTCCACTTCTACTACTTTTGTCCAAGAGACTTGAGCTTTTTGGGTTTTGTTTCCTATGTCTATGTGACCCTACCTATGAAGTTTTGATCATTAGATGTATGTAGAACTCCCTTTAGAGTATATTTTACCTTCAAACCCTAGAATTCTTTGTACTTTAACCAAATTTGAGAAAGAGGGGGAGTTAGTGTGTGTAATATTCACTAAACATTCATCCAAACCCCTTGTGCAGGCACACTGACTACATACCAATAATCCAAGGAGGGATAAAGCCATATATTATGCTCCCACTTGATGTGATTTATGAACTAGTGTATATGAAGATGTAAAATGGTAAACTAGATGTGCTTGAGGTGACTAGGGACTGGTGTAAATGTTTGGATCAAATTGTATGTGTATTGGTTGGCTGTATGCAAATAATAGGGAATATTTATTGAGTAATCTTGCATATATTCTTGATTATTTAGTGATAATGTCTAACCCTCTCTAAATAATCTTTGAATGGGATTTTATATAGATCTATTGGTCATGGGTTGAATGTGCTCACATTAGGCCAATAAGGAGAAGGATAAAGAACCAAAAAGAACTAACTATTGGGGATAAAAGTGCACTTGGATAGGAGCA
Source organism: Torreya grandis (assembly GCA_037957365.1). Lineage (NCBI taxonomy): Eukaryota > Viridiplantae > Streptophyta > Pinopsida > Cupressales > Taxaceae > Torreya > Torreya grandis. The sequence continues at coordinate 594,238 of JARHVA010006427.1, forward strand.
CTAAAAGTAGACACTAGAGGGCCCAATGCTATATTCCAAGTTAGGGACTATATTCCTAAGCTAATGGGACTTGGGGGGATAGATTTTTCATTAAAATAACATTTTGGGTGAGATGGGATCAAGTCTAGAAGGCTATGGATGATTGGTAATTAGTGAAAGGAAGCCTATGAGGATCATGAAATCAATCAAGAGGGACCTATGGGTTGGGTGTCATTATCCATACTAAGTTACTAATTTTCACATTTTATATGAATACACTTGCCTTCCATTTATTTTAGTAATGCAACAAAGTAAAATACTAGATTGAAGGAAAAATAAAAAGCATATCTGAACTTACCTACAAGGGTGAAGCTCATGAAGTTATGTGATGTTAGGTGAGCATAGAGAGAGCATGTTTTGAAGTGTGAATCTGTAAGAAAAAATACATAGTAAATTGGTTCTTACTAGATATGAATCTAAAATAAGAACATATGGAGCTAGGTAAGAGAGAGAAAGGAATGAATACACCTAACCAAGTATGTGGACCAATATAAAACCTATTGTAATTTTGAGTGATATTAAATGTAAGTTGTACCAAAATTAATATCCTTAATGGATCTAAGTTCTCAATTTCTTGGGAATGGCTCAAGAATACAAAGGCTATCCCTTTAGCTCCATCTTTGACCACTAAGTGAAGTTACGTGATCATGTGTGTGTTAATCAATGTTTGGACTATGTGTCTAATCCCTCTGAATAGGTGGCTCAAGAATACAAAGGCTATCTAGACCTTTGGCTCTTTCTCTCTTTGTGAAGTGAAAATATGAACTGATACCAGTATGAAATGTATGCCATATAAGATGGATCTTGAATTCCATGAATGTTCTATTTATCTGATAATGTTGGCATGAATATCTAAATATATGATGGAAACTAGGCCATTCTTGGCCACTCTAAAAGATGGATATTATGATTGTATGAAATCCACTCTAAAACTAGGCACTAAGCTTGTATGAAATCCTTTCTAAAATGTGGAGGTTAGGATTCCATGAAAGCCACTAAAAAATGATGTCAAACACATATATATGGAGTAAGGCATGAAACTATTGAGAATGTCTAGGTAATACTGCACTCAAAAAGAAAAAAACAAATGTGCCATGCACATTGCCCCCAATTACTAGTGTCTAAAACATAAATTTTGTTCTAAAATTTATACCAACTATTATATATAAAATTGGAAGTGAGAGCCATCATGCCACAAATGGTGCCCTTTATATCTAGATTCTATAAGCAAAAGAGTATTAAAAACTATTAATTCTAAACTAGTCTAACTATGCGAAACTATAGCTAAACCTACTTTTCTACCTACTTTTATAAAGTATGGTTTTTTATATTATTTAGATAGGAGTGCTAATATAGACACTAGAGGGCCTAATGATGTAGTCTAATCTTGGCACTATTATCCTTGGCTAAATTTGATGACTATTTTAACATTTTCACTAATTGCCTAGTCTATGACTATTCTGACATTTTCACTATCTGCCTAGTCTATTCTATCTAGTTTAATGTTTGGTTATTATTATAGGTGTTTTGAAAGATAAATTTTTGACCATTAAGAGATTTGATACTATGATAAAACCCATATTTATTTCCCCCTCTTCTAAGGGTAGGATTAAATATCTTTCAATGACTATCTTCAAAAGAAATAACCTTGCAAGTGGGTTATGCTACAAAGATACATGATATATCAATGATAATCATCAACATATAACATGGTTTATAATTAGAGACTATTAGATAAATAGGGTTATGCTTAGATAGCTATAACAATGTAATAGCATTTGTAATATACTAAACTAAAACTAAAAGTCTGGTTAGTTGTTAGTTATCAAGGAGGGATGGAGCATGATGTCCATCATGTTATCCAACAAAGCAAGAGAATGTATGATATAGATCATGGCATTGCAAAAAATAAATAATCAATCAAGTAAAAATCATATAAGGCAAGAATAAAAAAGTATACAAGAATGGCTAAGGAGCCAAGAAAATAAGGGACATGGGCACATATCACTCAAACTAGAAGGAAAGTACACAAGGCATGTTTAAATTTCACATACACATACAAGTGAAACAAGCAAGGTTGACATTAAAGACACAATCACAAAAAAGAGTACAATCAAAGGATATTGGCAAATGTCTTAAGGTACACACAATACATAGAAGTAAAGGATGTTGGAAAATATCCTAAGGCACATATATGAGACAAATAAGAACTAAGAAATTTGATCACAACTAGCTATATAAGGAACGTAAATCCTAGAAGTACAATCATATATAACTAATCAAAGAAATAAGTGAAATTATGCAAGGCATGTTAGTAAAAGACTAGGTATATTTTAATAAATACATAAGTTCTATATAATAATGAGTGTCTATAGAGTAATCTATGTTAGCCAGTAAATAATTTACATCAACATGATAACTAGAGTGTGTAGTGTAGGAATGACATAACTTGGATGGTGTAGTCATGTATAAGATGCCCCCAAAGGAAGATATATCAATGTGTATCTCAAATTTAGAAGTGAGATGCCCCCTCAATGGGTATATTGAAGCAATCAAGGATCTGGAAGTCACTACACACACTCAAAGAAGATCAAGTGAAGTATCGTAATGTAGATAAATTGACAAATAATAACATCAAAAAATAAATGTTACTTTAGCATGATATCAGAAATGTAAAGTATGGATGATGCATATAATTGAAATATTTTTGGTGTTTAAAAATTATTTTCATGTTTTTTTTTGAAATATTTGAATGTTTTTGGATTTTTTAATGTTTTATTATTTTTGGTATTTTGAATAAGCTATATATAATCAATCATAAAGAGACTATGTATAAGAAATCAAAAAGGAACTATGTATAATCAGTCAAAAGGAAACTATGTATAGGTAAGGCTGAGAAGAGATTATACTAACTAATGAGTCTCATGGGAGACTCCCTATCATGGTGTCTTGTATCAAGGAGAGGAATCATGTGTGATCATGAAGCATGATGGAAATGTTGAGACTGTGGCTCTAAAAGTTGTATATGCTATAAATGCTCTGAAATATCTAAAGTAAAAACCAATTATGGGGTCTAACTATAACTCTAAGAAGTGGATACAAATTTAGGGATCTAAGGGACCAATATGGTAGTAGGAAATTCTCTCTAAATATATGTTCTATGAGTGGATGCATGAGACCTCAATGATATTGACATGGGTGTTAACACTATAGTTAGAAGTTGTTTATAATCTTCAAGCTATGATTTATCTAAAAGAGACCTCTATCGAAGTGTACAAACTCTCTGTAATAGTGATGGATCCCTCAACTATGTATAAATATAAACTAGAGAAAGAACTAAAAATGGTAGAGAAACTGAAACTAGTGGCTGAACTGAAACTAGTAACTATGAAGTAGAATATGGCTCTGAAGTTGGGAGTGGTAAATCATATGGAAATCCACTAACTATGACAACCTGATTAGTGTGAATGAATTTCACACATCTATAAACTACAAAAGGTACTACTCAAAATTTTTGAATTCATGATTGACCAAGTAACATATCAAAAACTCATTTACTGGGAACAATAGTAAATGGTATGGCCACATGTGTTAGGATAATATATAGAGGAAGTATAGTTTCACCTAATTAATTATGTATTTGCCCACTAAATCTACTAATAACTATGTCTATTAAGGTAATATCCTACTCTAAATATCCCAAATGATGTAGTAATGTCATTGTATACATGTTCACATTGGATCCATTATCTATGAGAACATTATGAATGGGATGATTATTAATGTAAGCTATAATAAAGAGTGCATGATAATCCAAACCATTCTTGACTATATCTTACTCTAATAAATAGATGGAAGGTCTAGTTGGAACTCTAGAATTGTATACACCAATCATGTTTCTCAAAGGATGTAGCTCAACTGAAGGTGCCATGTATGTATCTTGTGGGGGATGTGCATGATATGCATGTTGAATACCTATTGTATCCCGTATTTGTTATTTAGAATGTTATGTAAAGTGATCTAAGAAGATTTTAAAAACTTTATCCTATGTTTGCTTTGCCTGAGGAGGCTCAACTGAGGTGCCAAGATCAATATGATTGTGATCTATCAAATCATGTATCTTGTGTCTCAACTGATGTATATGTTTGTTTTATGGCTTAGTACCCTATGAAACTTGTAAAATGTATGTTGATCATATCCCTATGGAAGAGGCTTTATTGGGTCAACTTTCTGAATAAGAGGGAGAGATATGACATTACATTCTAATAACTACTGTAAAACTCTAGCTAGAGAAATTTTTAGATTGGTAAAGGTTCTCTAAGGAGGTGCTAATAAAACCACTCATTGAGGGGGCTCTGAAGCCACATTAAATGTAGGTTGATTTTGACTCTTACTATCACTAACATAAAATTTGTATGGGACTTTTATATTACTCTTTTTTGTTGTTTATGATATACTTATGTACTTGAGTTTGCCCATTGAAATTAGTTTGAATTTACTTTCCTTTAGTGTGTGACACAATTAAATGAAGGAAGAGAACCATTTGAATAATATTGATTCATGTAAAGCTGGTAGAAGACTATATTTAAATAGATCTTATAACTCTTGATTGGATATGGGGCTAGTCATCTAAGCCAAGATAGTCTTATATCAAAAAACATAATTCGTGAGATGCTCATTTGCCCTTTGTTTCTATTATGCAACTTGGGCATATGAAACCTTGTCACCAATGTTAATGTTGAAATGAGATAGGAACATGTTGGCTAAAGGATTGAATCCATTGACTGACTGATTTGGTAGACTATAGAACCATTGTAAATTATAATCCTTTAGGCTCTATGTAAATAGCTTGGTTAGTATTTAGTCATTTGGCACATAGTCCAAGTATGCTACATGAAGGCTCTCAAACGTGTCTTTGGATAACCCTTACCATCATATAGAGTAAGCTTGGGTTAAACAAAACCTTGTGGTAAGGGTGTAGAATTAATATGATGTGCCAACGGTATATGTAGTAGAGAAAAATAATCCAAAGCCTACATAAGTTTAGAGGCACCTTGCTCAAGATGTAGCACCTTAGATTGAAGATATATTATCTCTTGTACAAGGGTTTCCACATCACGAGATAGAGATGTACTAGCTATAGATGGTGGTGGCATAGAGGAAATTTGTGCTACTATAAGGGGTTGTTAAGACATAGTTACCCACATAGTTTCATTCGAAACTAGATGCTCTAAAAGAATAAATGACTCAACTTGTTTAGCCTTTTTTATTTTCATGATAGATTGTAAAATATGAGTATGATCTTGGGGCTGGTCCTTGATTCTTTCTCAAAACCTTTGTAAGATCAAATGTTTGTTGAGGATAAATTCATTATCAATAATTGGTGGAAGTTAATGAAGAGTCTGATGCAATGGGTCATGAACATCAATGTTTGTATCATCAATGTTATACTCATACTGCTCATTGTCAAAGTTATACTCATGGAAATTAGTGTAATCTACATGAGTAGGATTTATAGAAAAAACCTAAGTTGGTTATTTATCCATGGTATATCATTAGGTTGAAGGAAATTGGGTGAATTTAGGAGGGTTTTCACTAAGTCTTTCACTTCATATCAAAGGAAGAGATGAAATAAGATTAAATGGCATAAGGAAAATAACTTGAAAAATGAAGGAGTAGATTAAATAAATATAATCTAAGTAGTGAACTAAAATATGCATGAAAAGGATGAGAAGCTCACAAACACGTAAGGTGATACCTCAAGAAGTAATGAGACCTAGTATATGCAACTATGATTTGAAAGATGATTATTTTGAAAATTACTATGAAACTTTGAAATTTAAAGTAAATTTCTAAGTTATATATGCAAGTAAAAAATCATACATTTATTGAAAAATTTGTGATTTAAAGAGACCTGGTAAATGCAACTAGGGTTTTAAAAAATAAATATTTTTGAAAATTACTCTTGCATTCTAAAATTTGAGGTGAATTTTTTATTTTAATATGCTAGTAAAAATCATAAAATTAGTGGAAAATTACTAGGAAAATAATGGGACCTAATATGGGAAACTAGGGTTTGAAATAAAATTATTTTAAAATTACTACAAAATTTTAAAATTCAATGCTAATTTATGATTTTATGATGTAGGAAAAAATAATTTTAAAATTTACCCTAGGGTTTCTAGGGTTTTTATGCATAAATAAAGTAATTCAGGTTCACCAAATGATTTAACAATTTTAGGAATATTGGTGTATTATTCCTAATTTAGTTAAAGTGCCTAACTAATATAATTAGTAAATAATATGAAAAAATTAAGCTATTGGTTTATATAAATTTGATTATGATTTTACCTTTTCTAAAAATAGTAATAAGGAATATAAAATAAGACTTAGCTAGAAATTGACTGAGATGATTGAGAGAAAGAGTCTAAGATTCACTGTGTAAGACTAGGACACTATCACAAATTAGGATCTAGCCTTTTTTTTATGATTAGATAGTAGCACCAAAATGGGACACTAATGGCACTAATGTTGTAGTCTACTTTTGTTGCTGCTATCTAAGAGACCTAATATTTTTGGATTTTGTTCACTATGTTTATGTGACCTTGCCTATGAAGTTTTGATCATTGGATGTTTGTAGAACTCCCTTTAGAGTAGATTTTTCATTAAAACCCTATACTCCTTTATATTTTGACCAAATTTGAGAAAGAGTGGGGGTTAGTGTGTGTAATATTCAGTAAATATGCATCCACACCCCTTTTCTAGGCACACTACCTACATACCAATACTCTAAAGAGGGATCAAGCCATAAGTAGTTCTCCCACTTGATGTGCTTTGTGAAATAGTATATATGAAGATGAAAATTGATAAACTAGATGTACTTGAGGTGGAAAGGGACTGGTGTAGATATTTGGATAATTTTGTAAGTGTATTGGCTAGTTATATATAGAGAATAGGGAAGATTGCCTAAGTAGTCTTGCTGTATATTTGCTTACTTAGTGATAATTTCCATTCCTCTCCAAATTATCTTTGAATGGGGTTTTATAGGGGTCTATTGGTCATGGGTTGAATGTGCTCACATTAGGCTAAAAAGGAGAAGGATGAGGAACTATAAGGAACTAACCATTGGGGATAAAAATGCACTTGGACAAGAGCACTAAAGGTGGGCATTAGAGGGCTCGTTGCTATAGTCCAAGTTGGGAGCTATAGTCATAAGCTAATGGGACCTAGGGAGATGTATTTTTCATTAAAAGAGTAGTTTAGTTACGCTAGGAATAGGTCTAAAATGATACAAATGATTGGGTATCATTAAAAAGAATCATATAAGGGTTATGAAAGAAACAAGAGGGACCTATGAGTTGAGTGTCTTTAACCACACTCAAGTTACTAGTTTTCACATTTTATATGACTACAAATAGATAAAAGAAAAGGCCAAAATAGTGCACATCTCAGCTTGTATTGAAGCTGAAGTATAAGAGGTGGATTCAAGATGTGACAAATCACTAGAATGTATGGAGTTTATGAGGGCTGAGATGGCCCCTCATGTGAGCCAAGATAATCTAGTTTACAACTCTTTAAGAGGTGACTACCAAACTAAATATGCTAGTGGTCTACATAGGCAAATCACTCTACATTCATCTTGATTTAATGGCTATGTTAGAGGCATCTAATGCCTTAAACCTAATAGTCATAAGGTAGGAGGAAGAAAAATATTAGCTATAGAACATTGGGGCATTAGTCCCCAAACACTAGGCACATGAGGCTTAGGTACTTTAGATTTTACATGAGATGAAGTTATCTAAGGTGAAGACTCAACTAATAAGCTAAGTGGTATGCTCAATTTTGACAATCTTATCCATAAAGCACCCAATGAATTCAAGAAGAGATTATAAGGTTTTTTAATCAAATAAATTGAATCAGAGCTAATCAAGGATTGAAAGAAAGACACTAAAGTTAATATCTTTAATAATAACTTTTAAATAACCAAGGATGATCATGCCAAGCTCCTTGGACATACGAAGAGAATTCATTAGCCTTCATTGCTAAATTTGGATATCATATAGAATTAACATAAATCAACCCACAAAGTCTATGAAGATAATGAGGTAAAGAAAAATAAATCTTCCATTAGTGCAACTATAGCTTCAGTGGCCATCTCAACTTCCACTCCAACCAAAGTGCATGCAACACTTCAAATGAGCAAGTCCTAATAGGCTAAGTCTTACGCATGTACAATGCTATAGCAGTCTATATATTTAAATTTTTGAGTAGATAATTATAAGGAATTAACTTTGTATTTTTTGTGGATACACATGCTACATGACTTTGAAAATTCAATTTATTTATTTTTAGCTCCTAGATAGTTTTTAGAGCTACATGTTCTAATCGATGCTTGTAACCACTTGCATGAACTTGGTAAATAAGCTGACCCCTTCCCCAAGTCTATATATACAATTTTAACCCTATTTAATAAAAAGAGTCATTTTTTTCTAAAATATAGAGCAGCAAGTAATTTTGTATTATCATCAAAGTGTCCTAAGTATTTTCTTTCCAATTCCATGTAATTGATTGTTATTTATATGGTTGTATGATTCAAAAATCTTTAGTGTGCTATAGCTGCAAGTAGATTCTTGATTTATTGATTGATATACTGATCTTAAGATATGTAATAGTTACTAAAAAATAAGTAAATATATCACTAAATTTAGTTAAGTTAATTGAATCATAATTTTCAATGTGTATGTATGCTTTTTTTGGTGTATTTTTTTGTGTGTGCATAACAAATACCCCAGATAATTCACTTTCCTATGCCATAATCTCCTAATCAAGGGTATGTAGTAGCTACCTTAAAAGGAGAAAATTTTGTCTAAGGCATGTGAACTTCCTACATCTCTATTCCCCTAGAATTCCTAGCAATATCTAATTACATATGTGTCATTGCTTCTAGCAACAGATAGGTTTGAGAAAGCATAGGTCTATTTATAAATGAACTAGGGGAGTAATTCCTAAGAACCATAGAGTATTTTTTATTGCCCTACCTTACCTTAATTTTTTGGTTTACTATCAATATCTACCCACTTTATATTAGACACTAGCCATCCATCCAACTCACATTGAAACTCACTCTGTTAGAAGGTCAAACCTCCATCTAAAAAACCTTTTTAACAACCTGTATGTTCTATCCCTATTCTATCAACATGTTTAGATATACTTCATACCTACAACTTCTACCCTAGAGTGGAGTTTACCTCCATAGATATCATAAAACATTAGAGACTACCTCATTTGACTGTATTGTGTATAAAAACCACATCAATATTACTCCACTTATAGTATGAGGGACCTAAATTCTCTCCAAATAATAGAGGTTAGTCCTTATGTAGAATTGCACTAGAGCCACCCAAGAGAGTGACCAAAATCCAATTCCTAGGCTAGTTTATTAGCATCACCCTTGACAACTCATAGGAGACCAAGACCTATGCCAATAACTCCAGTTTAGAATAATCCACCTCCATTGGGGCACCCTTTACTTGTAAGGAACCCTTTGCCTATCAACCCATGGATCACTAAAAACCTTGGTTATTTGGATCTACCATTGCCATCTTGGGGGATGTGCATGATTTACCCTATAATCTTAAAAAATATCTACCATCCTTTTCTCCTTCAAGACCAAACACTGCATAAGAGCATATCAAATATGTTAAAGCTAATTTAAGATTAATGCATGTAGTTGATGAAGATGTTTCATGTCAGCTATTACCTTTTAATTTAATGGATGTTTTTTATTATTAGTATTTGAATCTAATGGAAAAATTCATCACCAATTATAAGGAATGTCAAATGGATTTTCTTGCATAGTTTGGATAGGTCACCAATCCTAAATTGCTATATCAGCACTTCACCACTATGAAGTGGGTTCCTAATGACTCCATCCATACTTTCACTGCAAGGTGTTAAAATATGTATAATTGGTTGACTATGAGGTATAAAATATAACTAACATTAACAATAGAGATGTACAAAAATGCCTTAGATACCATCACTACTGTGTTCCTAAGAAGAGCACAGGCTACCAATACTTTGGTGTTAGCATTTGAATAAGCCATTAGAATCGATAGATAACTCAACCCATAGACTCTTAAGGAACCTAACATCAACAATGGAATCAAAAAAATCAATATGATACCAATGTGAAGTAGAACATTCTAGCATACAATCAAAATCAATTATATATGTTTCCTCCAATAACACAGATGATGCATCTAAATTTTAACTATTTAAACAATCATGTGATAGGAAATGGTTATTAATAGAACCAACATATAATTTCACTTATTATTTTTGTTTTATAGGGTGTAAATTCCATAAAATCTAAATTGGATTCTATTCAAAATATGGTCCAAAATTTGAGTAATGATTTTCTAAATATGTAATGAAATATTGACAATGCTAATGCCCAAACTAGTAACTAGAACACCAAGTTCCAAAGATATAACATGCTATTTAATATGCCTACAAATAATATGAATCAACCTAGAAAGCTCCTAGAAATCAACATCATTGAAACATCTCTCCCCATTTGGTGTAAGATACATAATACACCCCAATATGGTGAACTTTATTAGGTTGAGTTTTGTATAACATTTGAGGTATTTTAAAGGTAAGTAACTAGGTAGGATAAGATGAATAACTGACCAAAATTTCATCAGGATCCTAGCTCTTTTAGCATAACCGTGTTCTTTTATATTCATAAATTTCTCTTCTTAGGAGAATATGACAATACACTAGAAGATAATATAGATGAAGTTCATGATTTCTAGTAATTTTAAAGAGGTGCATACAACTTAAGGAACACATAGCCACTTACCACCTTGAGCCCTCTAAATACCATGATGATTCCACTAAATCCCAAAGTAGGTAATAATCCATTGACTTGAAAAGGGAATGATCAACCACCAAACAAAGAAAAATAAAACAAATGAGGATATAATATCATGGAAGATATGAATAAGATTAAGGCAAATATAAATCTCCATGAGTTAGCCCAGATCACTGAGTAAAAGGAACTATTATAGAAATCCATTATTGAAAAGTCCCCTATGGAGAGAACTAGAGTGGCTATGAATAAATAAAAGGTTATTGATGCCAACATCATTTACAAGAATAATCCCAAAGTACCACCATTCTTGTTGACCATCAGAGTATTTGGTAAGAATATTCATAACTATTTGGTTGATTCAAGAGAATCTATAACTATTATAATAGGTTCTATATGTAAAGAGATCAATCTATCAAATAGATAAAATGGTAGTACCAATAGTAGAAGAATTGAATAATGTATACATTCAAATAACATCAAAATTGAGAGTCCAAATGACTATCGATATCTTAATAGTGGACATACCAAAAGGCTATGGATTATTTTTGAGTAGAGACTAGTCCAAAATGCTTAATGAGTATCTTTTCATAGACTTCTCACATATCTATTTGCCATATAGAGGAGTTAAAAACAATATCAAAATTGATAGAGAATCAAGAATAAAATATCCCATCACAAAATATAATGTTAAGAATGAAAAGGTGAATTATGACACTCCCACATTGGCTATTTATAATTTTACTACTCACAATTAAACACAAAATATAGAAATTAAAGGTTAAAATGAACTATGGACTATGAATTTTGATGTAGCCAGTTCCAAGTAAGGATTAGGTGTGGGAATTGAGCTAATTGATCCTCAAGGTAAGAATTTTTTAGCTGCTTATAGACTATAGTTTCCATGTACTAATAATAGGGCCAAGTATGAGGCTCTAATCTTGGGACTACAATTTGCATTGAAGAACAATGTAAAATAGATAAAATTATTTGGCAAATTAGAGTTGGAATTTCACCAAGTGAGAAACAAATACCAGTGCAAATTTTCTTATTTTAAGAGGTATAAGCATAGAACATGGGATTTAATTGAAAGATTTGAAGATTTCAACACATTAGCACTCCTAAGAGAGCAAAATCAAGCCACCAATTCACTAAATACAATTGTTGCCAATCTTGATCCATTGCCTAAGTCTGAGGTAGAGAGATTTTCCATTGAATTGGTTCCCTATCCCTCTATTCTAGATAATGTAGAAAATCTCTAGGTTTTCAATGATGACCAAAAGATTATCTAATTCTTAATTACTTTAGGGGATTTCAAGTCCCAAATCATTGATGACAATGAAATTAACCATTTTTTAAAGAAGAAACATATAAAGAAGGTATTATCCAACTTTAAGAAATCAAATTCTAGTTAGTTTAGTCTCTTTGGAAAGACCAAATAATTAGATCCTTAGGTGAAGCAACTTAGACAGTCTAAGGTCAATGAATTAGACTTTAAGAGGGAAAATATAAGATATGACCAAAACCTACATTATGTGAATATTGGCCTCAGCTACACCATGGAAGAAATATAATGAGTCAAGTATTTGATTATTTAATATAAGGATGTTATCACCTAGATATATGAAGACCTTAAAGTTTATGACCTGTAAGTCATTGCTCACATGATCCCCCTAAAGCAAGACCATAAAATTTTCAAATAGAGGTAAGGGCCAATGAACCCTATCTTGGATCCTCTTATTCAAAAGGAAGTGGATAAGTTATTAAGTGCTAAAATCATCTTCCCAATCTGAAATTTTACTTGGGTGGCCAATTTGGTCTCAGTTAGAAAGAAGATCTATGAGATCAGATTACGTACAGACTTCAAAAATATAAATAAGGTTTATAAAAAAGACAATTATCCCCCACCTTCTCTATATGAGGTAATATAAATAGTAAGTGGTTTTGAGATTATGTCCTTTTTGGATGGATTTTCAAGCTATAAACAAGTACTAGTGTAGCTTGAGGATAAAATGAAGATGCCATTTACCATGAAATGGGGTACTTATGTAGATAAAAGGATGCCAGTTGTCCTGACCAATGTAGGATTTACCTTTCAATGTGCCATGGACCATGCATTTAAAGGACTAACAATAAAATTCATAGTCATATATATGGATCATCTCATGATTTTTTCAAAGAATAGAGAGGATAACGTAACTCACCTATGGTCCATATTTAAAAGGTTCATAAAGTTTGGTATTTCTTTAAATGTAAAGAAAAATATATTTAGAGTCACTAATGGGAAACTCTTAGGACATATTATCACCAAATATGGAATCACCATTGATCCAAAAAGAATCAAGGCAATCTCAAAGATTCAACAACCAAATAAAAAGGAGCTTAAGTCATTTTTTGGGAAAATAAACTTCATGAGAAAGTTTATCTCAGGGTTCATAGAAATCATCAAGGCTATAAATGATATTCTAAAACAGATGCTAAAATAGGGTGGATATCTGAAGCTAAAAATTATTTTCAAGACATAAAAGATGCCATATCTCAGGCTCTAGTATGGATTAGTCTAGAATTCTCAAAATATTTCTATTTATACTCGTTCACTTCAAAACACACCCATTTTTGTAGTTATCACATAAAATAAGGATGAAATTGAACATCTAATTACCTTCATGAGCACAAAATTGAAGTATACAAATATTAAGTAGTCAATGATCAACAATAAAATTTTCATTTTGATCAAATTAGTGAATAAATTTTGAAATTGTATCTTGAGGAATAAAACCATTTCTATTATTCCCAATCCTACCATTAAGCTTGCCCTATCACAAAAGGAGTTGGGAGAATGCTAAGTCAAATGGATGGCCAAGATCCAAGAATTTGACATAAAAATTAGGCCTATAAATATTATCAAATGTTAAGGACATTATACAACTCATGATTGAAGAGGTATGTACAACACAAGTTTTCTAAGGGGGAATAGTATACTGATATAATCTAGTATTTACTTGCAAAAACCTGACCCCCATAGCTTATTATGGAAAGGAGAGACTTATGTCTTAGAGCTTCTCATTTAATGATCAAGAAAGGAGTCCTCTAAAGAAGGAACTATGAAGGAATTTATCTTATATGTGTATCTATAGAGGAGGCTAAGGAAATTATAGAAAACTTGCATCAATAGATAGGTAGTGGTCACCCTACTACTAATACCACAACCCATAAAATTCTGAGGTTGGGATACTATTGGCCAATAATTTTCAAGGATGCTCATATGCACGTCAGGATCTATCATGAATGTTAACTATTATCTAAGATAGAAGTACACATGGTAATGCCTCTACAACAAGTCATTAAAGGAAGGCCATTTGTATAATGAGGTTTAGATTTCTTTGGTGTAATCAACCCAAATTACTTAGCAAGCCATAAATTTGTGCTTATATCTATATATTATTACACTATATGGATGGAAGTAGTTGCCACAAAGAATAGTAGAGTACAAGATGTGATTCTCTTTTTGGAAGAGCACATAATGACTAGATTCTACATAGTGTGTGACAATGGACCAATGTTTGTATCAATAGAGTTCACTGAGTGGGTAGAAGATAATCATATTATAATGAGGTTAGCTTCTAAATACTACCCTCAGGGGAATGGATTAATAGAGTCAAAAAATAAAAATATGATTGGCACAATCAAGAAGTCATCATGGGACAAGCCTAAGGACTAACACAATCTACTATATTATGCTCTTTGTGTAGATCAAATGAGATACAAGAAAGCCCTACAATATTAAGCTTACCTATTAGTGTATGGACACAAACTAGGTTTCCCCATCACATTGAATATTCCCACCTATCAGTTCATGTAAGATTACATGGAACCAAATGACAAAGTAGAATCAAGATTGGTTGATATAATAGAAATAGAGGATTCAAGGACTGAAGCCTTGTAAACGTTTAGTAAAGACCAAGATTTAGTTAAAATGTGGTTTGATAAAAGAGAAAAAGTTAAAGCATTCAAAATTTTAGATCTTATGATCCTATGGGATAAAGCCTGTGAGAAGAAAGGACAACATGATAAATTTTCCCCATTATGGATTGGACACTATTAGATTTTAGAGATCATGGGAAATAAAATGTTTCATCTAAAATACCTCTAAGGTAATGAGCCTACATATCACATTAATGGAGAGTTCTTGAAGCATTACTTCAGAGTTGTTCTATCTATGGATATTACTAATTGAGAGGATTCAAATAGGTTTAGACATAGGACTATATTAGATTTTCATGCTTTCTAGAATATATCCATGATTTATAGTTTAGTTTATCAATTTTTAATTTAGTCATCCTTATTTTCAATACTTTGGTTTTCTTAGATTAGTTTTATGCTTTCGAGATTAATTTCTTACTTTCTAGATTAGTTGTCTTTGTTTTATTTTATGGTGTTTGAGGTTGTGTTCACTCTAGTTATTGCTAAGCTAAAATCCAAAACAAATGAGTGTGAGACTTTTATAAAATGGAAAAGTAATATTGACACATTTTGGGCTAGTTTATAGATTAGATGTATTTCTATGTTTTCAGGCTTTAGAATGAAGGGAAGTGATCATAGGATTATCTTGAAGTATGTCACTATTGAATACTTTTATCATGCATATGGAAAGTTTTCTTAGGGTACTTCATAAAAATTTAGAAATTTTTCTTATTTTATTGGATTAAATACACTCATAACATTAATTGTTTGTTATAAATGATAATTTTGGGTCTAGATTTGGTTAGTAGGGATGTTCTAGTAATGATTTTTTTTATAATTACACCAACTCACTAGGGTTTCCTCTTCTCTCTTTTCCACTAATATAAAATTAATAAAATAAAATAAAAGGAGAGAAAAGAACCATTGAGTTCAAAAGAGAAAAATAAAATTAAAAGAGCTCGCATGATGAAATAAGGTCAATATACCACATTGATTTAATAATATTAGAATATTTGTCTATTATTCCTAATTTAGTTAAAGGGTCTAAGTAGTAAAGTTAGTAATTAAATATATAATAATTAATCTACTAATTTTTTTAAATTATATTGCAATTTTTACCTTTCTAAAAATAGTAATATGAGGGAGAAGATAAGAATTAGCTAAAAACTGACTGATACGGCTGAGATAGGGTCTAAGATTCATTGTGTAAGACTAATATAGTGTGATAAACCAAGATCTAACCTTCATTTTATGATTTTATAGGAGCACAAAAAGTGGACAAGAGTGGAACCGACACTATATTCCACCTCTACCATTGTTCCCTAAGAGATCTAAGCTTCCTAGGTTTTATTCACTATATATGTGTGACCCTGTCTATGAAGTTTTGGTAGTTAGAAGTATGTAGAGCTCCTTATAGAGTAGATTTTATATTTAAACACTATATTCCATCATGTTTTGACAAATTTCAAGAAATAAGGGGGGGGGGGGGTTAATGTGTGTAAGATTCATTGAATGTGTGATAATGTTCCCTACATACCAATACTCCAAAGAGGGATCAAGCCATATGTAGTTCTTATACTTGATATGCTTTGTGAAATAGAGTGTATGAATATGAAAAATACTAAATTATATGTTCTTGAGGTGGCTAGGGACTAGCGTAAGGACTTGAATAAGTTTCTAAACATATTTTCTGGCTATATATAGAGAATAGGGAAGATTTACCTGAGTAGTCTTGTTTGCTTAGTGATATTTTCCAAACCTTTCCAAATGATCTTTGAATGAAATTTTATAGGGATATATTAGTCATGGGTTGAATGTACTCACATTAGGCTAATAATGAGAAGGATGAGGAACTATAATTAAGTGAACATTGGTGCCAAAAATGCACTTGGATAGGAGTGTTGAAAGTGGATAGAAGTGGCACTAGCACTGTAATCCAAGTGTGGTGTTATTGTCTTGAGTTGACAGGGCCTAGGAGATGGATTAATCATGAAAAGAATAGTTTGGTTGAGATAGGATTAAGTATAAAAGGATATGGATGACTAGATATTAGTGAAAATATTCTTATGAGGGTTATGAGAGAAAGAAAGAGGGACCTATGGGTTACGTATCACAAGCCACACTCAAGTTACCAATTTTTTCATTTTATATGATTAAATTTGGCCCCATTTATTCTAGTTATGTAGAAAAGTTAAATACTAGGATAAAGGAAAAATAGAAAGAGTACATGAACTTACCTACAAGGGTGAAGATTATGAAGTTGTTTGGTGTTGGGTGTGCATTGAGAGAGCATGTTGTGAAGTATGACTCTGTAAGAAAAATAAAGAGTAGATTAGTTATTAATAGATACACTATATCTAAAATAAGAACATACAAAGCTAGGTAAGAAAGAGAGAGGAAGAGAAAATAATTAATACACCTCACCATGTATGTAGACCAACACAAAACTTATTGTGATGCTGAGTGATGATGGATATGTTGCATATGTTGTACCAAGAGTGATATCACAAATGGAGCTAAGTGTTTAATTCTGAAATAGTGGCTCAAGAATACAAATGTCAGCTTTTTAGATCTATCATCACCCAAAAAATTTAATCTATGTGATCATGCATGTACTAATCAATGCCTGGACTATGTGTCCAATCCCTCTGAATAGGTGGCTCAAGAATGTAAAAGCTAGCTAGCCATTTAGCTCCATCATTATATTATGAATTGAATCTATGAAATAATACTAGTATGAAAAGTGTGTCATATGAGATTGATCGTAAATCTCATGAATGTATTATGATCTAAAATTCTTGGCATGGATAGCCAAATGTATGCTAGAAACTAGGCCACTCTTGGGCACTCCAAAAGATGGAGATTAGGCTTGTATTAAAGCCACTCCAAAATGGGTGCACTAGGCTTATATGAAATCCAATCCAAAATGTGGAAATTAGACTTGTATGAAAGCCACTCCAAAAAAATTATAGCCACCTACAGATGGCATAAGACACATAACTGATAAGAATGTCTAGGTAATGTTGAACTTGGAAAGAAAAGAAAATAAATATGATGTGTACATTGCCCCTAATCACTTGTGTCTGAAATATGGATTCTGATCTAGAATTTACATGAAATTATATATCTAAAATTGGAAGTGAGAGCCATCATGTTGTTCATAATTCCCCCTCTATCTATATTCTCTAAGCAAAAGCATACTATAAATTATTGATTATGAATTGGTTTGAATGTGCAAAATTTTAGATGAACCTACTTTTTTGCCTATTTTTAGAAAGTCTAGTTTTTTTTTCTATTTGGATAAGAGAACTAAAAATGGACACTATTGGCACTAGCATTATTGTCCAAACTTAGTGTTTTTTTCTTAGGCCAAATTTGGTAATTGTTTAAACATTTTCACTATCTACTTAGTCTATTCTATCTAGTTTGATGTCTGGTTATTGTTTTGGGTATTCTAAAAGCTAAATTTATGACTCTTAGGAGATTTGATCTTTGTGACAAAACCCCTATTTATTTCCCCCTTATCTAAGGGTAGGAATGAAGACCCTATAATGACTACCCTTGGAAGAAAGAGCCTTAAAAGTGTGTTATGATGTAAAGATACAAGATATAACAATGATAATTGACAATATATCTCAATATATAGCATGGTTTATAATGAGAGATTTTTAGATCAATAGGGGTATGCCTAGATAGATATAATAATGTAATAACATATGTAATGTACTAAACTAGAACTAGAAGTCTAGTTAGTTATTAGTTATTAAAGAGGGATGGAGCATGATGTCCATCATGGCATCCAAGAAAGCAAGATAATGCATGATGTGGATTATAGTATTTCAAATAATTAAAATCAAACAAGAAAACAAGCAAAGAAGGCAAGAAGTGAGAAGCATAAAAGGGTGGCCAAGGGGCTAAGAAAATAAGCATATAAGGTATGTTCAAATGCCACATACATATATAATTGAAACAAGCAAGGTTGACATGAAAACCACAATCACATATAAGAGTAAAAGCAAAGGACATTAGAAAATGTCCTAAGTCACATACAAGTATAGAAGTAAAGGACATTGAAAAATGTCTTGATGCACATATAGGAGATAAATAATAACTATAAAAAGAAATCACATCTAGATACACAAATTAAGGAAGCAAAACATGTAAAAACTAGAAATATAATCACATCTAACTAATCAAAGCAAGACTAGATATATGCTAAGAAATACACAAGTGTTATAAACTAGTGAATGTCGATAGAGTAATCTATGTAAGCTAGTAAATAATGTAGATCATTATGATAACTAAAGTGTGTGGTGTAGGAATGACATAACCTATATGGTTTAGTCATTTATAATATGCCCCCAGGGGAAGATATATCGATGTGTGTCTTGAATGCAGAAGTAGGATGCCACCTCAATGGGTAGAGTGAAGAAATAAAGGAGATGGATGTCACTGTACACACTCAAATAAGATCAAATGAATCATGGTAATATAGTTACATCGACAAACAATAGGATAAAATTAATAAATTTAAGTCTAGCATGATAGTAGTAATGTAAAGCATGAAAAAGGCATACAATTGAAATATTTTTGAATATTCTAATGTTTTTGTATTTTTAAATATTTGAAAATATGTAAAATAAATCAAAAAGAAATTATGTACAATAAATAATGAGAAGAAATGATACTAATCAATGAGTCTCATGGGAGACTCCCTATCATGGTGTCTTATATCAATGAGAGGGATCATGCATAATTATGAAACATGAGGATATGACTATGAAAATGAATCTGAATATTTGGATTCACTCTCATTATCTTAGAAATCATAATAATATTGTGCCACTCATGATCATCATCTTAATTTTGAACCAATGGAATGATATTATTGACTTTTGTTGTATCTAGATCCTTTCCTTTGATGAACTATGTATGTGAATGATTTACCTTAGTATGTTCAATAAATCCCAAACCTTGGTGACAAACATTATCAAGTGATAGAATAGGAGTAGTGATGCCTTGAGCTTACTTGTCAAACCCTTGACCTTGATAATCAAACTATTTTAGATATTTTTGACCAAACCCATACTTCTTTGAAAGTTGAGCCTCATTTTGGAGAGATATATTTACATATTTTTCATGCTTTACCTATGCTTGTGGTATTATTTGTTGATCTGATATTACTTTTTGAACCTTTTTTTTTGAGTTATGATTTGGTAACCACTTTTATACTATTTCTGAATTTGACCCTTTATGAATGTGTTCCTATGTGACTATGGATTGATTGACTGACTTACGTTGTATAGGGTCCACATTAGCAATTATATATTTTATATGTTTATTCAATGCCAAACATGAATATGTGTGATGCCCATGCATTCTATGATATGCATAATAATATCTGGATATTCTTACTAGATGTAGAGGATGTAGTTTGATCAACTTAGATTTAATCATTTCTTATAGTACCTCACTTGAACTCTTATTGGATATTTGAATGATTTTTGAATCACTAGTTGTAGAGTTACTTTATTGTAATTTCTTATTTTGATATGTAACATTGCTTGCAACCAATTGACTGGGTGAAGGTGCATATACATGATTGGCAATAGGATGCCTTTGAGGATTTTGTATTATAATCTAATTTTCCAATTTTGTGATATTATCATGTAATAGCTAATTATACCTTTGTAAATTATAAATAAACTTGCTCATACTGGTGATTTAATCCCTTAGAGTTTTACAAGTGCAAACCTCAGTTACTTCTGATTGAACATGTAAGAAAATATGTTGAAGATGTTTTGAAGAAGCTATAGGTTGAATGTATGCATTATGAATAATAGTATAGGTTGCATCACCTTTTTGAGGGCTGATATCATGGACCTAGTTAGAGGGAAATCAGTTATCACCCTCTTAGGGGAGAGGAGGATAATGAAATTGTTTCCTGTGCATAAGATATGGCATTGAAACTTGAGAGGTGGTCATTATCTTATGTAATCGATCCTATAGCTATAAATCATGTATGTGGGATAAAATATGTGTAATTAGAGTTATGAGCTATATATAAATATGATTATAAATAACATTCCACATGAGAAATAAAAACAAAGGATAGAGAGAATAGAAATTTACACTAATGCATAAAGAACTTTGACATGTTCTATGATATTTATAATCTATTTAGCAAGGTAAACATAAAATTTTTCCATATGAGAGATACAAAGTAAGGAATGAAATATTGTATTAGAGTCAAGTACACATTACTTTATAGGAGAAGGATCTTATTGTGTTTAACAATAACTTTCATAATATCATCCCATATAATAAAAAGTAAGCATGAAGTGTAAAGAATGAAGCTTTGTATTAACATATGGTAAAATTTATCATTCATGTACATGATAGGACAAAGTATGGTCTCCTTATTAGTTTTAAGAAATGCAATAAATATGTGTAAAAAGTGAAATCCATTGTTGTTATGATGTGAAAATTGAATTTAGATGTAAGGTGATACCTCAAAAGGCAAATAAGAACTAGTACATGCAACTAGGGTTTTTAATGAAATTATTTTAAAATTATTAAATAATTTTAAAATTTGATGCAAATTTTTTATTTAAATATGTAAGAAAAAAATTAGAAAAATATAAGGGAAATACTGGGAAAAATACTAGGACCTAGTATGGGAAACAAAGGTTGGAAAGAAAATTATTTTAAAATAACTAGAAAATGTTAAAATTTAATGCTGATTTTTGGTTTTATTATGCAGGTAAAAAATCAAAAAAATATAGGAGAAATACTGGGTAGATATCAAGACCTAGTATGGGCAACTAGGGTTTGAAAGAAAATTATTTTAAAATTACTATGAAATTTTTAAATTTAGTGCTGATTTATTATTTTATTATGTAGGGAAAAAATTAGAAAAAATAGAAAAAAATTAGTAGGAAATTTACCCTAGGGTTTTTAGGTTTTATATGAACAAATTAAGTCAGGTTCACCAAATGATTTAACAATATTAAAATATTGGTGTTTTATTCCTAATTTAATTAAAAGGTCTAACTAGTAAAATCAATAAATAAATATGTACTAATTAAGCTACTGATTTATGTAAATTAGATTGCAATTTTGACCTTTATAAAAATAGAAATAAGAGGGAGAAGATAAGACTTAGCTAAAAATTGATTGACATGGCTAAGATAGGGTCTAAGATTCACTGTGAAGGACTAGGACACTATTAGAAAATAGGATATAACCTTCATTTTATGATTGGATAGGAGCATCTAAAGTGCACAAGAGTGGCACTATTACTATAGTCCACCTCTGCTACTATTGTTTAGGAGATCTAAGTTTTTTGGGTTTTATTTGTTATGCCTATGTGACCCTGTCTATGAATTTTTGGTAGCTAAAAGTATATATATATATATATATATATATATATATATCACCTTTTATAGCATATTTTATTTTCAACCCCTATACTCTATTATGCTTTGACAAATTTCCAAAAAGAAGGGGGGTTAGTGTGTATAAGATTCACTAAACGTGTATCCATACCCCTTGTGTGGGCATGTTGCTTAGATACCAATACTCCAAAGAGGGATCAAGCCATATGTAGTTTTCCCACTTGATGTGCTTTGTGCAATAGAGTGTATGAATATGAAAAATACTAAACTAGATGTGCTTGAGGTGTCTAGGGATTGGTGTAAGGATTTGAATAAGCTTGTAAGTTTATTGGCTAGTTGTACATAGAGAATAGGAAATATTTGCTTAAGTAGTCTTGCTTATATTCTTGCTTGCTTAGTGATATTTTCCAACCCTTTCCAAATGATATTTGAAAGGGATTTTATAGGGATCTATTGGTCATGGGTTTAATGTGCTCACATTAGGCCATCAAGAAGAAGGGTGGGGAATTAGAAAGAACTGACCACAAAGGGCCAAAAATGCACTTGGACAAAAGCACCTAAATTGGATAAGAGTGGCACTAGTGTTGTATTCCAAGTGTGGTGCTATTGTTCTAAGCTGATGATGCCTAGGTGGATGGATTAGTCATGGAAAGAGCTATTTGGCTTAGCTAGGATTATGTTTGGAAGGCTACAAATGACTAGGAATCAGTGAAAAAATACCTATGAGGGTCATGAGAGTAAGAAAGAGGGACCTTTAGGTTGGGTGTCACAAGACACAATCAAGTTACCAATTTTCACCTTATATATGACTACACATACATTATGGTTGTGAATAGATAATGGAGAAAGTGGAGAAGGAACCTAAGGCATATCTGTCAGGGCTATGGATGCATGGGTAGTAATAGAGCATTACCTGAGCTTCCCTTGATTTAATGAGGCTTAAAAAATACTAGAGAGAAACCTATAGCTTCATCAAGACCTTTTTAAAAACTCATCACAATAAGGGTTAAATGAATTACATGCTTACACACAAAGATCTAGGGAATTAGAAGGCAAGTATGTTGTCTGAATTAACTTGGGAATCCAATTCATGATTCTACTTTAAGCATTTTTTCTATGACATACTCCAAGATTTATCTAAAGATTATGATATTGGAGTTTTGGGTTCTCAAATACTCAGAAGTATTCCCCTTTTAAATCAACATTTATTGTGCCCAACATCCCCCTTTTCCCTAGAAGGAAATGGGAACCTATGTTTTTTCAAAACATGATCTTAATATGGAGTCCTTTTCATGTGTTTATGAAAAATTTGGAAAATTTAAGGCATTTAAATTTTGGGTAGGATGGTATTGGAATTATGTTTATGTGACTAACTTGTATATTACAAATGAGTTCTTTGAGTTTATAGTCTTTGAGATAATTCTTTCATCCCTTATGCAAATTATCTTTTTGGATGTTATGTTTCAAGAATTTTTTACCCTATTTTACTTTGGGTTATTGTTCAAGAAGCCTTATTTTATCAAATAAATTATTGTAGACATTTAGTCCAAAATAATTCTCTCAAAGGAATTTAGCCTATGGACTCTTTGCCTTATAGAATTTTGGATCGGATACACTTTCCCTAAAACAAATTTCTTAATGGATTATCCCTTTGACCCTATCCAAAATTACCCTTCAAAACTTTTGTAAATGACCCTTAGCCATAAAAAAGTACCCTTTAAGAAGTTCAAAAGTGCACTTTAGCCTTTGCAAAGAAGACCCTTCAAGAAAAATTTAGTATTGAAGTATACCCTTTGAATCCTTTTTAGCTACCCTTTAGAACCCTTCAAACTAGCCCTTCGAACTTTCTCAAATTGACCATTTTTCCCCTTCTTGACCACTCTTTTAGGGGACATACCTTTTAGATTTTGTGTGGTACACCTTTCAAAACTTTTGTTCTAAACCCCTTACCCTATGATACTTGTCCTTTACAATATTTATTTTGACCTTTTGGCCCTACAAAAGTACCCTTTAAACTTTATGCATGGACCCTTTTTTGCCATGGACATACCCTTCAGGACTTTTATCCCTAACTTTTTTACTTAGATAATTTCTTCAAACATTTTATCCAAGAGAATCATACCCTTTGGGTCTTTTGAAATTCTCCTTAGATATATAAAATTACCCTTCAAGAAGTTCAAAAGTGTTTTTTTGAATTTGTGAAGTAGACCCTTCAAGAATTTTTTCATGGATAAAATGCCCTAGGAAGTGGACCCTTCAAAACAAAAGTACCCTTTGTAGAAATTGAAAGTGCCCTCTAGACATTTGAAATAGCCCTTTTAAAGAATTGTCTTGGGAATTGTGCTGATATGAGTCCTTTGAAGAAATTATTGTAGACATTTTGTCTAAAACAAATCTATCAAATAATTAGTCTACAAGCATAGGCCCAAAATCACTTTTTTGATGTAAACCATAAAGTACTTCATCACTAGAAATATTACTAAGTATCATCATACTTATCTAATATAACAACAAAAAATACTTCCTACTAATATTTTAAAGACCCCATACAAACTTGAGCTAACAAATTTAAACTATATGTGAAGTGAAATCCCAAAGTGAATGTTGCACATTTATGTCACACAAATTATTATTCAATGCAAGATTCTATATAGATGATCTACTACAATTTAAATCCATCATCTACATTTAAACTAACATGTATTTGAAGTATTTTTATATCTTTTAGTAATAAGGATCCCTAGTTTTTACTTTAAGGGTATACAACAAACAATAATTGAGCTAGAGATGAGTTATTTGCATCAACATAGAGGCATATATAACACACAATACATTAAGTAAGAGAGAAGCATGAAACATAAAACCATGGCATATACATATAGAACATTCTGAGGTACCAATCCACCATCT
Source organism: Torreya grandis (assembly GCA_037957365.1). Taxonomy (NCBI): domain Eukaryota; kingdom Viridiplantae; phylum Streptophyta; class Pinopsida; order Cupressales; family Taxaceae; genus Torreya; species Torreya grandis. The sequence continues at coordinate 619,423 of JARHVA010006427.1, forward strand.
TCATAATTTATCAAATATTTAATAGAATTCATCAATACATTCTTTGACACCACCATGTTCGGAGATAAATACAAGAATTACTTAGTGTTATGGGATGTTATTGATTCAATATATATATTTTCATTAGAGGATTATATGACATTGGTAAATAAACTATTTATGAAATAATTATTGGCTTACAAATTCTGAAGAATAAATTTTGTTACTATAAATCTAGAATTGATGCCCTACATAGACCTCTTGAGGGACCTATTCTTCATCTTCTGAATATCATAGGATGCATTCTTACATCACTCTACACCAACACAGTGGTCAATTACATTTTTTGAGAGATATTTATCATTGATCATCCATGATTTCTACTTTAATAAACACACATTGGTGTAATTTAATGTAGAGACCTCAATAGAGAAGGTGTTATCATTGTGATTCCTCCCAAACCAAACTATCCCATGGAAAGGGAAGCAGTCAAAAGGAACCATCCTAATTGACATGTTTAGGATGGGGATTCACATTGGCATGGTTCTCCTCAACACATTATATGGTATGACTAACATCCACTTTCTTAATTTTTATTAGGTATCATTATTATATATGATTCTCATGCATGATGCCACTTACATGCTCAATGAGATCATAAGTCTATGGCCGAGGGAGAAAATTATCCACAAAGATAGGCATCCTACACCCACTAGAGATTTATTCATAATGTCATATCTACTTTAAGTGGTCATGGGAAAATGCTATAAATACCTTGGTGCATTATGGTCTCCAGCCATAGACTATGAAAAGAGTAGGATTTGTGATTACTATCAGTTCTTGCAAATTTATTTATATACTAGGCACATGGCAAGAATCTCTAATGATGTTTAACTTCAAATTTGGCAAGCTATTCATGGATCACCTATGCCTTAGATTGGGAATAATATATTGGATAACATGGCCAAGAAAGGAGATTAATTCCTCTACCTAGATTTTCCTATCATCATGGTATGGGGAAACAAGGTTGCCCCCTATGTCTTCTCAGGTTTGTTCTAAATACGTTTGCTAAATAGGAGATTGCCTTTCAATTATGGAAGAGTATTGAAGAGGATTTGGAAAGGTATAAGAAACCCTTATATTTTGGTCATATAATCACCATTGATAGGATTACATACATAATGAGAAAACATCTTTAGGATGTAGGTGCAAAATGTAGGAGTTATCCTTTCCCTATACTTCTACATAGAGATTAAGATCTACATAGGTAGATCCAAAAACACATCCATGGATTCAAAATTCCATATAGTCATGATCCCTATGACTATGATTTCATATTTTTGAATGATAAGATAGATGAGGATGTATTGGAATGAGTAAAAATTACTAGATTATAGGAGGATCATTTAGAGATAATCCAAAGTGAGCCTTCTATGTCCACTAGGGCATTACATAGTAAGAGGGCACTCTTTCAGGGGTGGTAGTATTCTAATTTTTGGAGAGTTAAATCCTTAGATAAATCAAAGGAATAGGCTTCCTATTCCTCCTAAGGACTCCCACTAAAGTTGAAATTCAAAGTAGTGAAGAATAATCTTAGGCTACCAAAGCCTAGTGCAATTAGGGGAGCATGAACAAGAGACCCCATCAGTCTCAAATCTAATGATGAAGGCCAAATACAAGAGGAGCCTATTGAAATTTATACCCAAGTGTGAATTGATACATATATTGGGGTAGTAACTCTTAAATCATCCTTAACACTAAACTCCCCCACTCAGGTAATGACCCCCTTAGTCTAAATTAGAAAGCCTAAGACTCCCATGGGCAGTCCCATAATAGAGGCATTACAAGGCTTGTCTATTTAGCCTCCATGTTCATAACTAGTAAGGGGATATGTGGTGATTATTAAGGACATTTAATATGATTTTGATGAGGAAGGAAAGCTATAAATACCTAAGGCTATGAGCTTATAAGCAAAACTAGTGGATCTATCTCTTCATGGTATGGAATCTTTTACTAGTTTTACTTTATCTTCCATACACATTTTTAACTAGGTTGCCTCTATGGAATTCCTCACATCCATTCCTTATACCTACACTAGTACTGTTTCTCCTTCCATATCCACTTTTATCCCATTCATTGCACCAATCCCTTATATTCCTACTCGTACCTTCATGGTTAGAGACCTCAAGAAAAAAAGGTGTCTAGAAAGGTGAAGATAGCTTTGGCCACCTCCCAAATCCATGCTCAATTAATTAAAATCACCCTTCTACTTCCATTTACAACTTCCATAAAGGATACCAATATGAAAACCACTAGTAGGGGGATAAAGGTGAAGCCCTAAATGGTCATAGTCCATCCACTCCCTTAGTTTGGAGGAGTCAATTGGTCTAAAATCATATGGCCTTCCCTCTTAGATGTCCTCACCAAGGCATTAATGAAGTAGTATAAATCCAAAGAGGAAATAGAATAAGATATTTTTATCACAACATCTAATGAATCCTATCTTGATATTCCTCCCTGAGTAATGGATTTGAGGAGTAAAATTTCTCAACTGCCAAATTTTAAGATCATAGAACTTCCATTTATTTCCACATTATTTGATCTTATAAGTAACAACATCTAAAGGTTAAAGAAGAGGAAGTTATAAGATGAAGAGGGGATTTGAATCATCTTAAAGGAGAGGCAAGAGGTGTTTTTACTTACAAAAAGGTATAATAGATAGCTAGGGTAACCCTTATATGAAAAAATCTAAAAGACCTAGATTAGGTGTATAAGGATGTTATAGTTTCCATCCATGAGGACATAGAGATATATCTAGATGATCTATAAGTAGAGGTGCAAGTTATAGAGAAGTAATTAGAGTAGATAAAATAAAAGTCCAAACTAATGCACATCCTAGCCGGTATTGAAGTTGAAGTCTAAGAGGTAGATTCAAGGTGTTATAATGCATGGGAATATATGGAGTTTATGAGGTCTGAGAGGGCCCCTCATGTGAGCCAAAATAATATATTATACAACTATTTGAGAGATGATAGTGCCAAACTAAAGATGCTAGTAGTCTACATAGGAAACTTACTCTATAATCATCTCAATTTAATGACTATGCTCAAGGTATCCAATGTCTCGAACTTAGTAGTCATTAAGCAAGAGAAAGTAAAAGATTGGTTATATAATTTTTGGGATTTATAGCCCAAATACTAGGAACATGAGGCTTATATCCTTTATATTTTTCATGAGCTAAAGTTATCAAATTTGAAATACTCTATTGGTAAGCTGATTAGTAGGGTCAATTTTGACAAGCTTATCTAGAAGGTAGTCGATGAATCTAAGCAAATATTTCAAGGTTTATCCATCAATGAAATTAATCATATTTGAGAAAGGCTCAAAATAAGGTATATTAAGTTGAGATCTTAATGAATAAATTTTAAATAACCAATAATTATCATGCCAAGCTCCTTGTACATATGAAGAGAATTCATTAGCCTTTGCTACTAAATTTGGATATCATATAGAAGTAGCATGAATCATCCCATAAAGTATATGAAGATAACAAGGTAAATACAAATAAATCTTCTAGTGGTATAACTATATATTATGTGGCCACATCAACTTCCACTCCAACCAAAGTGCATGCATCACTTCAAATGAGCAGTCTTGATAGGCTGAGTCTTATGCATGTATAATTTTGTAACGATCTACATATTTATATTTTTTAACAGATAATTTTAAGGAATTGAATTTGTATTTTTTTGTGCATACACATGCTACATGACTTTGAAAATTCAATTTATTTATTCTTATATCCTAATTAGATCTTAGATGGTTTTTAGAACTGCATGTTCTAATCGATGCTTGCAACCACTTGCATGAATTTTAGGGATGAAGCAACCCCTTCCCCAAGTACATATATACAATTTTATTATTTATTATTAAAAAGAGTCAATTTTTTTTTGGAATATAGAGCAATGAGAAATTTTTTTCATCAACAAAGTGTCATGAGTATTTTCATTCCAATTTCATGTAATTGATGATTATTTCTATGGTTGTATGATCTAATAAATCTTTAGTGCGATATAACTATAAGTATATTCTTAATTTCTTTATTGATATAATTATCTTAGGATGTGTAGTATCTATTAAAATATAAGTAAATATATCGATAAAGTTATTCATGTTAATTGAATCATATTTCTAAATGTGTATTTATGCTTTCTTTGGTGTAGTTTTGTGTGTGTATAATAGCTATCCCAGATAATTTACTTGCTCAAGCCATAATATCTTGATCAATTTTGTTTAGTAGCTATCATAAAAGGTGTAACCTTTGTCTAAGGTGCATGAAATTTCTAGATCTTTATTCCCCTATACTTCCTAGTTGTGTTTGACTACATGTGTGCCATTGCTGCATCAACAGACATAAGTTTGAGAAATCATAGGTCTATTTGTAAACCAACCAAGGGATTAATTCCCAAGAACCATGGAGTATTATTTTCTACCCTACCTTACTTTCATTTTTTTAGTTTTTTATCAAGATATACCCACTTTATATTAGACACCATCCACCCATCTAACCTATATAAAAACTCACTATGTTAGAAGGTCACACCTCCATCTAAAAAACCTTATTAACAACCTACATATTTTTACCCTATTACATCAATATGTTGAGATATACCACATACCTATAACTCATGACTTGGAGTGGATTTTACCTCCATAGAGATCCTAAAATGTTAGAGGTTACCTTATGTGACTGTAGTGTGCTTAAAACCCGCATCAACAAAGCATACATATGAAATTGGGGAATATATAACCACTATTCCTATATCCATTCTAGATCCTCCTAAAAAATAGTTACCTTCACTCATGATGGAGGAGGACCCTCCTAGAGAAAAATTATCCCTACCCATGGTGGATGATGGGATTCTCACAACTTAGTTACCATTACTTGTTAATTAATAATAAGTTTATATCAAAAACTATGATACAACTTCTTAGGACACCATAGAGGATGATAACACACCTATGAACATTGAAGATTATTTATGTGGGTTGAGTTTCACACTAGTAGGACCAAAATAGTATAGATATGATTCTAACACACTCATGCCTTTTCCCACATAGGCAACATCACTAGTTCATAGTCTTTTAACTACATACCTATCCAGTTAGTTATAATTAGAGGTATATTACTCCATAAACATAGTAAATATGGCTATATGTATGGATATTATCCCAGTTATATGTATTCCAGTAGGCATCATAGGATAAACCACATCAAATTCTATAGACATTATTAGACAAAGGATTGATGGCATTACCCAAAGTTTGTCAAAAAACCATCAATATATTATCATAATAGGATGGTAGACCCTTTTGTAATTTTCACAAGCTTACTTGACATGATACAAATGCATTCTTAGTATCACAACATAAGATCAATAAGTTCAAGTCTCAAGGAACTATTTAGATTACATAACCTCCACCTCCACTAGTATATGCACCATGATAGAATATTTTCTGACACAAATATTTTTGGAATGATCTATTGACTATATGAGTTTTCATCTAGGACTAATACATCCATCATGTTTCTATAGATGAGGATTTATATATAAACACTTTCACATTGGCATTCTTATAACACATGAGATATAAAGAGATTGAGCTACAACATGATATAAATTATCAATATTACTTAAGACATATCACACTACCTTTTATGTGTGTCCCAAAGGTGTCCAACACATTAATCTATGTCATTAGCACATGCACTCATATATAGGTTATCCTTGGCATTACATGGTTATAAGCAAAGGATACCATATTTGATCACATCAATAGATGCTTGACTTTCAGTTATGAGGGACACAATTTTTAAGTTGCATGATGGCTAAGATGAGAATAATAGATTTCATATAGATACCTCATGGTTCAATGTGTTTAGACCACATGAGAGGATTCTTACATGGTAGAGACATATTATTCATATGCACAAAATATAAACTAATGCCAAGGATAAGGATAAATTTATACATATAACATAGTATGATGATTATGATCATTTATTTGAGTTTGGGAATATTCAATATATGACATTGGATGACCTCCCACCAGATCTATCATTTGATTATCCACATCCCATGGATTTTCTCATTATCTCATTTATTTCCATCATTTACTTGTACATAGTTTCATTTACTCTTGATCCTTGTATCTAGTTTCATTTTCATGTTACTTGTACTATCTTATTCTATTAAATACAAATAAAATATAATATGTCAAAAATTAAAAAAACATTCAAATATTTTCTTAGAAAATACAAATTTTATATTATATGCATGTCCATGTTTACTTTTATTGTACTTTATAGGTACTACATATGTTATCTTTGTTAGTATAATTAATTTTATCATACATACATGCTTCATTTGTTCTTTTCAAGTGTTTACAAATTGTTACAAGACTCAAGTCCACTACACATATCTAAATTTGATATTATCTACCCATTTCAAGCACATACATAGGTTCCCCATTTGATAAGTTTACCCATTTGGGGGCATCATATACATATTTATAATTTATAGGTTACTTTTTTCTATAATCTATATCATAGATTTAACATTCTTTTTAGCTTTATATTGATCATCCTACACTACACAATTTTTTTGACTACTACTAATCTCGACTCAGTTTATGTACATATTTGATTTTATACATATTTGTACTACATGTTCATGCATACATTCATTTCTAGATTTAATATTTTAGAATTTATTGTGTCTCTATGCTTCTAAATATATTCAAGGGAATTTTAATATGTCATTATTCTATGGTTCTATGCCACTTCTTTTCATTATATGTATACTTTGTACATGTTCCCGTATTCTTATGTGTGCCTCCTTACTGTGTATGTGGGCATTTGAACATGTCCTTCCATGTGGATCTAATCCAAATTGATTACTCTTTGTGTATGTGTATATTTTAATATATTTTTTTATATGTATTTACTTTCTTAGATTTAGTGACATGTGCCCATGTCCCTTTTATTATGGCCCCTTGGCATAATTTATGTGCCGTATATGTGTTGTATGTATGATTTCATATATGGATCATGGCCATGACCCTTATATCATGATTTTTACACACTCCAATTTTATATTCCATAAGGAAAATCATACATATCCCCTTCCTCCATAGGTTCCCTGATGGACATTATGACCCATTTCCCTAGGTAGTTAGTTTATTAATTAGATTACTATGCATATACATGATTTTGTTCTATCTATCTTGACAACCATTTGAATTATATATCTAACTTACATTATACATTAACAACTTATGATTATATTATTTTAAATTTTTGTCATGTATACACACTATATTGGTTTATTATACGTATATCATATATGCTTAGGCTAAGACATATCATACAAATCTTTTTATTTTGAGTATAGTTCTTGTACAAGATCAACAACTCCCTTCAAAAGAGGGACCATTCAAATAGGTTTTTCATAGATATTAGGCCACCCAAATTCACTCAAAGTACAATATTTAACATGAAAACATGGAATACAAAGCTCCATTTTAGGATAACAAAGTGGAAAATAGTAAGACATAGATAAAAGTTAGTTTCAAAAAAAAAAGTATAATTGGACACTAGCAGTGAAAGTGGACACTACCATTGTAGTGTTACTATCTATAGTATGGTGATACTATCCAATAGACCCAAAAATAATAAAATATATATTTTATATAAAATTATAGTAGGCATAGTCCATTTTTACATAGATTTAGTTATAAATTAATAGTTCTTTCTCAATTTTACACAAAGTAATACTAGTTTGCTTATATTAGGGGTATCATACATAACATGATCACTCCTATTTTAATTTTAGATACTCAAATACATATTATTAAAAATCAATCTAGAATCTATATGGTTTGATATCATATTTGGGGGCATGTGTGTGGCTCATTGTTTCCTTATGCCCACTTTTACATGAGTTGATCAGATGGAATGGAAATCTCCATGTCATTCTCCATGTTCTAAATCCAGACATTATTTTCACCAATTTGCACATATTCTATTCCTTACTCTATCTACAATGGTTATCATTATTGAGTAGTCCCTAAGACATACACCTGAGTGCCCAAGAGGCCCTTGAGCTAATTTTCATTCTAGAGTTCTTGAATGGCCACAAAATCATTAAATATAGTTTTAGTTATAGTCATATAGCTTCAATTAAATTACAAATTTTTCTTACAAATGAATCTACTACACATGTGTAGGCAACTATGGAATCATACTTTACTTGAGTTCTTGATCCAAATACATAAGAAGGTTGAAAAAGCCATTAATCAAATCTAAGCTATTCATAGGTCATGCTCCATATAACATGGGTGGGAAATGATGGAGTCAAGGCTAGTTTGAGTTGTTGAGCCACCCATACATGGGGATCAATCAATCAAATCATCTTAGCACAATTTATTCATTGATTGATCACTAGCTACACACATAGGATGTCACTCAGTTTATGCATTAGTTCATGTACCTAGTGGGGTGTATTCATTACTTAGTTTTATCTTAGCTTTTGATATCTCTTATGTAAGGACTAATATATGCACATTTCAGTTTTATGACACATAATAGAGCATGATTCACATACTCATATCTAGATTCATTGGATTCACCTCTCAGGTAAGTCCTTGTACATATATTTTCCTTTAACCTAGTCATTTTGCTTTGACACATATATATAATAAAGGAAAGGGGAAATTTAGTCATATTAGATGTCACTTAATTGCAAAGAGTGTTAATTAAGACCACACATCCCAAACTTAGCCTTAGATATATCTTATCACCTATTTTAGACAATTATCTAGCTTTCATGTATAACTTATGCATCCCTAAACATCTCAAAATATATCTTAGACCATCCCTTAGGCATCCAAGCCCTCAATGTATTAGGTTATACCACCTAGATATTAGTGTTATATTTTGGATAGTAATTCCTCATGTTACTATACATATTTGGTGTTATTTTACTTTTCCCTCTTTTAAGCCCCAATGGATATATTTTTAATTTCAAAGATACCTAGGTTCAACCTGGACCTATTTCGAACCCTTCACAAACACTCAATTAGTATATGTAGATGACTTTTATCCCTTTATTCACTAGTTGGAAATGAGATGAAATTACATATAAATAAGATCAAAACAAGTTATGAGCAATCAAGGTTACTAATTCCTTTTCTATCCTACTTATGCACACAATCATCTACATCCCTTCTAATCTTAGAAAACATAGAATTCTAGTATCAAGCCTCACTCAAATCACTTAAACTAATATTCATACTTGTACTTTCACTAACACTTAGGTGGGTATAAATACATTAGGCTTGATCCATCCTCAAAGTGTTTGTATGTATTCAAATCTCATCACAATGAGGTGTTGAGGATGTCTATCCTACCGAGCTAACATCAAACTTTTTATACTTGTGCTAATAGAATACACTAACCACATAGAGGTCTACGGTTTGCATAGAAAATCAATCAAAATAGGTCATAGATAGTGAACTAGGGTTTGAATACATAGGAACAAGCTTAGTAGAATCAAACATAGGTGTTCCATAAAGTACATATCAATTATTTCACATAGAGCATTACCACCAAAAGTGGACACTAGCACTACAACACTACTTTCCAAGGTATGGGACTATTTTGCAAGTGAGTTTGTAACACTTGGATCCTATTTATGATAGTTAGACCAACTAATATAATAGTTTTTATCTTTCATATCATGTAGTTTCTAGCTAAGTAATTATATATTTTATCCATTACTATTATTATAAATATTATATTAGATTAATTCTTTCATAAACTAGTGGATATACTTGTATATTTTATATCTTGATTTACTATGCTTAGACACTTTAATAACCTATGTCTTAAACTCTATAACCCATTAAAAGTTAAATCATAATGCAATAAGATATTGGTTATAGAAAAGGATTTTGGATTATAAATTTACATGATAATGATTAGTAAATTAGGCCTACTAAGTTGGTTTGAGGGAGATTACTTATATAATTACTATAAAAAGAAAAATATAATAAGCGGGAAGTTTTTTATGGTGGAAAATCTAACATCAAATAATCTACCCATTCACCTATCATGAGGGTAAAGGTCAAATATTAAGATTCTAATTGTATATAAATAATCCTAAAAAAATTAGATCAAGAGGTGTAAAGGGTATTTTAAATGGTTAAGCATGTGAGGGTTTAATGACATTAATGACATAACCTAATTTTGAGAAATTATTATTACTTAAAGTAATAGTTATTATTAAAATTTATGAGATCTAATAAATATTATTTTGGTTCAAGACAACCAAAACTTAAATGAATATCTTAATTATGAAGATTTCAAATTCAAATAACTATATATTGGACTTTAGAGATTATATATTATCAATCCCATTTAAAGGAGTAATATATATTAAAGAGGTAATAACTTAGAAGACTAAATGTTCTAAATAAATGAAACATGTTTATCTATGTATACAATCTAACATAGTCAAGAAACCACACACATCATGTATTTTCATAGGAGACTCTGATTGGAGAATATGAGCTTTTATTCACATCGAGCCATGTCCCTATGTCTGACTTGTCTTGGTCTTACTCTACCCTATACACCTCTTTGCTTATCCCTAGTCATTCATAGCTTTTGGAATTAACCCTTATAAACCCATGTAGGTGTTTCAAGCCTAGATCCATACCCCCAAGTCCCACACCCCCTAGACAATATCACCCAAATAGGACTATAACACTAAAACCTAGGGTGTTCAGTTCTTAGTATTGTTGTCTAAGTGCAAATTTGATTCCAATAGTCATTTTATCCTACAAGATGAGTCTTACCTATTTTATTTTATTTGTTACTAAGTTTTTTAATGTTGGAAAATTTTTAATAAAACTCCAAAATTTGAAATAATGAGTCTCTTATATAAAGGACTTCACAAGGCATTTTATATCTAGCACTTAATATAATGACACATTAGACATAATAAAAATTAGTCAATAGTATAGATAATCTTCTCTACATCACACATAGACTTTCATACTTTATCAAGGAAAGGCCTAGGCAAAACTCATTTTTGCATCTATCATGTGTGTTGATTATGCATGTTCCTTAGGGGAGAACTACATCAGATCTAAGACCCTAGCTTGAGAGTAAATATAGGTACCAATCAGGACATCATGGGTTTTTGATTGTGTGAGTTTTATTCCCTTAACCTATTTTTCCCCCATTTTATTATTATTTATTTATTATTTCCATGTGTGTAGATGAATACAAGTACTAAATATTGAAACAAACGTACAGTGAGCTCTGATGTTTCTCAGGACTTGAAATTTGGTACACATGGTCATATTGAGTAGACAAACATAACCTATAAATATTTTATCCTTAGGAAAATAACACCAATAAAATACTATAGTGCCAAATACCATGGTGTCTTATTTTTGATGCTCCTATCTAATCAGAAAATGAAAAATAGATTTAGGTTCTAGATAGTGTCTCGGTCCTATGTAAGAGTTCTCAGACCTTGAATCATCTAAATCACCCTATTTTTTTAGATAAGTTTTATTCTCCCTTAGACAATATAATTTGATCAAATTGATATAAATTTATATTTTACTATATTTAATCAGGATTCTTTCCATATTCTAGACCCTTATTATTTAGGATCTAAACACTAGGTTTTTCTAGAATAATAAAACAATCTATATGAGAAACTTCTCTTGATAATCACTTTACATGTTCAAAATATGATTTTATATATGATACAAAAAAAATTAATCCTAAAATATGGACTGGGGAATCTAGGGTCAAAAGGTTAGATATTGCCTAGGACACAAGGATGTTAGACCATCTCTATAGTAAGTTAATTAATTGTAAAACTCAAGTAAACTTATACAAAATCTATTATGTTGAGATGTTCTAAGGATAGATAGTGAAACTATGCTATATATTTTAATTATAATGAAAGTAAGATACTTATCTAGGTTTGATGCTAATGTAAATACCAATTTAGAACGAGCAAAAAGTAGACTGGATCAATCACACAATTTTAGAAAATTGACCTATATATCCACAAACACTTTCACAAAACTAAGATGGTTGCATTGATGCTACTATTTTAATTAGATGTATGTGTCTAGTATGAAATACCTATTAAAACTATATACAACCACCTAGATATTTTTATATTCTATGTCACCTTTGCCCTAATGCATTAAGATTTATGCCATGGACTATCACTCTTTATCAAATGAGAAAATCCTAGTTCTTCATTTTCATAGTGACTATAGTAAAAATGGGTTATTGGAAACATGGTGTCATGGTACCCTAAAGAAACATCTATCAATGATCACTACATACATTGAAAATACTTTAAAAAGGGCCTTAGACTTACATAGAACTTTTAGAAAGATAATATAAGTATGTTTATAGAATTTTGGGAAATATAGAAGGCCTAGGTCATCAAAATGAAATTGGTTATACTAATAGATAATAAATTAGATAGAAAGATATAGTGTATGTGAGCCTTTTGGTAGTGGTGAAGGTCTTGAATATAAAGATACACCCATGATATGTATTTTCCAAGTGTACAAGTTTGAGGTTATATGTACTTTAGAAATAGTGTTTACATTTCCTCCCTTAATATAGTAATGAAATTGATAGTTTAAAGGAAAAAGAATGCATACCTAGGTGTGCATAACAAACCTTTCCTTTAATTGATTCCAATTTGAGTGATTTTTTAGTGATTTATGTGTAATTAAGAGAATTTTATAGTATATAAAGTGCATATAATTTGAAATTAAAATCATTTAAATGATTCAAATTGAAAGAAATCAAGGTTTAGGAGTACACCTACGTATCTATGCAACCATATTATCTTTTGGAAACTTTATTTTAAAATATATATCACTAAAAATCATTATAACTAAGATTATGAAAAATATAAAATGTGGAAAGTGCATATATCTAAAGATATATAGATAAATTTTATAACACGTGTCCCCAACCTTGGATAAAATGTGAGTTGCCACTTGGATGTTAAGATCAGCTCAATCATGCAACCCAGTCATACTTTTAACTTGGTGAGTGTGAGTGAACCAAGTATACCCACACTATAAATATGGTGAGGTTGGATGATTTAATCAAGTCCAACCTACAAAATTTGCAGTACTGAATAATTTAATCACCTCAACCATACAAAAAAGTGAACTAATTATTATAGTAGATTGGCTCAATATAGTTTATAAAAGTCAAACCTACTTGGTATTAATAGTACACAAAAGTTTTTTTTAATATAAAAATGAGTTTATTTTGAAATTTGGGTTCCATTTTCATAACATATTCACCTTATATATATCTCATGCTAAAACTATATAAACAATAATACCAATGTATAAAATTATATCATGTGTATCTGAATCATATAACTATTAATTTGACGAATTTTCAAATGATGTAAGTGTTAACATGTTTCCATAACATTCCCCCACTATATATGGAGAAATATAAAAACTAATATAAGTGTCGATGTGGAGGACATGTTTCTAAAACATGACCCCACTACAATCTGAATCTGAGAACTAGTGTAAGTGTGGAGAACATGTTTCCAAAACATACCCCCATTGTAATATGGATATGATGCATACTAAAAGGTTATGGATAAATTTTTTCCAAAACATTCCCCTAAAAAATATAAAAATTTGAAAAATGTGGAGAACATGTTTTCAAAACATGACCCCACGACTCCTGAATTTGTGAAGCAATGTGAAATTCATGCCTCTATGGCATGCCTTCACTAATATTCCCCCATTATGAGGTGAGGGAAAGTAAAAACTAGTATTTAACTTACCTCAAAAGTATAATATAACCATGTAAACTATGAATGTACCATGTACCATATAGAGGGAACATGTCTAGGTTGATATATCATTGAAGCACAAAGAATGTGTTCACACCAAGTCCTAAGATGAATGAAGTAGATCATGAAAACATCTAGAGATTAATAGTATAATCTCAAAAATCAATAAATACCACACACAAGAGTACTATAAATAAAATAAAAAGATAATGGTCCAAGGAAACCTCAAACAAGGGGCATGTTAAACTACTTCACAATCAAAGGGACATGACTTAGTCAAATTTCCATAGATCAATAAATGCCATATTTAAATATCAACATACAAAAAACCAAGACATTTAAATTTAAAAGAGGCAAAAAAAGGAATAGGGGATGCAAATAATGGAGCATATTCAAATTCTCAAATAAGTAAGACAATAACAAGATAATACACTCAAGGAAGTGCATAAATTAAAACATAAGCATCCACCATAAACATAGCATACTAGCTCTTGGATCATATGTGTTCAAAAAAACATTAAGTACTAACATATTAGGTACATTTAAAATTATATAAGTATGAATAAATGAAGGTACAATTATACAATATCAAACATAATAATGTAAAGTGACTATATAATTATATAACCTAGATGTATCATGTTCAAAGAAGTGGATTCCCCTAATGTCCACATGACATGAGTAGAGAGAAGGATCCACATCTAAAATTACATAGAACATGTATTTTTATATGCCTTTATCACCCTAAAAATTTGTGTATATGGTAAATACCAATATGACATATACAAACATGGAACAAACAACATATATGCCAAGGAACTAATATAACTTGTAAATGGTCAACACGCTTTTGATTTTTTGAAGTGTTTTTATTTTTTATATTATTTTTAGGCTATGTGAAACTAGAGAATCTAACATATCATCTCATCTAATGGCTTCACATAAGTATCTCCCCACCATGAACCCATTGAAACAAATTGGTGGTATTTCCAAAGAATATGTATAGGTGCAATATCTATCATTGTAGAATATGTGATGTCATGTGTATGTGTAATAGGAATCTATGGTCATGAATAAAAAATAGCATGAGTATGGTTTTTTAGAACCCATAAATGAATAGTATATGATTTATTTAGAATAAAATTAATAAAAATATGTGTAGGTGCTCTGGCTATCGAAATATGGTATGTATTAGATGAGGATTTTATGGAACTCACTATGGATCTATGATCCAATGGTCTCTCAATTATTGACCACTAAGTAAAGGGGATTAGATATCGGTTACCATTTTATATAATATTAAGATTATAATTATTGATAATTAATTACTACAGTATAAATTTATCTTTCTAAAGAGGATGCTCATATGAAATTCTATAAACTATAATTACCTGATTGACATGAATATTTTTAACACACCCATGCACTATGCAAGGTACTACTCTAAGTGTGTGTATATAAAGTCTTTAAAATAGAATATAAAATACATTAATTGAATTAATAACTAAAAATAGATTAACCACATGTGTGGAACCCACCTATAAAGGTAAGTCAATGTCACCAAGAACATGTTATGAGATCTTATCAAATGATCTAACTAATCTGGTGGAAGGATGTAAATCATGATTTATATAATCCATATACGTAATTAATATCATAATACAAACATTATCACTTACACCATTGTCAATTATAACATTGAATATATGCTAGTTATCAAGGTATGCTCAAATGAATAAATAATGAAGATCTAAGTCATTATCCCCAATCTCATTATCATTGAAAGTAATATAAGGTCTCTAAACCATAGGAGTTGTATGTTGTGTATATGTACCAATTATCCCATCCATAGTGTTCATAATGAGATGGAGGAAGATGAAAATTGTATGCCATTTGTACTTATGTATGCTTTTCAGAATGGTCTTACAAAGGACTGTTAAATATTTTATGTTTTTGGTGGTCACCAAGTTGTGAACTTGATTCCTTATGAGGATAATAAAATGTAATATTTTGGTCATCAATCAGGTATTGGATCTTATGATTCAAGATAAAACTTATGTTCACATAATTCTCTAGGCCTTGGTGATAGTTATAATAAGTATTCACATCATATCCTTTGCGTATAGGTTTCCTAATATCAACCTATATAGGATGAGAGATAGATATGAGGTGACACCGTAAAATCCATATGATAAATCAATTAGGAGACTTAGGTAAGTCTAAAAATTATCTCTATGGTTCAATGTATAACACAAGTTGGTTAGGTTTTTATGACACTATATTAACCATGGTGGTTGTCACTTTTTTTAGGATAAGGAGGTTTGACCTTATAACCTTGTTTGATAGTAAACTTAATATTGGATGTGCAGACACCTAATTTTAACCAATTATGTGTCTAAACTAAAATCAAGAATTATTTTTCATAATCACATTCAAATCCAATCAAAATTTATCATTTAACCCAATTTACCTACATAACTAAGTTCTAACCCAAAATTATAATGAGATATTCTTGATTAGGAAATGTATCATATTACATCATTAATGTTATTTGATTCATCCTATTTTTAATCAACCCTTTGAAAATATATTCATAAGGAAATTAAGTGAATACTTGATTGATAAATAAACATTCCAAACTTTACCTTTTTTCTAATTTCTAATTAATCCCTTTTATTAATTATCCTAATCATTATTCTAATAGGGAATTCCATGGATTTGGAATAAATTGTTTTCCTAAAAAAAATTGAATTATTGATTCACATAGATGATGCCATAGGTGAAATTAAATGTATTGGAGTTGGGTGTGGGTAAGGTGGCTTATGACATGGCCACTTACACACACTCTTACATCTCTTACACACCTCTTACACATTCTTCCCCTCTTACAAAGTCTAAGAGGACTAATGACTACGTTTTCCTTCCAAAATATATTTCATAATCCAAAAGGACTTAAATAGAATATATTATAAACTCAAAATGTGCAATAATTTATTTGAGGATTGATCCTTATCCTTTCATCTTAAGATGAGATGAACGGTCCATATCATTTTAGGAAATCTATAAGTAAATACCTCACACCTCTCATTTCATCCATATTACTAATGTAAAATTACTCTAATGGATTATTCCATGATGATTCATCAACCCTCTCTCATGCCAAGCCAAAGCCAAGACAAAGTGTAGACAAGGAGAGGTGCCTCCCACACAAGGAATTCAAGCATCGATGAAGACATATACATCTGCAAGTCAAGTTTAAACTCTTTAGACTGATTTTCAAGCACATATTGAAGGTAGTTATAAATGTTGTTTCTATATGATAATATTTAATTTATTATTTGATTATCACATTGTTAAACCTAGGGATTAGGCTTGAGAATTTATCTCTTTTAGTTGTTTTGGATTTATTCCCTAAAATTGACTAACCTCTCTTACATTATTTATCTTACATAATAGCATACCAAATGGTACCTTTTAAAGCATTAGAAACATCCAAAAAAAGAATATTATACCATTATAATTCTTATAATTACCATAATTATCCTTCTAAATAGGTTAATTATTTCTTTTTTCCTCAAAACAATTGTATAAGTCCATTCAAAAATGAATAAATTTGTGACTATGTAATGATGAATTCAATAAGATCATTAATGAAATCATTATCAAAAATGGAAAAATAATTATAATCATTAACAAAATAATCCTTGTGTCATTTTATATTCTGAATGTTTTATACTTATATGTCTTATCAAATAAATTATCCACTTCATAAGTGAAATTATTCTAATTGTTAGCAATATTACTTTAAAATGGTGAATTCATTTCTTCATTATTATCTATTCTAGTTATTTTAAGGATAATTGAAAATTTATAATGTTTAATAGATAAATTAAAATTCAAAGTAGTGAAATTTTAAAACCTAATAGTGAATTTGTTTTATTGACTTTTATATCTATTTTATGTTCACAGGAGCAAATGTAAAAATCATCCATTATAGAAGTGAAATCATTCAGAGCAATGGTGAAATTGTTCATAACAAAAGTGAAAATGTAATTCTTAGAAATGAAATCACTAATTATAGTAGAGAATTTTTTATGAATAATTTTGTCTTCTATTTATAGGTTGTAATGCAAAAATTAAAGGATTTAAGAGTGAAATTGGCCTGCTAGAGTAAAAATCATTTAATTTAAGGCCACAACTTTAAAAAAATCAAATTTAAAACTCATTATTGGTTTAAACCCACTTTTATAAAACTTATAATCATATTTTAAGGAACTTAGATAAAGAGTGGTGTTTTGAGTCAAAACAATTCAAATTCTACTTCACATTTTTATTTGGACATCAAACTGAACCCACATTTAATTTGGGTATAACAAAACATGTTTATTTTATAAGTTATTTATGCTACTATAAGTTTGTTTGTTGATTTATTATATTTTAGGGTTTATTGTGAATATATTATCCCTTTTTTAGGTGAGTCATAAATTCAAGGTTCTTATTTTCCTTTTACTCTATTTTTCATTTGACTTAGTGGGGTGGATTTCATCACCTTCTCACAATCTTTAGGGGTGCGTTAATGTAGGAAGTGACATCCTATTATTATAAAAAACCATGATTATCTCATGAGGTATATAAATTTAGGAATGTTGGAATCATGAATACTTGGCTTTGTACATGAAAAAAGTCATGTGAGGAAATTAACCCCAGGGAGTTCATTCAAATATCCTAGGTTAATGTGTGTTACCCTCAAAAGTAACAGTATTTGAAAAAAATATTGAAATTATTTATTCATGGATTTGTGCCTGCATACTATGAGTTATATAGGGACCATATACATAGCCTAAGTAAAATATTAATCAAACCCCAAATCTAATACCACTTCATAAAGACTCTCACAATTGAAGTTGTTTTAAAGGGATAAGACCCTCTTCTGAATGTCCCAATATTATTGATTCTTAGATGCCTCTTTTACCATGGATCATTCATTGGCATAGGGGTACAAAGGTTAACATCCACCAAAGATAACATTTATCATACTAACATTTATTATATTTAAATTTTATATTTGTCTCTCAAGGCAAATTTTGAAAAGGTTCAATCGATGTTATTCAAAGTTATTTCAATTATTAAATTACCTTGTAATGCTTTTGTGTTAAAATACCTTGTTTATACTTAATACCAAGTCAAACCAACCAAGTCCAATTATAAAACCATTATTATACACACATAATAAGGTGTTACTCTACCCATATTTTGATTCAATAAAAAGTAACATATTAAAAATTTGTCCAAAAACCTATATTACTTATCCAAACCATGTCATTGGGCTCCCCAATTTAAACCAAGAGTATTTTTTCTAATCTAAATTGCCATTTCATATCAAGACAACTTCATTTACAAAGTTAAACCAAATGTAAAAATTCATTTTAATGTTATGTCATTATGCCATTCATTTGATTTCAAATCAATTTCCAATTCTAAATCAACTTTCTTTCCAAGGTTAGGCCAAATATAATTCCAATATTAATTTTAAATTTCATGACCAAATTATAATTCTTGTTGAATTGTGCCAAGAACAATTCCTTTTAGAAGTCATAGAGTTCAAAAGTTTAGTTCAAATTTTGATTTACTATTTTCAACCAAGACCATTATTGTGCACAAATTTACACATATTAAAGCTCCTAAAGCTCAAACTAACTAAGTCTCTTTTATTTATTCCCAAAGTCAAGTGTCAAATATTAAAACCTTTCAAGACAAGGGCTAATTAAAACTTTTATATAGGTCCAAAACATTTAAAACCTATAATTGAAACCATTGTGCCCAAAAATTATGGATTTACCCTTCAATAAATATGTTTGAAACATTCACTTTGACATATATTTTATTGGTGTATTATAAATTAATGTTTACCTTAACATAATTTAAACATCTTACCCCAAACTAATTACCAAGTTATATTCTGATTAAGGTCATGTACCATGTCAAAACAATGTTCTAAGAATTCAACACATTTTTAAAATGAAGATTATAAACTTAGACATGCCTAAGTACACACATAGTGGCGCCATTTATAATTCCTCATTTGATGAGGAGGTAGTTTATGATCCTTATGGGTATGATCACTACATATAGGGTAAAAAATAACAATAATGCCTTACCAATGTGACATATAATTTCAAAATCTAACAAAATAACCCATACTTTTTTATTGTATCACCTAACATTTAACAAGGCTAATGCCAAACATACCTTTCACATGTGCCATTTGATATCGTGCATAGGTCTAATCTGATGTATTTTGTCAATGCATCACCTAGTGATGAATATCAAAAATATCAATTCAATACCTAGTTATTTCACAAAAAACATGAACATCTTATTAGGTTATTAGAAATGAGTGGGAATTCCCCCCCTCTAACCCTAGTTTTTCCATAGAAGATTTGTGGTATTTATCTAAAACACCTAAAGAAACACATTTTACATTGTTAGAAAACCAAGGTTACTCTACCAAAGATAAAAATTTAAATAAATCCTTAGTCATGTCAGACAAGGGAATGGTTCAACTAGTTAATCCTCCCATGTAAATACAACTCATTGCTTCATAAATATAAAAAGGTAATGTAGATATAACTACTTTATCTGATTCCTTGGATGTATTAAAGGTCTAAAATCCCATATTAGTGGAGTGAAATCCTAAAAAAAAATAACCATTTCATTTCTATACCTATTCAATGTATAATCTAAATCCATTTGTAATCAAAACATTAGTCGTGAATATATTTAACATAACCCTAGTTAAACCCAATCTAGTGGCTAATCCTAATTCATAACTACTTGTATATTATTCCCAACATGTGGTGGAGAAATCTCAAATAGCATATTTTAACCCACATTATCTACCATATGAAACATAACAAAACAATATTCAATCTTCTCCAACATTCCAAGTACCTTACAACAAGTTTCAAACCTATCTGAACCATAACAATAAGTTGCAAGTACCCCAATTCAACAAGTGGTAACCAATCCTCCACTTCAACATGTGGAAAAAAATCCCCCATCTCAATAGGTGATGACCAACACTCCATTGAAATAAGTTAAAATTAATCCTAAACCAATGTTAAATAATCACTAATAGATTCCCATATAATCCCAAAAAGTTTGTTTGAACATCCAATAAAACATTCTACCATTAAGGCCTCAGTTTCCTCTAAATAAAATCCACACTCAATAATAAGTTCATTACCAACAAAAAATATGATATCAACAATATAAATATATTAAAAGAGTCAATATTCTTGGTAGAACCAATCACATTCCAAATTCCTAATATTTTGTGCCACCTCTTTATCTGTGTCAAGGTAATGTAGCTCTAACACCCAAAAACATTTCCCACTTCCTCTCATTTTATCCCTACTTTTGAAGATTTTAAAGAGGTTAAAGATGTAGTTTTATACATTTATGTAGGAAATTAGAATAAGAATTTTAATCTAGATAACATATGCTCTTTTCCCTTTAATATGAGCTATCTTCAAGTACCTTTTTTTGCATCATTTTGAGATGCCCAATTTTGAAAAACATAAATGGAAGGGTGATCCCAAAGATCATCTACAATAGTTTTTTGCTTCATGAAAAGAATTTACATATAGAACTATATACCTACTTTAAGTATTTCCTCATAGTTTGGTAGGACACACATTAGAATAGTTCTTTAGTCTACCAAAAAATTATATTCATAACTTTGATGACTTGTCTAAATTTTTTTGAAACACTTCTCTTTCAATGTCAAACATGAATTGACTATGGTTAATTTATGTCAGACTAAACAAAAAGGGGGAGAAAGTTTTTCTAGTTACTTACAATGGTTTCACTCATTAGACAATTAAGTCCCAAACAATATTCTTGATAATTAATTGGCTGACATGTTCATTACTAACATACAATTTGATGTAGCACATAATATTAAGCTTATTTGTACCAAAAATTTTGAAGAGGTTATTTCCAAGGGAATAAAAATTGAATAAGACTCATCAATAAATGGGTCATCAAGATTTACTATCAAAACCAAACTTAGAACAAGGATCAAATGCAATATCCTACATAACTACAAGTAGGCAAATTAAAAAATCCTAAATAGTTCAACATGAATACAATTATTGTAGGAGATGTTGTCACTTAATCACATCATGTGAAAATAGTGTATCTACCAACTATCCAAGAAAAATAACCTACTCAATCTCTCACTTTTAAAAACCCACATCTAATAAGAGCTCATTATCATAACAGATTTTTCAATAACCTTGGTGAGCCTATTGAGATGGTTTGTCAAAAGCTAGTTACCACCAACATGATCATTTGGTTAATACTTAAAACTTTCATAGAAAACTAGTTTAAACCTAATAGGTATAATGATAATGAATTTTGTGATTATCATTAGGTTAAATTCCATTCCATTCATATATTATTTCAACTTTGACATCTCATTCAAGGTTTGATTGAGAGTGGTGAAACAATATTCGATAATGTGGCTACAACATCTAATCAAGATTTGGGTATCTACCAAAACCCTTTTCTATATAAAAATGCCAACACCAATTAGAATTAGAATAGACCTCCTTCAAATCAATATCAAAGATATAAATAAAAACAACAAATATAGAATCAAGGGTAAGATACCCATTTTAATAAACTCAATTATAAAAATGTCCCTTACAATTACAATGTTTTTTGTTGCATCATTAGTGAATATATTACCACCATTAAGATTAATACCAATCCAAACACCAAAAATACTCAAAAATATCCACCTTAATTTTTTAGTAATCCTCCTTTTGGTTAATAATGTCCCAATCACCACTTAACAAGCAAGAGTTACCATTTTAGGCCTCCATCCCCCTTATATTTACATTAGCCCTCTGCCAACTTAGGGTTTTTTATTCAAAATTTGATGATTACCTTTCATATTATAACACCATCTTCCTCCAAAAATATCATTCAAATTCCTTTGACCTAGAAGATTAAGATGATTACTCCTATTAAAGATAAAACTTATGATATTATAGAATAACTATAAAAGACACATGTGTAGATTTATATTTTAGATCTTCTAAATATGTTAAATGTCCATAAAAACATATTGAATGAGTTTATAAGACAATCTAAGGTCCCAAGTGACGTTTTACCTAGAATATTTTAAAAACTTATGATTCATTTGGCTCCCCACCAGTAACTCACCTTTGATCAAATGGATATGTCAACCCATGAACCTTTGCATAATAACCTGCTTCACATATAAGAAATAATTTCCTATCACAAAGTTAAAAGATTCCTCATAGATAATGGTTCAAAGCTCAATATTGTAAATTTGAATCTATTAAATTATTTGGGCTACACCACAGCTGAAATTCAGCCTTATACCATTACTATAAAAGCATATGATAATGAGGAATAAGAATCTTAGGGTACCAATTGTTTACCTATTATCACTGGGTGTCTTACCCATGATACTTTTTGCCATGCTCTTGATTTTGAATTATCATATAATTTATTATTTGGTGATCATGGATTCATTAAGTGCATGTTGCACCTTTCACCCTTCATTAGTGCATCAGGTTTCCTCATTTTGGACTATAAGTGACCATTTCTAGTGACTTGTAGCCATATCAATTCTATAAACATCTAAAAGTAGAATATGAGATCTAAAATAATTGATTTGTCATAGAGCCTATTCCAAAAAATGATAAGGAGGTAGTTGATCGGCCATCAAAATTTAATTATGTGGATCCAAGTACTCTTTCCTCCACTTCATCCATACCACCTACTATTTTATCTAATAATTTCACTATTCAAGACAATTGACTTGGGGAATACAAAATTGGCCATGCTGTACACTTAATTAAGCTATCTAAGATCCATAAAGCATATAACATGAGTAGAAAGAAATATACTAAAATGTAATGGTGCAATAAGGATGATTCTCATCAAACAAGACCCTTAACTTTAATCAAGATCACTTCACAAGAACAATAATAGATCAAAGTTGATAATAATTCATGGATATACAATGATGATTTTGATACTTGTAAAAATATAATGTATACTATTCAAAATTGGATAATGGATAATCAAGCCTACAAGGGTAAAGTCCTAGGGGAAAAGAAATAAGGACTTATTGAGCTAGTGTTAGTTACAAAAAACAAAGGACCTCAAGGTATTAGATATAAAATACATGGGGGTGACCTTTTATATATTGAGAGTTATTCAAATTTATTATCTAACATGGTTAATGTTTATAAAAACATAGATTCCTATTACAACATCTAAAATAAGTTAGATTATACCAATTTATTTGACCCTAATATCATATATAGTATTACCATTGTGCCATCCTATTTACCTCTTTTCCTACATCATCCAAAACTGATTAACTAGGACCAAACATATTATTACATATATTTAGATAATTTTTACAATGATGAAGCCATGTTTGAATTATTGGGGTCAGAGATAATTTTATAAAGGGTGGTCGAAAATAGGGATTTTCTATCATATTGCACCCTAATACCTATTTTGGAGAGTAGGTGAACTTACTTGGTCATAAACAAAAAGAAAAAGAAAATCAAACATTTAGGTCCCATAGTGAAAACCTCTTTGAGGCATTTTTGGACTAGGGTAAAAGTAAAGATAAAGACAAGTCCCATGGTGAAAACATATTTTAGGAACCATTGGATGGGGAATTTCACCCTCTCTTAATTGAAGCCTGGGCCTCTTCCAGTTTTAGAACTTCATGCCACCCAGGAGTCAATTCATAATAATAAAAAATATTTGATAAATTAGTTCAATATTGTCCACATTCCTTTGCCAAATCGCCTTTGCTAGACCTCAGAGATTCAAATTCCTCCTACATCATTGAAATCAATGGGCCAATTGACCCACTATATGAAGAGAAAGACTATTGTACCACCTTTTTGACTATTCTAGAATATGGTTCCACACTACTTGTGGAGGACACCAGTGACGTCAACATTGGAACACCTATTAATCCCAAATGGATAAAATTATAAGCATCCCTCACTCAAGAGGAACATGAGATTCTTATTTCCCTCCTTTGGTAATTAGTTGATATTTTTGTATGGTGTTATTCAAATATTCATGGCTTAGACCTTGATTTAGTTATTCATCATATTTTTGTACACCCTAACACTAAGACAAATAAGTAGAAGTTAATAAAAATGAACCCTTTCATAACCATTCTTTTCAATAAATAATTAGATAAATTATTGGAGGTAGGGTGTATCCATTCTATTGGTTATTTAGAGTGGATATCCAACATAGTCCTAGTCAATAAAAATACACAAGGAATTTGATTACATATCAATTTTATAGATATCAATAAAGCATTCTCATAAGATGAATTTCTTTTGCCCAATATTTATATGATTTTAGATTCCATAATAGGCTATGAGATGATTTATCTTATGGATGGGTTATCTAGATATAATTATATCAAAATTTAAAATAAATACTAACATAAGAAAATGTTCATGATTCTATAGGGAATGTTTTGTTATCAATTGATGCCTTTGGCCTCAACAATTCTAGTGCCAAATATAAACATGCAATGACTATCATTTTCCATGGTATGATGCAAGATATTATTAAATACTAAGTAGATGATATTTTGAGGAAATCCAAGACTAGATCAGGACATCCATAGGTGTTATGAAGAATGTTTGAAAGGTTTCATGAATACAAGGTTAGGCTTAGCCCTAAAAAGTTCATCTTTGGCATTGTTGTAGGAAAATTTCTAGGTTTCATTGTCTCTCACTAAGGCATTAAAGTCTATCCAAACAAGGTTAAGACCATTATAAAAATTCCTCCACATTTTAATCTAAAGTAGCTCTGTAGTTGTAGGGCAAGATCCAATCTATTAAATGTTTTATTTTTTAGTTGGTAGATAGATGCCATCCCTTCACTCAACCTATAATAAAGGCACCAAATTATCATGGAATGTTGATTATAAAAAAGCCTTTAAGAAATTGAAATAATATCTAGAAAAACCACCTATTCTAGATCCACCTACACATGAAAAGCTATTGATTCTTTACATCTCTATAATTGAGTGTGCCTTGGGGGTAATCCTATCACAACATAATTATTAGGGGAAAGAAAGAGATGTATATTATTTAAGCTGCACATTGGTAGCATCTAAACATAATTACAATATAGTTAAAAAAACATGCTTAGATATGGTGTTTGTAGCCCAAAATTTGTGATAGTATATGATCAACAACAAGACCATTATCATTACCATGTTGGACTCACTCAAATAACTACTTTCCAAGGTATATTTGACTAGTCGTATGACTAAACAGATTATGTTGTTAATTAAATTTGAGATTGAATATGTTCATCAAAAGGCCATAAAGGGACAAACACTTAGATCAGCTTATAGAAGTACCCTTTTAATATTCCAAAATGATTATTTTCAATTTTTATAATGATTTAATAATGACTTTATATGACAATTCTTGTGAGTCTCAACATTGAACCCTTTATGTTGATGGTTCCTACACTTATCATGGATCAAAAGCTGGATTCATCTTCATAAAACCATAAAGGGATCTTATTCCCAAGGTATTTTGCATTGGTTTCACTTGTATCAATAATATTATAGAATATTAAGCACTTATTTTAGGAATTTATTTAGTAGTATAATGGAATATCAAGAAACTACATGTCCATGGAGATTCGTAGCGAATTATTAACTAGGTGATAGAGCAATACCATACCAAATCTTATTCCTAAGGTATTTCACATTCGTTTCACTTATACCAACAATATATTTGAATATTTAAGCACTTATTTTAGTGATTTATTTATTTTTATAATGGAATATCAACAAACTACATGTCCATGGATATTCTCAACTGATTTTTATCTAGGTGATAGAGCAATATTAAGCCAAAGATGACAAACATATTCCTTATAAAAAAATGGTGGTTCATCTTGAACAAAGCTTTAAACACAAAAAATTTGAATAAATTCCAAGATTAAGTAACATATTGGTTAATTCAATGGAAAAAATGGGTTCACTAATAATAATTATAGATCATACTACAAATTATGAATTCTTTATTGACCATCTCTTATGACCAACTCATGAACATTCTAAATCTGAAATGGTATGCGATATTATTCTCCTATCTCACATTGGTATTTTGATATATATGCTTAAATATATGACAAAATTATCCCTATGAATATTTCCCATATAAAAAAAAAGTACCTCATTTATAGTACCTCATGTTATACCATTATCGCTACCACACTATCATGGAGGGTATCATGGACTCTACTTGACTATTTAACTTCAATAGAGTCATGATAAACACTTAATAAAGTGCATGAAGGGATATAAAATTCCCTTAAAAGTGTATTATTACTTTCTAAGAAACTCCTACATACAAGGTATTACTATCCCACTGTAGAGGTTGATGCATGTGCTTATGTTAAAAAGTATGTGGTTTCCTAGAAACATGCCAACCTGATTCATGTTCTAGCCTAAGAATTAAAACCACTCACTATGCCATAGCCATTTTCCATATGGGTAATTTATATCATAGGTAAAATAAATCCTACTTATTCTAATGGCCATAAACATATCCTCAGTACCATTAATACTTTACTAAGAGGGTTGAAACCATTCCCCTCACTTATGTAATAAGAAAGCAGATATCCAAGTTCATATTTAATAAACTTATCTACCACTTTAGAATTCCATCTAAAATAATTTATGATAATGTAAGATACTTTAAAAATAAGTTTTTAAAGTCCTCTATACCAAATACTAGATTACACAACATTTGTTAACTGCCTATTTCCCTCAATGAAATGGCTAGGTCGAAGAATCTAACAAAACCCTAAATAAATTTATTAATAAGATAGTTAATAATTTTGGTGATGATTATATTTTGAAATTATTTACCACCCTCTGGGTCTACTATACCAATACCCAAAATATAAAAGGATTGACACCATATTCCATTATTTATGACACTAAAGTTATTCTCCCTATCAATATTGAGTTACCTTCCATATAAATTTCATGGAAGCATATCATTGATGAAAATGAATATAAATTCTCTTGGCTGTAATAATTAGACCTACTTGATGAAAACTATATAAATAATATAAAAAATATTTAGGCATATCAAAACATGGTATGTCATAGATATAATAAGTGTATCAAGCACAAAGACTTTGAAGTTGGGGATCTTTTCCTAAAATAGAATTAGAAAATACCAATAAAACCTATGAAAATAAGGGAATGTTTTAGCCTAATTGGTTATATCCATTCATCATCATACTAAATTATGGTTTTGTAACATACATATTGGTTACATCATTTGGAAAAGAGTTGAATGAGCCCATGAATATTATGCATCTCAAGTGTTTCTACACTTGATTTGCTTGAACATTGTCTATTATGATCTTTGTTTAGGGGCATGGCATAAAATTAACTTTCCTCCATCCCATTTCTAATTAATTTAGTCCATATTGATATTATTCCCTCATCCCATTACCATTATTAATGTTATTAGTACAATAAATAATTATAGTTCCCTGCATTCAGAGAATGTTTTTGTAGACTGTTCAAATTTGGTCACCATCAACACATCTAGAATAGGTTATATCTTAGAGTAGCTTATGCATGATTTCATATGTGATGTTCCTTGAAATTCATTTTTTAGTTATTTTAAAAACCTATACCATTTATTTTATTCATGTTCCATTTCTATTTTCAACCCTATTATTAATTCATAGTAATTTCAACTATGGTTAAACTACATTGACTTGAGGTCCATTTGGACTATGTGGGTAGTTCTTTATCTTTGAGATCAGGTTGGTCACCCCCTTTTCCAAACTCTCACCATTTTTCAAGAAACATAATACATTTTGTCACCATTTTGTGAATTAAACCATTCTACATCTCATAATCCTTCATTGAGTTGAGATTCCAAAAAACATAAAAACCTAAAATTTTGAAAATACCAAAAACAACCTAAAAAGAAAAAAGGTCAAAAAGGCTTAAAATCTCCATAGGAGATATTAAGATGCATATTTTTACTTGTTTTGTCATTCTATTCATGACTGGCTTTTGGATCTATTCTAGATGGCATAGTTTACCACATTTTTTGGGTGGGAAACCCTTATCCAACCATGATCATTTACATGTACCATTACCATTCCTAATTATTTACCCTCCCATTTATTAGAAAACTACATCGACATGAGGTCCAAATAGACTATTTAGGTAGTGCTTGGATACATGGGGTATCTTGGGTCTATTCAACCAATCTCATTACCAAATCTTATTACCATTACATTTTTACCAATTTGTCTCAAATTTCTCTCACCATTTTGCAGTTGTGCCTTTACTTGTCATGATTTCTGTTTTGTCCCACACCCATGGACATAAGACTATGTAGGTCATGTCCACTTGCACGGGGCATTTAGAATCAGATTGGCCACACCTTAATTTTTTTAATTTCCCCCTTTTCATTCAAATTACTACCTTATCATGTTAGATTTCCTCTAGAGCTTAAAGTGAAAATCTCCAAGAGTAATACCTTACACTCACACATTAATAAATGGTTCAATAATTACATGTTGAATTTTATTTATGTGTTGTCTAACATTTTCCATATTTTATTGTTCTTGGTGAATTTCATTTGGGTATGCAAATAAATGTTTTTTCTTACTATTATTTTTAATTTGTGTTTGCTTGCTTCTTTACATTCTTGTTTATTTCCCTTTTCTATTGTCACCTCAACTTAGTCCACTATGTTTGTAGGGTCATTATCATGGTGTTTCTTATGTTTAGTCATAATTGAGTATGTCCATTGGTATATGTCAGCATTATCATCATGTTTTTTATCATTGGTGTAATGTTTTTAATCGCCTATTGGATTAGTGGTTAGTCCTTATGTACATTATGATCTAATCATCATAATGTTTTATATCATGGTACATACCATTTAGTGTTCTATAAAACATCAATATGTTTTTATTCTAATAAAAAATACTATAGTAATATCTATCCTTGTATATGATCCCCCAACCAATTTACCAAATGACTAATCCTCATTTCTAATAAAGAAGATTTGCCCTACTGGGTAAAAAGATTGAGACCAATCAATGATCAAATTCATCCTACTAAGGCAAATATTTGGATATGGGATCAAATTTTCCCTACTAGGATAGCCCATTCTTTTTTATTCCTCTTCATTTTAAGGGCCCATTTGTTTCAACTTCTTCCCCAACCATTCCCTTGAGGGGATATATATGGCCAATCAAGTGCCCTTTGTGGCATCAATCTAAGTTAACCGACTCATAAACTTTAAATATAAAAAGAGAAGAGTGAAGACATAAATTTATTCTTAATGAATTTTTATTTATTTTTAATATAATTTATTGTCCTAGTGTCTCTCTAATTCCATCTAAAATAGGGGGAAAATGTAGATACCTCATTGTAACCAATTTTGTGTCTAAACTATAATCAAGAATATTTTACACAATCACATAAAAATTCAATTATAAATTATCATTTAACCCAATTTACTAGCAAAAATATAGTTTCAACCCAAAATCATAATGATCCATCCATGATTCGGGTAATGCATCATATTGTATTATTAATCTTATCTAATTCATTCTTATTTTAATCAACCCTTTGTAAGTATCTTCGATGGAGATTAAGTGAATACTTGATTTACAAAGAAACATTACAAACATTACCTTTCTTCTAATTACAAATTAATAACATTGATTAATTATCCTAGTCATTCCTCTAATACATAATTCTATGGATTTGGAATAATCTATTTTCTTAAAATCAAAATTAAATTATTGCCTCAAATAGGTGATATCATAGGGGTAAGTCAATGGAATGGATTAGAGTGTGGTCGAGGTGGCCTATGACATGGAAACCTACACACGCTCTTAAATATATTATACCCATCATACACACTCTTCCACTCTTAGACACTCCAAGACGAATAGTGATTTCACTTTCCTTTCAAAATATCTTCCATACTCTAAAAGGATTTGAATGGCATATCATACACACTCCAAAGGTGTAATCATATATTTGAGGATTAATCCTTAACCCTCTATATTAAAATGAGATGGATGGTCCATATGAGATTAAGAAATATATAATTACAACCCTCACACCTATCATTTCATCAAGCTTCCTAATGTAAACTTACTTTGTTGGATTATTCCAAGAAGATTCATCAGCTTTATCTCATGACAAGATAAATCCAAGACCAAGTTTAGACAAGGATAGGTGTTTCCCACATAAGGAATTCAAGCATTGATTAATACTTATAAATCTACAAGCTTAGCTCAACCTATTTATATTGATTATCAATCACATCTTCAACGGAGTTATAAACATTATTTTTATCTTCCAATATTGTATTTTATTCTTGATTATCACATAGCTCAACATAGGGATTAAGATTGATAAGTTATATCTTTAATTTTTTTGGATTTATTTACTAATAATTAACTACCCTCTCTTAGATTCTTGATTTTATAGTATGTATATTTATTCATTGTGTTTACTACATACTTAATTTTTTTCAGTGAGATAAGTTTGATTTCATGATCGTAAACAATGTGGCATAAGTCATTAAATTATTTAAACTTTTTAAAAATAATTAACTTGTGTAAAGGAGTAAGTAAAATTTTATTTAAAATGTCTTGAAGGTTTTTATCTGTGATAAGATTAGTCATTTTAACTAACATTATGTTTTACCTTAAGACGTACTCATTTATATGTTCATTGGTTCTTTGTTTAATCTTTGAAATTTGGGCATAGAAACCTTTTTGATAAAGTTAATAGTGAAGTGTGACAAAAAATTATCCATAAGGTGTTTGAATGTGTTTACTAATTGAGTTGGTAAATATTATAACCACCTTAAATCATAGTATTTTAAACTCCTTGTAAATAGTTTATTCAAAAGTTTATGATTGGAGGCATAAAAAAGGAATGCCACATAATAATATCAAAGATTCTATTTAGGATCACCATTGCCAACATAAAATGTGAACTTAGGTGTAATAAAATGTACTAGAAAGGGGTGAAAATATATCTCTAGTGCAAGATGATTATGCAACACCTCTTTTGAATCAATAACATAAGGATATTTCATAGATTTTTTTGTAATATTTGTAACCTTAGTTGGAAAAATAATTATAGTTTGGACTAGAGCTTGCACCTCTTGGTACTTTATTTGGATATTTGGTAGGTCACCAAAGGATATGTAGCCATAAGTTGGGTTGATATAAGAATTCAAACTATAAATTAGGTTGAAATATTTAGGTTTCCCATGCAAGATGTGGTAATAGTAGTTTCAATAAATAAATGTTAGAAGACATAATCCATGCCTCCACTAGATGTAGGTAGATTTATTGGTATATAATTAGTTGTATTACCCTATAAGAATTCAACATCACTAGGTGAAGAAGCCTTAACCTTATAATACTTACTATTTCATCTTTTGTAACAAAAAAATGCATTTATTAAGTCCTTTTTATTATTGATATGAGTGATCAATGATTATTTATATTCCATTTAAAATTAGTTTTTTATTAATAGTTTCCATTGCTTACAAATTAAAAATATATAAAATTTAATAGAAAAATGAAACCCTAGGATTATATTTTTTTGCTTTCACATAAATCAAGTTCATCAAATTTTTAACCCTTAAATCTATATATTAGGAATCTATCCCTTAAAGGGTTATATATATCGTAGGGCACAAGGATGGTAGACTATTTCTATACTAGACCAATTAATTACAAAACTTAGATAAACATATAATGAAATTATTATGCTAAGATTAAATATATAAAGCACAACTATGATAGATATTTCAATGATAATGCAAATAATATAATTATCTAGTTCTAATCCTAATACATATTTGGATCTAGAATAGTTAGAAAGTAAATTGCTTCTAGGTTCTAGATCAGTCACTAATTCTATAAATTTAACCTCTATATCCATAAACACTTGCATTGGTCTAGTATAATTATGTCAATTCTACTATCTAAATCAAATGTAGTTGTCTAGTACAAAACACCTATTGAAACTAGATGCAATAACTTGGATAATTTTGACTTGTATGTAAAATTTTCCCTTATTCAAATTTGGGTTATGGACTATTTCTCCTTATCAAATGATAAAACCCTAGTTTTTCATCTTCATAGTGGTTGGGGGAAAAATGGGTTAGTGGGAACATTATGTCAAGCTACCTCAAATGCCCCTCTATCTATGAGCATTGTCGACATAGACAATACTCCTAAGATGGCCTCAAACTTATGTATTTCTCCTTTATATGTTGGATTGTGTGTATGATGTAATGTGTGATAAACAAATACATAGAGTGATGTAGATTGTAACTTATAAAATGTAACTCATAGATTTATCCTTTAATACTTCAAACCTACAAATATGTTCTCCCAATGATTGATATGTAAATAGAATACAATAGGGAAGCATTTCTCACTTTAGTGATTGATAAAGTGATTTTTAGTCTATGCCAGGTGAAGAATGAATGATGATTGATCTTATATTTATACCAATCCCTTATAATAATATATCACTTTAAATCACATAGGCCAACCAGAGGAATACATTTCATTTGTAAAATACATGATGTTAGATAACTGAAAACTTGCATTAGAATATGACACTTGTATTGATGTAGGCATATGAATGGGATGCAAGTGATTGGGTAGTTTGAAAATAGGTGCATGCCCAGAACTTATAGAAATAGAAGATAACTAGGTTTATATAATTATGGTAAATATAAAAGGTCTGAGTCATCAGAATGATATTGGTCAAACTAATAGATATGTAATTAATCATGAGATAGTGTATACCAAGCTTTTGCAATGAGAAAGTTATAGAACATAAAGGAACACCCATGATATCTATTTTCCAAGTGTACAAGACTAAGGTGCTATATAATTCAAAAATAGTGTCTACAAAAAGAAATAAAAAAGTAGATGGAACCAAGAACAAATAAAAAAATAACATCAAAGGAAAAAATAGATTAAACTAACAAGTTAAAGAATGAAGCTAAGATAAGAGATTAACAATATAAAAAACTATTAGAGTATAAAAAAATTTAGTTACAAATTGAGATAAGTCTAAACATAGAAAATAAACAAGATATATAGTAAAATGAACAAAATAAATAAAACTAACTAAAGAAACATAAATGCAATCAAATATAGAAAACTAACAGAAATAAAATAACTAATCTAATAAAAGAAAGGAGTACAAAGAAAGAGTATCTAAACTATGAAATAAAACATATAATATTTAGGGTTTTATGTGATTATATTTTATTATTTGATAAATGAATAAGATAAATAAATAAAACTAACTAAAGAAACATAAACACAATAAAAGTTAGAAAATTAATAGAAATAAAACAACTAATCTAATTGGATAAATGAGTACAAATAAAGAGTATCTAAGCGACAAAAGAAAAAAAATAGGAATTAGTGTTTCATGTGAGTATATTTTATAATCTAATATATGTGTGAAAATAATATACATAGATAACTCAAATTAAAATAGTGGTGTGAGAAAGATATTATGGATCTAGTTGTTGTTGTGTGTGAATCATAAGTTAGGTTACTTATATTAGTTTGAAAAAAAAATATGAATATGTCAAATGCATGTGTGAACATTTTATATGATTTTTTTAAAACTCATTATTGATAGAGTTAGTTGATATATTATATGGAATATGGTTGGGATTTGATAAGGCATGACTCCTTATTTTTAGGATGTCTTTTCCTATATATTGTAATCAACTACATTGAATAATTAATTATTATTTTCCTTTTTTATATTTATTCAATTATTTTATTTGATATTAGATCATTGTATAATTATTTTTAATGGAGAACATAATCTTATAATTCCCATGTGTATGAGAGAAACGAATCTCTTATCCATGATGATTAATTTTTATAAAAATTAATATATTTTATAAGTTAGTTTAGTCTTGTCAGTTCCTTTATTCTTTTTTAATCTATCAAGTCCTTATATCTCATGATTACCTTAACAATTACCATATTTCAATGTTTTTAACCACTTATAAATTTCTTGGAAGACTTTGAAGTTCTTGACATAATTACTAAATTTCATAATGCACGGATTTTTAAACCATTGGTGTCTAGGGAATATCCAGTTATTATGTGAAAATTGGTAGGTGACTAGATACCCATTATAACATATGATAGTTAAAGTATTATATATGGGGTATTACATGTAATAATCCATGTCTTCCCCATAATTTTTATGTCAGATATGGTACATAGATTGCAAGTATATATGTTTTCAATTTGTTTACATTCTTAGTTTGAGCACAAAATCTCATTAAATTATCTAGAAATAAGCTCTAGGTAATATTTAATAACCCATTCTTGTAAAGTCCTCTTAAATGATTCAATCTTGTTCTTATAATAATATAAAATACATAAATATAAGTTTTTACAACTCATCTAGGGTTAAATCATCTAGAGTGGGCCCTATAAGAAAGTGTTTCATCCATATTTGAATATAGAGTTTGGGATGTATAAGTGTGACACTATACCCTTATAAATTCAAACCTAAATACTCTCCATGTTTATATTCCCCATAAAACCAACTAAAGAGAGTTAGCCTTAAGTGATTTTACATTATGATAGTATTTCATACGATAAGTAAAAGTATAGAATATTTCCATATTCTAATTTTCATTCCTTACTACTATTAAAATAATTTTAACAAAATATAATATTAATGAGTTGTCTTTGATTTATATAATATATTCTCAAATAAAGCCTATAATCCATATTACTTGATATAATCATATAACTAAATGGTTAAATAACTTTTTTACAATAATGTTCATATATTAGTCATAATTTCTTCCATTAAATAAATAAAATATTCATCATATATACCAAAGAATATTCATTTCATCGCTGAAAACAAACATTTGAAAATAATCATTTTCTATCTCTACACAATTTGCATAACACTTTTATCCATATGTTATTCTCTTTTATACCAAGATAAATCATACCTTTTTTGATAATATAAGACCATCAAATTAGACCCATGTCCTTATAGGCATGTAATTACATAATAATTACTTCATTATACTATTGATTCAAGATTAACACACCTATTAATAGATAAAAACCATTAGAAAATCAGATCATACCATAAACAAGTAAATTGAATAATCAATGCTACCTAGTTGAAGTTGTTTTATTCTCTGGTCTTAGGGTCATGACATTAACATAATATGTCTTTATTTATCAAGTAAATAATATAATCTATTAATATAATCTAATAGAATTCACATTTGAAAAATTTATTTATAATCATTCATTTACTAAACATTGATTATTGTAAAACTCAATGGAATTAACTTCCATTTAGATAAATGTATTCCACTTTATTCTAAGGAATTATTCATATATGAGGGCCTTATTGATTCAATTTTAAAAATGTGAAAATCACTCTAATGAATTTAACTATTTATGATTCCACACAAATTAATCGCTAATGATAACTCTTTTGAAAACATGAGATAACATTTCATATCTCATATTCGTTTATCCTTCATATATAGTGACATATTTAACAAAGTAAAGAAGACCACTTTTACAACATGTAATTAAATGACTCTCAAATTATATCAACTTTAATACATTAATTATATAAATTATATTATACATTTCATATTAAGAAGTTGATTTCAAGAATAATAGAAAATAAGATCCAAATATAAAACTTGATAAGCCATAACTCCCCCCATAATGCAACAATTTAAAAGGATTAAGAAACATGCAAATAACTCACTAAATAATGATAGCCATTCTTATTAAATAAATCCTTTGGAAATAAATATTTTTAAATTACTCTAAATGAATCAACAAAGAGTTTATAAGACATCACAATCATCATGAAACATCACACAATATCAATTTCTATCAATAATGGTATACTACACATCAAAATTTTATAATCTCACTCATTATTGTATAGTCCTAATGAATCAAAAATATTTTTATCTTATCCTTACCAATGAATGATATAAGCATGTTCATAACCAATCAAACTTATAATTCTAAATCAACCTAAATGTACTTCAATATATAAAGGCATTACAAAATCTACTAACATTCCCAATTGCAACTATGTTAATCTAATATGTATTCATATTGCACATAGCCAAAATGCATAATACTATAAATGAGAAACACCTTTACATAAACACAACATTCCCTCCATACTTATAAATTAATTATCAATGAGAAATATAAATTATCACAATCAAGTATAATAGTAATTTTTTTTTTTTTCAAAAACATAAACCTATAAATCTACCATTAACAAAAACAATCTATCTTTTTGTTCTTATTTTCACCTTATCTAGATCATTACATACATCTATACTATCCATTTTTAACATTGTTTATGGTTAAATTTTTTATATAAATTATAACACTCATCCGTACAAACATAATTTCCTCAATACTAATCAAGTAATAACACAAATACTATAAAATAATTTTAATTTTAATTCTAATTGGGAAGAAACAATCACTAATCAGTACATAATAATAAAATAGTCTAAACCCTAAGAATTCAATATATTATAGTATGCGTGAATGTCTCCAATCACAACACTAATTAGATCATACAAGATTTTATTTATGTAACGTATATAAAACATGAGAAAAGTAAATTTCCACAAATCAAATCAAGTAACAAAAGGAACCATAATGACTTTCACTCAAAGTAGATCATAAGAATAATCTTCCTTATTCAATACATAATAAATATGCAAATTCATGTGACATCACATTATAATGATAACATATTTGAATATTCATATCAAAGGTTCATAATCGATCATAGATTCAAATCATGATATGGAATCAACATCTATCCATAATTAGTTTACAAATGAATAAAAAATTTAAGGATTCAAATCATGAGTCTCTATTCATCATAGAATAAAGATACAATTATAATAAAGGGTAATACTAAATGTTAAATAATAAATTCAAGAATACATAGTTAACATAAATATGATTAGGGTTTACATTTCTAATACATATACAAAACTTCAAATATTTATGAATATTCTCCATATAAATAATTATAAATAAAATAATGTATGTAATCCATCATTTAAACTTGGTGATACAACAAACTAAGACAAAGATAAACACTAAAAACAAAAAGTTCAACTGAGAATAATATAGATCTCGACTCCAATTGAGTCTATTTTAACAATGTTCCATAAACCAATATGATACTCAAAAAACATACATAATTGAGTATAATAAAATTTTAGAGTGTAAACCCCCACCTAATATAGCTTTGTAATCCCTCATTAGTGGCCATAGCCACCCCATGCTTCATTTTGATGGTGGATTCTAACACATAGGGTGGTGGAAATTCCATAGAGTTTCCAATATTCCATAAACCACAACAAAATAAACCCCATAGGAAGAAGCCATAAAACACTACTTATTCACATATGAACCCTAAAGTGTTTATGGCATGAACACAAAGCCTTCACATATAGGACATGAAGTGTTTATACCATAGACACTAAAAATTCACTTCACACAACTAACAAATAGCATTTGAATCACATTTAAACAATGCATAAAAACCAAAATTTAAGGTAACATTTCAAATGTAAACCCAATACATGAAAATTCAAATGGCATTGTGATAAATATTCATGGGACTGTAGAAAAAACAATAATATGACATTTCTAATTGAACCTAAGGTTATTTTTCATCCACATTATTTATAATTCCATTTTGTATATGTGAAAACAAGTGAACTAAAAACCCAAAACATAACTTACTTGGATAAGTATTCATAGTATACCTCCTTATCTTTTTCATGAGAGATTATTTTTTCCTTTTCTTCATGCTTCACACCCCCCCCCTCTCCCATGGAAAAAAATAGTATGAACTAGATATGTACCTAGGGATATGATATACTAATGTATAAAAATTTGATGGAGATGATAAAATGTACCACACATTTCCTTTAGATAGTTATATGTATCCAATATAATAGAATAAATGAGTAACTTGTAGAATTAGTGCATTTGGTAATGGTTGACCTACATGGAGATTAAGAGGTAACCCATCCTTTATTAGTTAATTGGAGGTCTATATAAAAAATGTGAGTATAATTTTAAATGAATCAATAAAGTAAGTGTTGAGTCTTCTATTTATTAGAAGGATATTGGAGGTTGTCCCCTCAAAGTGGCATTGTATATTTATTCCTTCCTAAAGGAGCATTATATGTTGTTACCCTACCTTAAGGGTATTGTTCTATTTATGCATATATTAAATATTTGGATATATTGACCCACCAATATCTATTGTGTTATGTTTATCTACATTATATTCTTAATTATTTAAATTTTTATAAGTGTGGATCATAACAATTGGTATCTGAGTACCGATTTGGACAAATATAAAGGTGAAACACTGATTTTAAAAAATCATTTATAT
Source organism: Torreya grandis (assembly GCA_037957365.1). Lineage (NCBI taxonomy): Eukaryota > Viridiplantae > Streptophyta > Pinopsida > Cupressales > Taxaceae > Torreya > Torreya grandis. The sequence continues at coordinate 658,981 of JARHVA010006427.1, forward strand.
CTTGAAATCTATTGAGATTTTCTTTAAATTATTTTTTGTGTTGAATTTTATTTCAAAGAAGTCACAATAAAAACAATTGAGGTTTTATGATCAATTTTTAAGGAGTTATTTATATTTTAGTGTTTGTAATAAATTCATCATATCTACCTAATTTTAAATATTCTTCTAGTGAAAAATTTAAGTCTTGAGTATCAACATATAAAATATCTACTAGAAAATATTTGGAATTTTTAGATAAGTTTTGTGGTAGTTATTGTCATTTTATGATTTTTCATAGATTCAATCTACATGCCAAAAAATTTTAATTTTTTTCAAAAAAAAATCATTAAATTTAAAATATCTTACATGTAAGATAAAATAAAAATTTTGGACTATTTGTAGTTTTTCATGAGTTATTGAAATTTTAGGGTTTTTTTTATCAAGCTTATTTTTTTGGGGTGGATCACGAAGATACAAGAATTTTCAGGGGAGGATGATATTTATGGTAGGGAATGGTGGCTCATTTTTAATTAGGTTAATGTTTAAAAAAATTGGCTCATTTGTAGGGTGTTTCTCAAAATTTCTTTTTAGTTCTGCAACACGTTGGTGGGATGAGTTGGGAGTGAAATGATGGAATTTTTCATGGGAATAAATGGAATATATTTTCCCTGATCAATGTCATAAAGATGCTCAAAATCATGAGAATGAATAAGAATAGGATAATGATTATGATAATGAATAAGTGAATGTAAATGAAAAAGTAGTGGAAGAAAATAATGATAATGAGGAAAATCATTTAGGTGATGATAAATAAGAGGAAATAGAGCATATTGTTGATGATGAAGATACAAATGGTGTAGAAGGAGGGGTAGATTATTTTAAAGAGGAATGAGTATTGGATGATAAGGGTTTGATTAGTTTGGATCCAAAAAAATTAGATTCAATTTTTTATTTCATGAATGCATTCAAAATAATAAGGTTAGTGTGTTCATAAACCCTAAAAATAAGTATAACTTCATCAACATGGATGTGGCTCAGCATTTACATGTTCAAGCAAATAATATTAAGGAGGCTCAAATAGATGGTCAAAATATTTAGGTTTTTAAATAATTGAACCTCATTATGGACAAATATGTTTTGCATTTAGGTTTTTATGCTTTGGATATGAAAGGTGTGGATATGGTCCTTGGATATCCATATTCAGAGACTTTAGGAATAATAAATATTAATTTTCAAAAGAAGTTCATGAAGTTTTGGTATAGGAAAAATAAGGTCACTTTATGGGATATCATAGTTGGAAAGGCACAAATAATTGTCAATGTAGAACATGAGGATGAGAATGAAACATGTGATAAAGAGTATGAAGAATATTTATATGATGACATAAATTAATAAACAATACAAGAATAAAATAACACTTCATATACTCAAGAGACAAAGGAACCACCAAAGGAAAAGGTGGAAGAGGTAGAAGAAAAGTTGAATAATGTCAAAGTATCAAAAAATGTTAAGGTATATAGAATTCTATTAGGAAGAATGATATTGGAGGTTATCCCCTCAAAGTGGAATTATGAAGTCATTCCTTCCTAGAGTATTATTTTATGGTGTTTCCATACCTTAACGGTATTATTCTATTTTTACATATATTTAATATTTGGGCATTTTGGCCTACCAATATCTATTGTGTTGTGTTGATCTAAATTATATTATAAATTATTCTAATTATTACAAGTGTGTATAATGCAACAAAAATGTAATATCTTGAGTTTTCATTCAACAAGATGAATAAATTAACTTCTTACTCCCCCACATACCTAATCTCATCTAGAAAAAATTTAATCTATCCACTAGTACTCTCCACCTCAATAGTCTTAACAAACCATCAAACATAGGAGAATACCAATGGTAATATGAGCTTATAAAATAATAGTTTTAGTAGCTAGGGTTATATTCAAGATCAAATAATCAACAGTCATAATAATTGAGATTCTAAAATAAAAAACTAGAACCCATAACTTTGAATAAAGTGCCATCTATTAAACAAACCCTAAGTCAACTTGCCTTGAATGAATTCCATGTCATGCCATGCATATGATGGATTAGATGTAATTCCATACTTTTTAGTTAATAACGATAATAAAATAATGCAAGTTGATGGATTAAGGTCAATTTAACTAATCAATACCAACCATAATGTCAAGATAAGATAATCAACAAAGTAAACACAATCCTTTACAAGGTGGAAGTTATATGCAAAAGAAGACAAACCAGATGACAAAAATATAAATGAAAATAATATAATTATTATCATGCCAACACATCACATAAAATAATAATATCAAAGTGTATATAATATCATAACTACTTACATATCGTGGTCTAGTGTTAGAACCTAGTTTCAATAAATAATGGAAACCAAACTATGATCAACCACTATGATATCAACTTAAACAAATAAGAAGATTTAATAAATTAAATTAATTCATATTTTAAAGACAAAAATTATTAAAATGATAATTAAACACCTACATGTAGACCAACATTCAAATGAAAGAAATGAAACTCAATAGTCAATGACATATTAAAAAATCAATGGTTATTTTGGAAACTTAAGCATCTCAAAATCTTGTTGTTATAATGTAATTAAATAACCCCACACACATCCCTATTTTTTATAATCCATGTCTAACGTATCTCATTTAAGTTATTTTATTAATGAAAATAAGTCATCAACAATATCTATATTAGTTATGACATTAAATGTTCATAACCAAATTATCAACTATTCTCAAAATATGGTGATCATAGTCATAATCACAATAATAACATAATCAACTAAATTAATTAGAGTATTTGAATCATGTACATGATTTAATAGTCATAATAATAATAATAATAATAACATATAATATGTCATGCCAATGTTAAATATTAATAACCACAAATCTTAAATGGTTCTAGTAAATCAAGTTATGACATCCTCTCCCAATTGAAAAGGATTTGTCCTTATGACTAGTCAAATACCTATAGATAATGCTACTTAAAAACTAATTATAATTTAGAATAGAGTTGAATTTAATTTCCACATACCACCTAGAAATAGATGGTTAGACTAAAATACTAATTCAAGTTTTGTAAGATATCCTAAGAATGTATGTGATTGATGAACAAGTTTGGTGGGAAAATTTTCACGTATCTATGTTTGCATATAGCAATTTTTATCATTTTATGATTAAAATAGATCATTTTGAAGCATTATATGGATGCAAGTTTAGGAACTCACTTAGATGGGACAACTTAGAGAATAGGGATATTATTAGACCTAATGTAATTTAGTAATATGATAATCATGTGGACCTTATTCACCAAAATTTAAAATCTACTTCTAATCATCAAAAGAGCTATGAGGATAATAAAATAACACCTTGAGAATTAAAATTGGGTGATAAATTATTGTTTCAAGTTATGCCTGAGAAAAGTTATATCAAGTTTAAAAATACTTATAAATTATTTTCATTCTTTCATGGCCATTCCACATTATGTAAAAGATTATTAATGTTTACTATCAGCTAGCCCTTACTCCTATATCTAGGATTTATGATGTTTTCCATGTTTATTTATTAATAAAAGACTTATCTAGACTCTAATATTTTATAATGGAAAAACCTTTAGGTTATAGATGATGAAAATATGAAATTTTAATTAGTGAGGATCCTTGACCATCATGTTGTTAGACTAAAATGAAGATATTTTTGTTAGGTGTTGGTGTAGTGGAAACCACTTAGTCAAACAAGTGATATATGAGAAGATGAGTGTCGTTTCAGGTAACATTGCCTTAGGTATTTGACTAGTCATGGGGATAAATCCTTTTTATGTGGGAGAAGATGTAAATATGACTAATGATGCTTCCATGTTTTCAAAAAGGTTTTTAAAAGAAGTTATTCAGCTATATAGCATGAATGAACAAATTACCTATGATAGAGATAAAGTTTTCTAAATGATAGAGGTAATTCATGTGTGTTGGTTGATTACATCAACAACACAATTTTACTAAACCTTTATAAATTAAATTTCCATGTTAATATTACTTACAAATTCCGTCCATTTTCATTGGTATGCATTCAAATCATCTAAGGAAAAAAATGTTCTAAGCTATGATGATCATATTTTACCTTAAATTTTTTTCAATGTAAAATACATTCACTATTTTAGTGAATGAACAAAGGAATAAATATCCAATTCATGCATGGGATAGTTATTTTAATTCTCCTTGAGATTTTATGAATCATAAACCACTATTTTACCATTCTAGGTCAAAATTCCACTAAAACCTTCCATGGAAGCATCTTAATAGATCTCAAAATTACCATTTGGATAAGATATAAGGAGTATAATTTTATATTTAAAAACTACTTAAGCTTATGAAAATCCTCTTCAAAAATATGTGTCCACACAACTTTCTTACCCTTGCATTGTAAGGAAGTGATAGTTTTGACTATGCTACAAAACATTTCAACAAATATGTGGTAGTATCTAGCCAAACCCATAAAAAATGCACTATTGGACCAATCTTGTGTATCTTTAATTTTTTATATATCTAAAAAATTACCATACTTAGAGATAATTTATCCCAAATAATGTATTTTAGGTTGATAAAAATCACACCTAAATTTTTCCATACAACTTTTGTTGTCCTAGTCTTTGGAAGACTATTATCAAGTTTTGTTCATGTTTAACTTCATTTTTAGAATAAATTGTAATATAATTTATGAAAAACATCATAAATTTATCTAGATAATCCTTGAAAACATTTTTTATTAAGTTCATATATATATTTGGTGTATTATTTAAGTCAAAGGGCATAATAGTGAACTCATAATGACCGTATCGATTTCATAAGTTGTTTTATGGACATCTTATTCCTTGATTATCAATTAATGGTAGCCTAATATCATTGAATATTAGATAAAATAGATGATCCTTTTATTTGATCAAATAAATTCTTAATACTTGGAAAAGGATCATGGTTCTTGATCATCACTTTATTAAACATATTATAGTCCATGCACAATTGTAAAGTGCCATCCTTCTTCTTTACAAAGATAATTAGATCACCTCATAGAGATACACTTAGCCAAATGCTTCAATTATCTAAAATTTGTTGAAATTGAACTTTTAATTCCTAAAAATATACCACATTCATCCTATAAAGAGTCTTGGATGTAGGTACAACCCTGATCATAATGTATATGGAACCATAGAACCCCCATTTAGATGGAAGATAGGGTAGTTATTTAGGAAATACATCCATAAATTCCCTTAGGAAAGTAAATTACCTATATTATAACTCCTTATCCATAAATAGTTCTTACATTTAGACTTCATAAAGTTGTAAAACTTTATACACATCCTTTTTCAACTTTAGAGTTGAAATTATTTTACATGATTTAATATTTTGAGTTCCTTACACATCCATGATCTTCTAAAATCATATATTCATTTAACCTTCTTTCCAAAGTATTTAAACATTTTTTGTTGTGGTTGTAACTAGTCCATTCTAAAAAATGAGAATATATGATCCCAATAGATTTAATAATAGATTTAGTTTGGTCTTAAAGACACCTAAATAAATATCAAATTTCTCTGATAATTCCTAGGTAAGTACCCTCTTTATAATATATAACTCAACCTCCAAATCTTATCTAACCTTAGAAAGTTTAATTTTACATTTATCTTCTATAATAGTTGAAATAAACCTATATTTTACAACTTAATAAATCAATATAGATACATTAAAACAAGAAGTAGTACCTATGGTCTTAATCAAATTGTCTTAGAAGTTAGAATTATGATTAACAACTATTGTACACATGCTAAGGTTAGTTAATTTTCCAAGTTTTTGCTTTGGGCAATCCTTTTATCCATGTTTATTATCACATTACCAACACCAAATAGTTCTTGGTGGTGAAATAGGAATATTATTGGCACCCATGGTTGGTCCACATTTTTTATTTTGGGTTTGATTTATATTGTTGGGCTCTATTTTTGGTAAGTTTTTGGAATTAAATTTCTTATTTTTCCCTTGAATATTGTTTAATCTACTACTAATCTCTGTAAATGTATAGTTTTGGTCTAATTTATTAAAACCTATAGGTGAGGGAAAGAGATGTTTGGCCTTGGTTTTCTTCCTGCTCAACTTAAAATCTTGTCTCACCTTCTATCAATACTTTTCTTTCTATTCTTGCCTATGAGAAAACTAAATGGTAGACACCAATTTTTGTAGGTTATTCATATTGACATCATTCATCAATGTCTCTTTTAGTTCCATCTTAAATTTTGTCATGTTAGTATATTCATAAATAATTCAATTTGAATGACACATCAAGTTTATAAGATATTTTCATCCTCATTAGAAGACATGTTATCTTGGTTCATAAGATGATAATTAGTTATTTTTTACTCCTTAAAGATGGAATTTATGTACCCTTTCTAGAGCTACCTCTGATAGTATTCCCAATTAAGAGTCATATGTTAGTTTCCTTTTAGGTTACGTATATGATTCCACCATAAATAAATAACACAAACCAACTAATAGGCTTCCACCTTAGATTTCACATTAGAGGGCATGTTATGTAGATTAAAGTAATTTTTTTAAATGTACAAGCCAAACATCAATTACATCTCTAGATTATTCACCTAAAAGGGTAGGTAGATGAATATTTGTAATCTACCTTATGATTAGGGCAACCACTATAAAGGAAAAGTATTAGAGAACTTGTTTCTCCACTTGATAATTTTCCAACCCATGTAATCCTTCATGAGAAACACCCTTAATGTCATTGACACTATGTTTTTGAGTTTCAATCTTACCTTGAATGGGATTCAAAAATTAAAAAAATCCCATTAATGACTCATTCACAATTATCAATTTGGTTAGCTCCATGTTTAATATCAATACAAAATTCATTTTTGATGTCATCATTATTAATATGAGGTAGGTCAAATCTATTACTGTTAAAACTAGTAGCACCACAACATCTACATTTATTTATACCCATGCCTCTTCTTATGTTTTTATTACTTAGATTATTTTTAGAAATAACAGTTCCTCCAATCATTTTTTTAAACATCTTGAGGATTCAAAATTTAAATATTAAGGTAGGGTACAAATTTTTAAAAAATTCTGCCAAATTTACTTAGAATATAAATCATCTTTTGATACCAATGTAACAACCCCATTTTATTAAAAGTCTCTTTAAATTTTTCAAACTTGTTCTTCAAAAAATATAAAACACATAAGAATATCTATTTACAAATCATCTAGGGATAAATCATCTGAAGTAGACCATACAAGGAAGAGTTTTATCCCTCAATGAATATATAACTCAAAATGTATTAGTATGTCATTATACCAATATAAATTCTACCCTAAATACTCACCATGGCAATTTTCCTCATAAAACCAACTAAAGATAATTAGCCTCAAGTGAGTTTCCTTTATGAAATTATTTCAGAAGAAAAGTAAAAGTATATAATATTTCCATATTCTACTTTTCATTTATTAATACTATTAAAACAATCCTACAAAAATATTTTATTAATGAGATGCCTTTACTTTGTATAAGATGCTCTCTAATCAAGCATATAACCATATAACTTAATAAAATTGTATAACTAAATGGTTAAATCATTTCATTACAACATTAATCATATATTAGTCATAATTCATTCCACTAGATAAATTAAATATTAATCATATGTACCAATGAATATTACTATCATATTAGAAAATAATCATTTAAAAATAATCATTGTCTATCTCTACACAATTATATAAAACTTTTATCCATATGTTATTCACTTTTATATCAAGATAAATCATAACTTTAGTGAAAGTTTAAACCAAAAAAATAGTACCATATCCTTATACACATGTAGTAACATAATATTTACTTTTATTCATAATTTAAATTTAAGATTAATACACATGTTAACAGATTAAAGATATTATCAAATTAGATCATACCATAAGAAAGTAAATTGAATAAGCAATTCCCAATGTTGCCTAACTAAGGTTGTTTTATCCTTTGTTTTAGGGTCAATACATAAATATATATTTTTATTACTCCACTAAATAACAAATACACTATTACTATATACTAATATAATTCACATTTCAAAATTTTAATTATAAACATTCATTTATTAACCATTGATTATTGTAAAACTCAATCCAATTAACTCGCCTTTAGAGAAATGAAATCCACTTGCTTATAAGGAATTATCCATCTACAAGATCCATATTGATTCAAGATTGAAAATGTGAAAATAAACCTAATGCATTTATAAATGAGAAAAATTATATTAATGACTCTCTTACAAATGCTAGATAAACTTGTATACATCATGTCCATTAGTTCTTGAGTTGTAGTGTCATATTTAACAAAGCAAAGTGAACCATATTCACACTAGGTAATTAAATAAGTCTCACATTATATCAACTATAATACATGAATTGTATATATTAAATTACACATTATGTATTAAGAAGTTGATTTAAAAAATAAATAAAAACATGATCCAAATGTAAAATTTCATAATCCAAAACTAACCAAAAAATATGACAATTGTAAAAGGTTAATAAACATGTAAATAATTAATCAAAAACAATAAAAACCATATTCATTAAACAAATACTTTGGAAATTATTATTTTTACATTACTCTAAATGTACAACAAGGAGTTTCCAAGACATCACAATCATTAAGAAACATCATACAATAGTAATGTATATCAATAATGGAAAATTTCTCATAAAAATTTTATAACATAATTTAAAACTATAGAATCCCAATGAATCAAACATTGTTTTATCTTATTCTTGCCAAGGAATATTTAAGTCATATTCATGGCTAAGCAACCTAAACATGCTTCATAATATTAAGGCATTTATGAATTTACTAACATTCCTAATTACAACTATGATAATCTAGTATGCATTCATATTTCACATACCCATAATGCATAATAATATAATGAGAAAGGCCTTTACTATAATCACAACAGTTCCTCTACACTTATTAATTAATTAATAATGAGAAATATAAACTATCAAAGTCAAGTATAACCATAATTTTATTTATTATCCCAAATAGCTTACAACCTCCAACTCCTCCATTAAAAAAACAAATCTATCACTAGATTCTTTTTTTTGGCTTATATAGATCATTTTATACATATATTATTCACTATTTACAATATTTATTAATAAAATATTTATATAAACTATATCACTCAGTCATATAACCATAACTTCCTCAATACCAATCATCTAATAACACAAATACTACAAAACACTTTAAATTTGAATTAGACTTGGGAAGTAACAATCACTAGTCAATATATAATTAAAAAATAGTCTCTATCCATATAATTAATTATATTATAATATGCATGAAATACTCCAATCACAACACTTATTTTTATCATACAAGCTTACATATATGTAATATAATTTAGGCATAAAAAAAGGTAAATTTCCCTAAATTGAATCAAGTAACAAATATTCTTATAATGAATTTCACTTGAAACGAATCATGAGAATAACCTCCTTATTAAAGACATAATAAACAATCTAAGTTCTATGACATCATGTTATATTGATAACACATTTGAAGATTCATATTAAAGGTTCACAGTTAATTATAGATTTGTATCATAGTATGAAGTCAACATTTATTCATAATGATTTTATAAATGAATAAATAAAATTTTAAAGATTTGAATCTTTAGTCTTTAGTCATCATAGAATCAAGATATGGTTACAAAAAATGATGATATTGAATGTGAAAGAATCAAGATAATAATATATGGTTAACACAAAGTAGAGTAGGGTTTACATTCTAAATTCATAAACACCACTTTAAAAAATAAAAAATATTCAATAAGTTTACATGTAAATAATTATAAATAAAATAATATATAAAATCCATCATTTAAGTTTTTTTATATAATAAACCAAGGCATAGATTAATATTGAAAATAAATAGTGTAATCAATTATAATATCGAGCTTTAACCCAATTGAACCTATTCCACCAATGTTCCAAGAAGCAATATGCTACTAAAAACCATGCATAAATGATTATATACACTTCCAAGGTGATGAAACCCACCAAGTCAAATCCTATAAATCCCCCATTGGTAGCCATATCCATCCTATCCATAAATTTGATATTAGCCTAGCATATAAGGTGGTGGCCATCAAGTTTCCAAGATTTGATAACCATGACAAAATAAAACCAACAAGAGGAATCCATAAAACACAAATCATTCACAAACAAACTCTAAATTATTTATACCATAAACACAAAGCCTTCACATTCATGTGATTTAGTTTTTACACCACAAACACCAGTCATTCACTTCACACAACCAATAAACAAGGTTGAAATCACATTCAAACAACCTATAAATCCCAAAATGTAAGGTAAAATGTCAAATACAAACCCAATAAAATTAAATGTAACTGAAATTGTGAGAAATGTCTATGGGATTATAACACAAAATTTCATATCACATTTATAATAGAATCCAAGGTTATCATTCATCCACATTGCTTACAATGCCCTTTTATCTATGTGAAACCAACCAAACCCAAAAACCAAAATAGAACTTATTTTGATAAGTTTTCATAGTCTACATCCTCATTTTTCCACATGATTTATTATTTTTTTCCTTTCTCCCAAGATTCACACACCCTTTCTTATGAAAAAAATGAGTTTAAACCCTTCAAAATATACATAAAATGTAATAGATTAGTTGATTGTTAAACAAGATGAAGATATAAACTTATTATTCCCCCACATCCCCCATTTATTCTAGTAAAAATGTAGTTCATCCACAAACAATATCCACCTCAATTATTCATAACCGACCATTAAACCAAAGATATTACTAGTGGAAAGACAAGCTTCCAAAATAATAGTAGTGATAGTTAGAATTATAACCAAGCTCAACTAATTAACATTCAAAATAATTGAGCCACCAAAAGAAAATACTAGAACTCCATCACTTCGAAGAAAGTGCATGCATTTAAACAAACCCTAAGTCAACTTGCCTCTAGTCATTACCATGACATATCATGTATACAATGGATTAGATTCAATGTTATCATTTTAAATAATGAATGGTAATCAAATAATACAAGTTTATGGATTAAGGTCAATTTAACTAATCAAGACTGACCATAATTATAATCCAAGATAATCAATAAAGCAAACACATTCCTTTACTAGTGTAAGTTATATGAAAAACAAGACAATGAAAATGACAAAAAGATCAATGAAAATAGTATAATTCTTATCATGCCTATGTCACATAAAATAATACTATCACAAGTGTAGACTAAATGATAATGATTTACATATCATGGTATAGTGTTATAACCTACTTCTTAAAAATAATGTCAACTTGACTACAATCAACCACTGAAATATCAAATGAAAAAAATAAGTAAATTTAATAAAGTAAATTAAATTAGAGTTGTAATGAAATAAGTACTAAAATGATAATTAAACACATGCACATAGACCAAGAGTCAAATGAAATAAATGAAACTTAATAACCAACAACATACTAAAAAATCAAAGGTTATTTTGGAAACTTAATCATCTCAAACTCTTGTTGGCAAAATATAACTAACTAGTCACACATTCAACCCTATTTTCTAGACTTAATTAACCAAACCTAACTTAGTTTAGTTCTTGAAATCATGAAAATAAGACATAAATAGTATTTTTACCAGTTATAACATCAAATGTTCATAAAAATTTAAATAATTGTAATCAAAACATCATAATCATAGTCATAATCATAATAATAACATTATAAATGTGAGGAGTTATTGTACAAGGTGGGAGGAATCATGCCTTTCAAGTCTTTTTCAAACTATTAACACAAAGATATACTAAGACCTACTAAATTTCATCCTTTGATTGATAAGTACTATGTAGATCAAGGTGATAGGGATCACTTAGAACCAATATCTTGTTCGAAAGTCTAAGATATGAATAAAGTGTGGAATAAGCTCCATTGAGGTGGGATTACTAAATTTATGTTGAGTATAATTGAACATGATGTAGGTGTGGTAAGAAAATTCATCACTTGATGGAATAAGAGAGTCATGGATTTGAGAGGAGTTAGAATCTCATCCATAGAAGAGTTGATTGGAGAAGCTATAGGTATACCACATGATGAAGAAAATGTATATAAAGACCAATCAAAAAAGGAGTTGTTACATAGGTTCTTCTACACCATTGAATTCATCAAGATAAACAGAAAGGGGTTCCCCCATGCTGACCTCCCACTTCAATGTCCTAAAGTATGTCTATAATTTATAAAGTAATTAATACTTGAAGGTAAGCACACCCTAATATTATCCCAAAACTTTTTATTATTAAATCAATTTTAGGGGTATAAAATTAGCCTCCCCTTTCATCTCCTCAAATTATTGGAGATCATTTCTCTCGCCCATCAAATAAATGATGCAAACCCCATCCTACACAAAGGCCTCATCCTACTTATATTTAAACATGAATCAACCCTATAGGTAGGTAGGTTCCTCTTGAGGGGTCATCTACTAATCAGGACTCCCCTAAAGAATACCCTACCTTTGGGTCCTATCATCCATTAATCAGTACCCCCATGCTATCCCTTTATCCAAAACATCTACTGAAGACCCCTAAAATGTATTGTACCTACACCTAAACCAATCCTATAAGATGAGGGTACTTCAAGAAATTGGTTGGGAAAGTAAAAACACCCTTGATAGAGGAGATAAAATTCAATAAAGAGAAACTAGAAAATTTTAATAGTAAGCTTCATGAGGTCATGATGAATCTAGCAGGACTTGTACAGGAATGGAATGCCATGAACACAAAAGTGTCCAAAATAATCCAATAATTTACCTATTCCATAAGGTATATAGGACCCCCATGAAGCAACACATGATGGTGGAATAGACCCCCTCTCTAAAGATCCCCTATATTAACCCCACCAAGAGGACCCTAATGCAAGAATAGGTGTAGAAGAGACCCCAGATGATCCTACCCAAGGATGATGAAGAAGGTCCTAGAAAAATAATAAGGGCTAGAATTTTGAAGAGCAAACAAGGTGCACTAGAGAAGCAGACTAAGGATGTGAAGGAACCAATGAATGGATCCCTCCTCTTGGAATAAATTTTTGTTTATCTATCTATTTTTTGCCTTCCATAGGGATAGTTAGCTAGCTTTTTTACTTTTTATTGTTTTATCTCATGGGGATTGATACTTTATTTTATTCTTTTTAAATATGGTTCCTGGTCCCTATAAAAATAGGTCTTTTACCTTATAATTTTTTTTAAAAAAAGCTAAATTAATTAGAGTATCTAAGTCATGTGTATGATCTAACAGTCATGATAAATAAAATGTCATATAATATGTCATGCAAATGTCAAATAAGAGTAAAAACAACTATTAAAGGGTTCTAAAAAACTAGGTTATGATAGCATCTATATCAATTGTGATATCTTTCTCTCTATATTATTCATGCCATGTGTCAAGACATTTGCATGGTACATTATAATAAAAATTCATTTGAAAATTAGATAAAATCAATTATACTAGATCTTGGGAAGTTTTTTCTATTTTATTTTTATGTGGATGGGACAATATTTGTCAATGAAATTGAAATTGGATTGCATGGTACTAATGATGTTTATATGAAAGATTAATTATCTACTTAATTGAACATAGGAGATCCATCATAGCTTTAGCCTTCATGAATTTTTTTTTATGGCTGGTATATAATAAAAAATATTAGATTACATACATATGGGATGTAGTTATTTAGTCATTCAATCATATGAATTGACAAATAAAAACTAATTTGGTAGTTGTTAAATTTTTAGTGTTGAATAGATGATCAATATTGGTAAATGTTTAAGTGATTTATTTTTATGTTGTTTAGTATTTATGGTATTAAATTATAATTTTTTATTAATCATGGGTTTATTTTAATAGGGACCTAACTTTATATAATAAACAAGTAGTATAGGCTTGGAAATGCATAGTATATAATGATAATTGCTCAAAATAATAAAACCACAAAAAATAGCTAAAATATGACACAAAAATGGTAAAACCAACTAAAAAAACATAGAGACTATTAATTATATTTATTATTGTAAAAATAATCCTCATAATTGACCATCATCCTCTTTATATCTCTCTCCATGACTAGAACCTATTTTGGATCTATGTATAGTTCTTTGTCTATCTGCACCCCCTTATCTCTTTTCATTAGCATACTAGTGTCTTTAACCTCTTGCTTCCTTGTATGCATTTTTCTAAGGGTTTCAATTATCATAGTAAAATTATGCATTACCACCTTACTAAATCTCACTAGAATATTAAAGTTTTATTTTAGCATTTCATTATATTTTTCCAAACTAATAACTTTATCACTAATTCATTTTATCTAGATCATCACCTCATTCATCTCCCCATTAGGCAATATACTCATATTTTATTTTAGGTTTTCATTCTCTTTCTCCAAACTAAAAAAATTATCTTTCAACCAATTGACTTATAACATAACCTCACTCATGTCATCGTTGGTAGATATGTAATCTTTTAACATCTTGTGATCCTTATGAAACCATCTAAAATTAACCTTATGAAAACTAAGATACTCATCCATTTCCTTGGTTCTAATTATTTATCTCCTCTAAAATAAAAACAAATTCAACATCAAATTTAATCTTACATTTAATATCTTCATCCTAACACATCCTAAGATCCTCCTATTTTTGGGATTTTAGAATATACAAACCAATTAAAACTTATTTAACTAAATCCTTTGGATTTTCCTATTGATCCTTACTAGATTAACCTATAGTATTAATGAGTAGATAATTATTTTCCTCCCTAGTAAACTAAATAGTATTGGCCACATTAATGAGACTCCATTTCATCCCTACTTTAGCCAACTCATGTTTACTCTCCATATTAGGAAAATAAATACGGTCAATATTAATACATTTTTATTACTTATATATAAGAAGAATTACATCCAGATGGAGCTATTTCTTCTTCTTTCATCTTTCACATCATGTATATAAATATCCAAGTAATAAAAAAGGTGAAATTATAGACATATTAGAATATGGTGCCTAAAGTAACTTAGAAAATTTACGTGGGAAGCAAGCACTAACTTATATCTTCCATGAAGTGTAATGAATTGAATGATGAGTTTATCCACTTTATCAAAAGGGTAAGGGGTATATTATCTCATAAATATGCCTTATAACTCCCTCAATTACTCTCCTTCTATAATAACTTTGTCATTCTCTACCTTATTATATTTACCTGTTTTAAATTATTTTATGTCCTCTATTTTTAGACATGTGACTTGAGTTATCAAATCATTAGTGACTTTAATGCAAAATATCTTGAATTCTACTAGTGTTTCATTCCATATTTAGGTAAAACTATAATATATATGTTGATTTCACCCCTTGACATGCTAGATAAATCTTGAAAAACTACCTTTCTGAATGATATCCCATAGTTCAACATATTTCCTCAAAACACTTGATAATATATAAGGTTCAAACCTAAAAATTTATCTTACCATAATGCCACAAACAAAGTTACTCCACTTGTGTGTTTGATATAAATTAAAAAAAACTCAAAACTAAGTCATTAACTTCCTTTTAATGTTTCACATTCTTCACCCTAATCCCAAGAATCTAGATCATGTCTTTAAATAAACCTATAGGGAGATCATCCCCATCCAAACATATAATATTAAAATTTTACCATGCCTCATGATTACATAACAAAAACATAATATTGTAAATGATGAGTAACCAAAAAATCATATCTTCCCAATATAAATAATCATAGCTTGGTAAGTGTTCTTAAAACTATCCTCAAACCATTCCTAACATTCTTGGATTGGACTTTATATTATAATTTTGTTAAGAGTAACATTAGGTAAATCTTCCTTACTGATCGATCTCTTGAATAAAATAGAGGTTACCCCCACATTTTCAAACCAATATATATTTTTATTACCTTCTCTATATACATGTTTAATATGAACATCTTCAAGGGATTACATAATGTTGTGAGCTTATTCCATCATATGTTTGATATTCTAGTTTACATTATTCTTCTTGAAAAGATAATTCACTATATTGAGTGAATCACCCTCAATAACCAATTTAATCATTCCCAATTATTTTTATCATTAAATTACCTAAAGAGATTCAAAAGCTTCTACACAATGATTAGATTAAATTGTTATTTCACCCGTATAGGCAGCCATCAAGTCTCCCTTATCATCTCAAATAACACCTTCCCCTCTAGAGGATCCTAGGTTACCCTTATAAGCCCTTAAACATTTAATCTCACCCATAATGGTGATGTAACCCATCACTTAATATGTCTTCCTAAATATGTAATAGGATCCAATGAAAACCTTTTTTGAACATTCATTTTCCAATTGTTACCAATGTTGATTTCCTCATCAGACTCAACAAACTTCTTATTGGGTTTGATACTTTAAAAGTTTTACAAATTTAAATCAATAATATTAGACAAACCTACCTAATAGATGAGTTACAATTTATAAATACTCTCGTGTTCTTCTCCTTATAAGCACCCCCAAAAAATGGCCTAAGGCCATTAGCCACAAATTTTTAAGATCCTCAATCCTAAAAAGAGATTTCAAAGACAACTATAAATATATAAAAAGGAAGGATAAGCCAATAAATTTTAATATTATCTAGTAAGAGACCCCAAACTTAAAAACAAAATGTGTAATATATCATTAAATGAGTGATGGGATCATTTTCCAATTCACATAAATAACACCTATTAGTGATATGCAATCATCTATTATTCAAATTCTCTATGGTAATAATTATGTTATGAAATAATAATGAGATGTAAATATTAACATTAGGGATTAAATATTTATCCCAAATTTTTATCCAATGGAAATATTATTCAAGGGGTTGAAACATAATATTAAAACATACTTTCATGTGTAATACCCAACCACAGAATCATTCCAAACATGTTCATATTAATTTATTTGGTTAGTAACATGCATACCTTTATGTAATATATTCAAATCATAAACAATATCATTATCTTCGCCTTTAATATTTTCCACATTCAACACTTTGCAACTCATCCCTCTCTCAAACTAATGAATATAATAAATCACATTGCAAACATATTTTATCTATATAAGTGTGAAAATTTAATGAAAATATTAAATTTCCACCAAATAAGTCTCAAAATTCCAAGATTCCTCCCATAATCTCACTTTATTTCCCATTACTTTATTCTATTTACTTCATTTAAAAATTGCATCTTTACTACTAACTAAGAAGTTTTTGTAGCAAGATCCTCTGACAAATTGATCACCATGAAGTAATTACAAAGATTATATTTATTATAAATAATTATTATAGATAATAAAATTCCAATGATTATATTCCTTGATTAATCTACAACACTATTTGGCTACAAGCACTTTGTTCATATATTTTAATCTTATAAGACCTAGACCACCATACTTTTTAGGGGTGAAAACCTTATCCCAATAAATTAAATGAAATATGGATTTTTATTCAATCCTAATCCACATGAATATTCTTTTAATATTATCTCTCTTCTTAGTAATACACTTATGAATTTTAAATAATGAAATTATTTAAACTAGGAGGATTTATAAAGTGTTGTTGATAAGTATTAAATTTATGACTTGGGATAGAATTGATCCTTTCCACCATAATAAATTTTTTTAGTATATACCATAAATAATTCCACACCTAAAGAGGAAATGCACCATTAAAGGGAGGCATTCCCAAATAAGAAGAGGCCAACTCTTTTATCTGATAACCCAAAATGTGAGTAATATTTTGCTACCTAGTTTGGGGAGTGTTGAAAAATAATAAATATATTTTCCCAAAATTTATTTTCTATTTAAAATATTCCTCATAATTTAAAATGACCAATTTTATTTCTATATATTCTCTAACAATAGCATCCACTAGCATAATATATTCATCTACAACTTTTTGATGAGAAGAAGGAACTACCCTAAAAGTTGGATTAAATCCAAATAGTTTCTCTTGTATAATTTCCATACCAAGGTATCTATTAAATGTTTCATCCATGATAATTAAGTGAAAAGGGGATAAATTATCTCCTTGCCTTATGCCTCTCTTACTACTAAAAAAACCTTTAATAACCTCGTTAATCAAAATATAAAACATGGTAGTAAAGACACAAGTATGAATCAATTTTATAACATGAACATGAAAACCAAAATTCATAAACACCTTGTTAAGGAAATTCTAGTCTACCATGTCATAATACTTGTTCATGTCCAACTTGAATATAATTCCTACTTGATTACCTTCATCTATAGAATGAATAGACTCATGAACAACAATCACACCATCTTGAATTTGTCCATAAGGGATAAAAGCCCTTGAATGATAGAAACCATTTTATCCATAAATGACTACAATCTAAAGGAGAGGATTTTAGTGAATATATTATGGACCACATTAAAAAGGTTGATAGGACAAAAGTTTAAAAGGAATGAAGATCCATCCTCATTAGATATAATCATAATGAAAGTATTATTCATTTCTCTCAAAAGCTCACCTAAAAAAATAAACTCATCCATAAAATTAACTAGATACACCTTAGTAATATCCCAGTAATTATAAAAAAATGCTATTGGAAAACCATCTGGTCCTAAAGCCTTGTCCTTATTCAAAAGAAATAGAACAAAACTAACTTCTTCTATAGTAACTAGTTTTATCATATTATTATTATCCTCCTTAGAGATCTATTATGTAATATTATGAGGTATTTCTTGAACCAAATAAACATTTAGTCTAGATTTGGTAGTAAATAACTTATTTAAAAAATAGCTTCATCCTTGATATAATGTGTATCTTATAAAATATCACCATTTTTCTTCCTCATCTTAGAAATCTTGTTATAGATATTATGCTTGAGGGTAGTGAGGTTTTATAACTTGGTGTTATTGTCACCTTACTTGAGTCAAATCCCCCTAGATTTTAAGTTCCAAAAGCACTCTTATCTAGAAACAATAGAGTGATAGTCACTTATTTATGCCTCCTCTTTCATATAATTTTCCTTATCCAAACCATTGACAATACTTTGATCCTCCAATATGGAAATTTCCTTTCTCAAATTATTATTTTTCTCAATGTTAAATTTTGTATCATGACTCATTAATATATTTGTATTATTTCTTTAAAATCTAGTAATAACTTTTATCTATATTGGGTATTACTTATTTTCCAACTATTTTAGAATTTATAGTCTGTTGCCTAGTTGTGAGTAACCATTTTTATGATAACATTAAATAAAGTGGTTTATTCCAAAATGTTAAGTATTAATTATTTCAAGTCCTTAAGTATTTATTAAATTTTGTCATTTTCAAATTTATTATTGTAAGTAGATGCATTATCGATATAAATCAACATATATATACAATATTATGTAATGACATCCAAGTGTGCCAAAACTACCAAAAGTTAAGGGGAGTTATAATAGTAATTTTGGTTACTTACGATGTTTGAGATCAAGTGGTAGTAGTCAAAAGAGGAACTATTTCCCCTCATTTTATTTGTATGATGTGTGATGTGTAAAAATAATAAAATTTCCCTATAGTGGTGAAATTTTTAAAAGACTCATATTTCAAGAAGGCCACTCTTTGAGGACATGAAGAGATCTAAGGTAAACTCAACATGGATGGATGCCCAGATAGTTCACAAATTTTAACATTTAATATATTTGGGATTAGGAGGTATAATATAGAAACTCAATAATTTAACTCCAGAGATATACCTTCACAATGGCTATGAGGTAGCTTGATGAATTTGTATCTAGTCCAAATATTATTTTTAGAGAGAAGCTTTTAAAGAATGTGTGATTCATCTCTCACATATTCATACTAAGGGGGGAATTTTGGGAATTATTATTTCATGTGATTATATTTTATAATCTAATATATGTGTGAAAATAAGTTACATAGATAACTCACATTATAATAGAGGTGTGAGAGATATATTAGTGATCTTGTGGTTGTTTTGGTTGAATCATTAGTTAGGTGAGCTATATTAGTTTGATAAAAAAATATTATGTCAAATATGTGTGTGAGAACATAGTATGTGAGTTGTTTTACAACTCATTATTAATATATTTAGTTGAAATATTATATGGATTATAGTTTGGATTTGATAAGCCATGACTCCTTGTTTATATGAGATATCTTTGACTATATATTGTAGTTAAATAATTAAATAATTTTTTCCTATGTTAGAGTGATCTAAATATTTTAAAAAATATAAAAGAGTAATTTAATGATCATAATAATAAAATCAATTAAAAAATAAAGTGATTTTATTGATAAATACTAAACTTTATGAATGATTTACATAGTTTTTGAGATTATTAGTGATAATAAATTTTTATTAAGAAATATGTTTCATAATGTGCAAATTATTCTACATTATTTGGTAAAAAAAAAAATTTAATCTATGCCTATGATTTTATTATTTTATTTTTATCAAAATGTTAAGAATATTGGGGATATTAAAATAGCTAGTTTATAAATCAAATAATCAACCTAGATATACTTGACTATACTATGCTAGTACACTTCACTGTAAGTACTATAATATTTTTGTCTTCCTCTAAATAAGGCTCGATCTCATCGAATTTATCAGAGAAGAGAAATCATAGTACAAGTGTTGAACTATAAGTATTATTATACATGTGTATGTTTCTCCACTTTGAATGACGTCTTCAAGTACTTTTAAAGTCTCTTTTTGAATATTCATTATACTTATAAGTTATAACTAACCTTTAGTTAAATTTTTAAAAATGAAACTATATTTATTAATTTAACTTATTTAATTATACCTTTTATAAATAATTTCATAAAGTGAACTTATTTAAGCTATAAATGAACTTTCCCTATGTCTCAAGACATACATTTTAATAAGACAAAATAACTCTCTAATAGGTGGGGGCTCACTCAACAACTAAATTAATTAAAATCCTAATCATTATGCAATTAAAACAATAATAAATTTTTAATAAAATTAATTAATCCTTAATTATTATAAATTATCAGTCTACATCTTTAATAAATGGAAAAATATCAAGTTCAACATTAATTATTTATTATTGATGCAAACCGAATGATGATCACTGAATCAAAACTAAGAAATATATCAAAATAACACATTTTATGAAATTAATGAAATTGAATTACAATATAAAACTCACATAAAAAACAATTTCAATGATCCACATTAGGGTGTTTTTAAAGGAATGATTTTTTTTATAATTGTATATTTATAGGTGAATATTTTTATATTAAAAACTATTGAACATATGTACAATAGGAAAATTTTAAAGAAAAACATAAAATGTAATACTAGTATATTTATATCTTGGTGAATTTACCCTTTATATGGACACTTTATAAGAAAATTTGGTGAATAGCTTTTTCTTTTTAAATTTGTTCATTAACGAATCTAAAATTTTAGAATTTTTCCAAAAAATAGCCAATTGGTGAAAAATAGCCCCCCAAAAATACCATGAGATTCTAGATAATCAAATGAAAACCATACATTTGCCAAACTAAATACCAATTTAAATTATGAATTATATGACACATAATTTGAATTAAAATTGAAAATAAATAATTTCAGAGTCAAATGTGAGTCTACATATAAATTACTACCCACTAGTTAAAACCAATGAATCAAAGGTGCTCTATTCTTGGTTAAATACTCAAAATAATTAAGTGGTTTTGTATGAAATCCACTCTAGTGATACCTTTGGATTTATCCTTCTCCTCTAATTTTATCCTCTTTAGAACATTTGTTACCAAAGGTAGGGGTGAAGGGATACTAGTGCATTCATGACTAGAAGAAGCAATGTTTTAAGGAGTAATGACAACACAATATTGAGTAGTAGTACGATGGGTTATTTTATCATTTGATGGCATAATATCATCATGTGATGGAATTTAATTGCATTCACTAAAAAATTTGGAGGAAGGGGTTGATGAAATATATTGAATTCAACATGGTTGCCAATTACCTATTTAAAGACATATTCGACCACAATTAGATAAATATCTAGACAAAATATTGACAAAAATCATTAAATTAGGGTCATGATAACTAAACTAAATGGAGACTTGAGAGACATTATTTATTAATCACATAAATACACTAGTGGCCATTTCGGCCCTATAATATATACCTAATGAATTACATGGAGGAATAAGCTCTACTTGCTACATATACCACATACATTATTTCTATCAAAAATTTGATATCCATGGCTCCAACATGGCATCTTATCTCTATATAATAGAAAACTAAACTATAATTACTTCATTATTATAGAGTCATACCATTTTTAGAATGTAAAATATTTTTATGAGTTAAAATAATGAAACAATATATGTATGAAGATTGTTTGAAAATATAAAATAAACATGAAATCAAGTAATCATAAAATATCAATAATGAAATATTTTAATATAAAATTTATAAGATATTTATTGACAATCATTGAATAAAATTCAATAGAAACTACCACTCTTATTATTAATCAAAAGACCTTATTTAAAATTTATTTCAAAATATTTCTATTTCTGTGTATAAAAATTCTAACTTAATAAAACTTATAAAACAACTAATATACATCAAGACACACTCTTTTATTTTATTATACAACTAAAATATTTCAATCACCTTAAAAAAATTTCAAAAATTTGTAAATTATGCTTAAATATCAAATATTTTCACTCTAAGGTTTTTTTAAATTTGGACAACATAATGATAATTGTATAAAAATATTACTAATTTTTGACAAATGTAACTTAATGCATGCAAAGCTATACTTTTATTTCTATGTGTATACAACTTCCAATTTAATAAATCTAATAAAAATATTGATAAATATTAAGACATGATATTTTATTTTAATATACAATTGCAAAAATATAATCACTTTAATACAATTTCAACAACTTGAAAATTATGCATAAATATCAAATATTTTCTCTCTAGGGTTTCACAAAATTTTGACAACATAATGATTATTTTTTTTATTAGATATGGTTAAAAAATGGGGGGATGGTCCTGTGCCCTTATAAAAAGTAGTGAAAGATATTAAACTAAAGTAAGAGGAATAAACAAGAGATAGTGGTAACATAGGCCACAAATAATTATAAATCACTAGCCAAAATTCAGCCAAACTCGTAACAAGAAGTAACCAAAAATATGCATAGAGGGGAAACATTGAATAAACTAGTTGGACTGATTAGAGTTAGAGTAGATGATTAGATTATTGTTCATAGACTTCATTTTTTTAATACTTTGCTCTTATTTTTTTCTTGATCCTTGGTAAATGTCTTCAGTCAATCTCTTCCTTTTGTGGAGTAGGGTCCACTCCTCTTTATCCAAGGATCTCTTCACCAACACCTTTTTCTTATCCTTACTCTACTCTTTCTACTTCTTATTTTTTAGGGGATTGGTTCCAATCTCCCTGAATTATTCACTTTTGACCACCAATCCTTCATTAGTTCCTATTTTAACCTACCTCAGAGATAACATCACTTTCAAATTATTTATTTCTTCCATAGCTTAGTACAAAGAAAATGTTGCATGGCCACTTTGGTCTAAATATTTTCCAATATCCTCTCCATATCAAATATATTGTTTCTTAAAATGATATGGGGATGAACACTTACCATTATCTTAACCTCTTCAATGTTTCCATCTAAGCTACTTTCTTGGGTTATTTTGTTAGTGTGTTTATCTCCCCTAGAATTGAAAACTCCTTCCCTATCTATTCATCTAGTTTGTCATCACTTTATTCATCAGAATCCTCCCCATCACTGTGGAATTATAGAGTTACATATTTTCCCTAAAGTGGTTCCCCTCTACAAATAATGAGGATGATGAGCCCTTGGTGGATGGGGTCAAATGAAGGGTTAACTTTGAAGGACATCATTAAAGCTTATAGAGACTTTAGTAGAAATAATGGAAGGATTATCTTATGACCCTTAAATTAGATCAATAAGAGGTAGAGGTGTGTTAAAATAATGGTATGTTTTCCCTTAAGGGTAATGTACTTCACTATTTAAAGATAAATAACAGACCACTTCCTAAGAATTTCAACTCTAGGGAAGCCTTTCTGGGACAAAAAATATAGGTTTATTATACTTGAAAAAAATCATCATTGCCTCCTTTATCTTTTTGTATTTGAATTTTATGACACTATCACATCAAACATTGGTCACTTCATTGATAATTTCATCTCGGATTGTGATGTTCAACCCCCTCATTCTAACCATGCAATTATCCCAACCCTAGAAAAATTCCCTAGAGATAGTTGAGTCATGACCAAAAAATATTTCCATAAAATTGGAAATTCCCCCTTCAACTATCTTCCTGTAGACATCATGTTCCTCTTTCACCTCTACACAGGATATTAGCTCAATATTGTCTCTTTTAACTCCCATATTTTTCCTATTATCTAAAAACTAAATTATAGTATTTTTTTACCATTTTATCCTCCACAAATATGTTATTATTATTATCAAAATATAGGCATTTATTTTTTGGAGTGGCATGTATCTTCCCATGATTCACAGTGTGATCCTTAATTTGGTGATGATTGTATTATACCTTACCTCAATATTTACCCATCATGTCATTGATCATGAGGGGAAGAGATTAATCATCTCACACATGGTATATGGGCTTATAATTTTGTATTAATGATGAGACATTGATTAGGATATCAACCTCATTTTACCAATGTTTGAATGCTTTACTTTGAATCCATATGTTTGCTATATGATATGCCCCCTTATTTTCCTCTTTATAAACATGGGTAATAACCAAACCTTTGAATTTACATATACGTATTTTTTCATCCTTCATGACTTTATAAATGGCCTAGGAAGGATTAGATTTGCCTTTAAACAATTGATAATATTGAGGGAGTCCCCTTCAATCTGAAGTAGTTTGATGCTCAATTTTACTCCCAGTTTGATTCCCAAGAATGCTATTGACGCTTCAGCCACATGGTTGGTTTGGACCCCTAAGGGGACAAAATAGTGAAATAAAAGGTTCCCATTGTCATCCCTTATGGCACCCCTAACCAAACCTGGGTTACCCTTGGTTGTACCATCAAAATTTAGCTTAAGCTAGGAAACTAGTGGATAAATCCATTTGAACTGAGACCTATTCACCCTCTACTTATGTGCATAAACTAGGATAGGGAGATCCAAATTTATGAAAATAGGTTAAAGGTGAAGGGTAGGTGGTCCTTAAACTTAGAGGAGAATATCGTCCAATTCTTCTTGATAGCCAAAAATATTTTTATGGTAGTATAAAAAATGCTAGGTGACCTATTTTCAAAGATGCAAGAGTTTATACATTTCCAAATTACCCAAAAATTATGGGTTAAGGAGATAAACCACAAATAATAAAGGGGTATATATTCCTAAGGAGGCTTACACTAGGTGATAAGGTCAAAAACTAAATTGGGTCCTACCCAAGATAAATTAAACTTCAGTAAGAATAAGTTTAGAATGGTAGAAGAAAATAGAGAAGAGAGGAATAAATATGTAGATGTATATAACTCCTCTTTATAGATAAAAAACCTATTGGGAATAGGGAGTTCCCTTATAATTTTTTTTCCCATAGTAATCATTTTGTTTTGAGCTACTACCCATAAAAAAATTTGACTTTGGGGGTGACGTCTTTAATCTAGAGAATCTACCAGTATTTTACCAATTCCACATGTTCTAGATTAATCAAATATATTGATTCGACTAAGAATTCCCCACTTGGTTCTTCAACCCATACTAATACATCTTATTTATAAAATATAGTGATGTGAAAGAGATAGAGTTGAATGTTAAGGTACAGAAGGAGACAAGAACCCTGAGGGTTGATCCCTTCCTTATAAATTAATTTCCATTTATTTATACCATTATCATCCTCCCAATAGTTATTATCCTTATAGCCAATCATCAACTTTAAGTGTTAGTTGAGGGTATCCCAAGGTGGGGAGGATGTAAGAGGAAGTTGGGGTATCCAAAGATCATCCCAAAAGTTGAATTAGTCACCTCTTCACACATTCCACTTTCTTCCCTTATTTAAAATATCTTTACTATTTTTGAGATCTTTATAGAAGGTTGAGTCATTAACAAGACCTCTTCGAAGAAGAGACTAGTGCCTTCCTTTAAACACATGTATTTTGATCTTATGATTTAAGTCTATTGATTTTCCTCTTTTAGAACTTTCCACCCTTGTTTTTTTAGGATATCATTGTTCATCTACTTTACTCTTCTCAAACCAAGACCTCCTTTGTCTTTGGGGAGAAACACTTTTTTACAGGTAATGAGAGTAATATAAACTTATCTTCAGCTCACATCCAAATGAATCATTTTTGATTTTTTTCTTATTGGTTATAAATTTTATTAGGGATGGAAAATAGAAACATTAAGTACATTAGTATGCTATAGAGTTAAATTTAAAAAGGATGGAGTTTGCCTACTTGAGATAGTAGTTTTCATTTCCATCAATCTAGAGTTTTGTGGATTATATATATCAGGGGATTTTAGTACTTATTTTTCATCTTATTGATATATAGAGGGAGGCCCATATAGGTGTATGTAATTTTATTTATAACATAGCCCAATATTTTTTATATTTTATAATAGAATATTTTAGGAATGTTGATGAAGAAAAGGGTGCTTTTTTGGAATTTAACACACTAGACAAATATATCCCAGTAGATTTTAATTATATTTTTGAAACAATTTACTTCAACTATTTAATATTCATCCATCATTAGGGTGACATCAATAAACTATTGTTCAGTGACCAAGGTGGTGTTGGGAGCAAGCCTTATACTTTTTATGATTCTCATGGACCTTGTTTCTTCTATGATTATGAAGAGGTATGGAAATAAAAGGTTTCCTTTTTGGATAGCTCTTCCCATCAATAATAATCCTTTAGGTTCACATTTTATGATGATTGAGTACATAGGAGATGAAATACATGTAGAGATGAGTCTTCTAACCTCCTAATTAAAGCTAAATTTATCCAAATCCTTATTAATGAAACTATATGACACCCTATCATATGATTTATTCATGTAAATTTTGAGAAACATTCCTTGCCTGAATGAGTTGGAAACTTAATGAATAGTCTTGTGGGAAATATTATGTCATCAATGATTTGTCTTCCAAAGATAAAAGCTCATTGTTGTTCTATGATGATCATATCCAATAGTAACTAGACCAATAGACAAATACTTTATGAAAGTATTATAAAATGTGGTAAAAATACTGGTTGGTATACATTATTTCATTTTATTTGATCTATTTTTCTTGGGGATCAAAACTATGAAAGTGTTGTTAAATTTGTAGAGGATAGTTCTTGAATTGAAAAACATAGAGATTGATGAATACACTTCCTACTGGGTCATGTCCCAATATTTTTGAAATAAAATAAGAGGTAAACTATCTATTTTAGGGTATTTATACACTTCCATTACAAAAATAATTATTTTTACATCCTCGAGGGAAGGAGGGGTGAGGATGCTTTAATTATTTACTTAGGAGATGATTAGTGGGAGGATGTTCAGGACTTGAGTTTCCAAATACATATATTAAATAAGGGAAGAGGAGAGGATATTTATTAAAAAAATTATTATCTATAATTATATACCCTTTTCCTCTTTATATAACACTTCATATTCTCCTATCACCTTGATTATTCTAGTTTTGTTGCAACTCCTATAAGGTGCATAGTGAAAAAAAATAGTGTTATAGTCACCCTCCTTGAGCCAGATCTTCCTTGATTTATGATTGTAATAGGTTTCCTTTTTTTCTTCTATATTGTGACAAGATTTTATAAATTCCTTTTCCTTTTTTTATAAGAGAATATTAGATCTTGAAGAACTGATTTCCTCTTCAATCTTCCTTAATTCTTCTTCAGTTTTATTCTTTTGAAGGAAGATTTTCCCAAAAAATTATTTATTCTAGATTTTCAAGTTATTTTTCACATAGTTGAGAATCATGCCAAGGATTTACATCTCATATCCTGAGACTGATTTTTTCCACTATTCATTGATTGAGTTAGACAAAATAAGATAAGATATCCACATTTTCTCAAACTTGAATGGGATATTTTTGATCTTCAATGCCTTCTCCCCTATTAAAACTAATGGTTTTGATCTAAGCCTATATTAGGAAGGGAGGTGAAATATTTTTTGTCTTGCATATCCCAATTCATAGAAACTAAGAATCTATCTAGTCTAACTTGTATGAGATTTTCACCAATATTTTTGTTTGACTAGGTGTATGGGTTACCTTTTAGGGCCACATCTAATAGACTTGCATCATTTATTAATACATTAATGTCTATCATACTATCATTGTAAACATTAATCCCATATTTTTTTCATATGGGAGAGTTGAAGTGTCTGACCACTATCCACTTCCAATCCTCACTATTTTTCCTAAATTCTTCTAGTCCCTTCCATAACTTATTCCTATCTTTCCTAGAATTATGGGCATAAATGTTGGAGATAATCCATTCCTCTTTATTATATTATTCCTTGAAGAGAACAAAAATGTGCTTTTATGACTTGTATAAATCCACTCTTTATAAGTATTAAGGATTCTAAATAATTAGGAGTTCCCTTATTGCACCTCTAGAATTTTTGTTGATACTTTTGGATTTGTTCTAGATGTTATAAATGTTTCTCAAAATTATATCTTTAGAGATATTCATTTATTAGAGAATAAAAATGTTAGGTTTGTATTTCAAGATAACCTTCCTTGCTAGCCTTTATTTCCTAAGGTGGTTCAACCCCTTAATATTCTAGGAGATGATATTCATTTTATATAAATTGGTGTATTGTTTCAAGTGAGTACCCTTTGCCACTTCCTTTTACATCTATTTGCTTTTGGATCTCATACTTTTCTATCTAACTTGTGTTTTTTGTTCTTCTCCCACTTCTGCTTTCTTCTTACCCTTCCTAGAGGGAACTTGTGACCATTGTCCTTTATCTTTACCTTTATTATTGTCATTAATCTCATCTAGTGGGAAATCATTAGCCTTGTTTTAGTGATAATGGTTTTAAATTTAAGTCCTCATATTCGGTATAAGGTGACCTAAGAGGAAATAATTGGATAGGGGAGCACTATGTGGTGGTGTCAAGCCAAAAAGGTATTTCTTCTAGACTTTGTGGAATGAAAGGATCCATATATAGGCTAAAGACATCTATAAACTTGGAAGAGTGTAGCCCTATTGATTTTCATTTTTTAATATCTCCATTTTTGTTGATAAATGATGGAATACCTTATCCATTTAACATTGTGTTAGTCCTTTAGCTCTCTTTCTATGAGGAGGGTGTGTATATAATAGAAAAAACTTTATCAAGTTTCTCTACCAATATTTGAAGGGAAAGTGGGGCCAAGGTGGATATGGTAAATGTTGGGCCATCCATCATAGGTTAAAATGAACATTCCTTACGGAGGGAATATTCTATTATGGGAATGGGTTAGTCTCCTCACCTAATAAAAAATGATCATGGTGGAAGGGATAAGGGGGTATTGGACAGAGGTGAAAGAGGGGCCTAATTTTCATATTGAGAAGGTTGAGAAGATTTTATAATCAACTTAGATTTGGTAGGTTGGGATGGTCTTTTATATACCATATAATCTTGGGCAATGTCACTTAAGATATTAAAAGTTTTGAAAATGTTTGAATAGAATTCATAAAAAAAAAATTCATTCAAGATACCTGACTTAGATCTCATCTTAATTGAATATAAAAAGGGCATGTTAGCTAGGATGAACACATATAATTTAGACACAAGTAAATTCCTTTTGGATTTGGTGATTGGATCAAATGAAATGGGCTAGCCCAGAGCTTTGGCAACACCCATGATCAGTTTTGGTACCCAAAATTCTAAGGGGAGCTCTAGGAGGTTAACCCACATGGGTCTATCCTCCACCATGCTACTAAGGTTTATTATAACTTTCCACTTTCTAAGGCACATATTTGAATTTCCCATAAACTATGGACCTCCTATCAAGATTTTGAAGTAATTTTCTATATTTGTGAAGTTGACCAAGAATTTTTTTTTACCATATAAATGATGTCCACTTATTCTTTCAGTCTCCACTTATGATTATCCCACTTTTTAAAAGTGTTCATGATTGGTCTTATACTAGTAAATATAGTTAAGAGAGAGTTTGAATGAATGGGATATACTTGTTTGACTATAATATTGGGAACAAGAAGACATACCTCTTCATTGTTGTATGTGGGGACCAAGGAAGAATATTCCTCATGATTCATAGGTTATTTTCCTAGTACTCTATCTACCCATGAGATTAATTTGTTTCATAGTTATTGATCCTTTTCATTTCCAACTAAGGGCCCATTTCTTGAGTTTCCTAACTTTGGAATCATCTCTTCATCATGCAGGACTCACTCCACTAACTTATTCTTAATGCCTCAACGATCCATAGGCAACACATCAATTATTTCTTCTTTTCTCTATAGATTCCTATTTTCCCACCCACCTCTTGAATTAAATTTTTGCCATTCCACACTATCAAAAGAATAATATATATCAATGCATGATTCCTATGGATATTTTAGTTAAATATATGTTGAACACAACCAATACACGTACATTAAAAACATAATTATCATTGTATCAAAATAATGTTTATTTTTTTAAATATTAAATTATTCCACAAATTATTTTTTTTACCAAGACTCCTTTTGGAATAAAAACATGCATATGTCTATTTTCATGTAATTTAGAATCAAACTAATTTTATGAATTAAAACTTGTTAATAATTACATACACTTTAAAGAAGGTTAAGTAGTAAAATATGACTTAAAAAAAGTCATATCCATCTACCATTTACCATATGTCTCAAATAAATTTGCATGATATTTGAATTTTTTTTTTATCTCGTTCATTTAAATCATACCTATAGACAAATATATCTTGACTATCAATAAGGTAGAAATTGAAATATTAAACCTTCAAATACATAATTTTTCAATAAAAATTTAACTTTTTTCTCAAACAAATGAAGAATTAATTAGAATAAAACAATATCATTATTCAAAATCTTGATAATATATTAAAGGTTCATTTTTTAGATTGAAATAAATAGTTGAGTAACATATTTTTATTTTGACAAAACCTATCAAAAGAGACCCAATGATATATGTAGGATTATAAGTTTTCTAAAACATATTGCATGTAAAACTAAGTATTTTTATATTATGTGAACTCTTAATACACATTTATTTAATCACACGTAATTAAATATATCATACAAAGTATAAATACCATACCAAAAATCTAAAAATTATGTGCAACTTCAGGCATAACTTAAAACTAGGTAAAAACTACCAAAACAAACTTGAATACTAAAATAAAATGTGTATAAAAGACATAAATTGAGCACAAAATTACATGTAAAAATTAAAATATTGAGTGACAAATATATACATATCCCTATACTGAGTGAAATTACTATACTAAATATTGAACCCTAATTTTAATGGTTGTTGTAACAATTTGAAAACTAAATGCATTTGTATACCTAGAATCAAACTCTAAATATAATTTTCATAGATAAAATTGAAATCTTAGTGCGAGTGTGTGTGTGTGTGTGTGTGTGTGTGTGTGTGTGTGTGTGTGTGTGTGTGTGTGTGTGTGTGTGTGTGTGTGTGTGTGTGTGTGTGTGTGTGTGTGTGTGTGTTTGTGTGTTTGTGTTTGTGTGTGTGTACATATACATATATATTACATACACACACATATAATATATATATATATATGCATACATACAAAATAATTGTATTCAATGAACCCATTTATACACACACACACACACACACACACACACACACAAACACACACACACATGCAAATGTATTTATGTATATATATATACATATGTATGTGTGTATGTATTTATGTATGCATTTATGTGTGTGTGTATGTATGTATATACATGGTTTCATTGACTATAGTTATTTTACCACACATGACATTATATTAATAATGGCTATAGTAAAAATATTATTTCAATGTCATTATTATCTATTCAATATTTTACTCAAAGATACTTATGTGGTGTAGCCAAAAATTTACACAGTTATAAAAAAACATAGACCCTTAGGTGGTATTACACTTCCACTTATATTTTTTCCTTACACATTCCATGTTTGGTTCAATGTTATGCTTGATTTAGATCATACAATCTCTTACTTGGATGCACTTGACTTAATAAAATTAAACATGTATCATCATCAATACAAAATTATTTTAAATATTATAAAATGATGAATTATACACTACTTTTATATCACCTTATGAGAGAACTACTCTTGGACCACCTAATGCACATTATATGGTGAAAATAATTTACCCTTGTATGGTCCCCACATATCCTAAATCAATACAACCATCATATGTGCCTACCACATTCGAACCTAAGACATCATCATCTATTATAAAATATAATTAAGATCCAATTCCTATAGTTATACCTCTCTGATGTTTAAAATTTATATATCTGAGTGCTGATGTTGAATTGAGACCTAGACCAATCATTTTATTAAAATCTATTCTAAAAAAGACCTTTAATAGAGATTGTAATGAATTTTATGCATATAATTCATATATGAAATTATACATCAATGTATACATTTGATTCATAGATCACAAAATTAGGCATTCAACATATTATTAGGTACCCTTTCTATCTTGTATCTTGGGCATCATTGATATAAATTTATTGCACTATAATATTGTACATATATTTTTTAGTATATATGTTAGGTTGTACATATGTCTTATTCATATAGATTGATTAAATTATTATATTTTATTTATTTCACATTAGAAGTCACCTTATATTTTCATTGATATTTTTATAGAAATCTATTTGGATTGATTTTTATATTTATCAATAAATTTCCATATTATTTTTGTTTTTCTTATTCTTAACACTCATTTTGGCTTATCAATGACAATTACACATTAGTATGACCTTATGCCATGGGATGAATTTATTTGTTTGGGAATCCATAGGTTTATTATAATACTTTAATTATGAGTCTTCTATATTTTCATGTTTATCCCCATTCCTTGTGTTATTTTTTATAAAAATATTCTTCCACATGTAATTAAAAAATAAAAAAAATTGATTCATAAATGATTATATCTTATCCTATTGGGGCATCATACCAATAGTTTTTCCATATTGATCACATATATACATGCATTTTTCCAATGGGGAATAGTACACATGGTTTTTATACTATTATTTTTATTGATCTTATCTATTAATATATTTAAATATAGGGGCATATTTACCCCACATGTTTATTATTAACATAACTTGTGTATGGAGCCTATCATACCCATTTTAAATTATGAGTCTACATTTTGTGTTCAAATTCTAGATCTTAAACATAACTTGAAACATTATACGTCATCTCTCATGTTACCTTTTTTACCATATCTTTCAAATAATGAGTTATCATACATTGGGGAGCATAATGTTTTCCCATATGAATCTTCATTCTCACTGGATGATTTATTCACTTATGGGCTTTGTTACATGTTCATACATATCATGTGATCATGACAGTTTGCTATTATATTATGATTAAGGGTTATATTACATATATACCTTGTAATATTACATTAATGGGCCCTTATTCCATGTACATATTTTTACAACTTGACATATTATTTTCATTATACTTGATGTGTGTGTGTGTGTGTGTGTGTGTGTGTGTGTGTGTGTGTGTGTGTGTGTGTGTGTGTGTGTGTGTGTGTGTGTGTGTGTGTGTGTGTGTGTGTGTGTGTGTGTGTGTGTGTGTATGTATATGTATGTATGTATGTATGTATGTATGTATATATATATATATATATATATATATATATATATATATGTATGTATGTATGTATGTATGTATGTATATGTATGTATATGTATATATATATATATATATATATATATGTATATATATGTATGTATATATATATATGTATATATATGTATGTATATATATATATATATATATATGTGTGTGTGTATATATGTGTGTGTGTGTGTGTGTGTGTATGTATGTATGTATATATGTATGTGATTTATACATTCACTAAAAAAAGGGCATAATTTCACAAAAAATCAAAAATATTAAAAAATTCAAAACTAAAACTATGTTTTTATATTATTACATATTCACCTATGCTATAGGTTTTCATATAAATTATTTACACGTGCTTCTCATAGTATTTTTTAGGTGAGTAGTATGCAGATTTATAAGTTGCTTAATAATAGACTACAAAATATTTACCAACATCTTAAGGAGGCATTTTCCTAAATAGCATTCCCTATCTTGGTGGAATTTTAATATAGAATATTTATCATGGTGATATGACTAATTTATTGTCCTCTGACATATTTATATAGATTACATTGGTTACTACATCTGATGATAGTACCTATATTTTATATTTCACATGGATATATTCATTATGATTGCTACATGGATAATTTGACTATTGTTTGTGAATGTTTACTTGCATGTGAATGTATGATCTTATATGTAATATTTATCCATAGAGGATCATCTTGTCATTATGTTTTATGCATCTCATCTTTATGTGGTCTCACTATCTCATCTAATCACTAACTTGTGTGTGGTAATTAACTTTTGTGGTCTATTAATTTATTCATTATTTTTAGCCATGATGTTAATAATTTGTTTACTATAATTATATCCATGATATATATAGTGAATATTACTTATGTGTGCTATCATTGTTATATCTACCTTGACTAGGGGTATATTATATCACACTTGAGGAATATTAGTTGTTCCCATATTATTTTTCCTTCTAAGGTAAATAACCATTTTACATTGTGATTTATATGATATTATATTTCATATTTTATATAAAACATATACATGATACATTAGGGGAATCAATAGATTCTAGATTGATTATTATACAAAGAAAAATGTTGATAACATATATTTTGAAATTTATTACATACATTTTAGGATATAAATGCTTAGGATATATCACTTTACTAACATAAAATGAATTTAAGGTTGTATTTTTAAATGAGTGATTGCAACATGGGTCTTCATGCCTCTCCTCAAAATGGGGGCATATATCAAGGAATATTAAAAATAAATAAAAATTGATAAAACTTGAAAAAACATGATAAAGCTTGAATAATTTTTTTGTACTTATTTTATAATATAGTGGATTGGACCCTATGTACTACCAAAGAGGTGTTGTATAGGTTTTATATCCTATCATTATAGTTCAATGAGTGTTTATTACAAAATTGGATAAAATACCAAAAACATTTATTCATTCCTATGCTCTCTTTTCAAAATTAAAAATATATATCATGTGAATTAACTACTTTTAGCAATTGGAACTTATTTTATGAAAATCAAAAGTTTATGTTATTGGGATATTAACTCAAGTATACAAGAAAAATCCTTTACTTTTACCTATGTAAGTGAAGGTATACATTATAAAGTATTGAATTTTATAATTTGACAAATTTATGAATTAAATCATGCTCACATACACATGTCAAAGAGAGGGAATTTTGTAGACACCTAAATTTAGTAAAATACCATTTCAAATATTTGATTATATATAACTTATCATATTTAACATACTTGTGTATATTTACATATATATGGGACTTTTTTGACCCATATTGGTCTCCATTAATCCCTTGAGCCTTAAAATGACACCTAACACTTATCAAAATATATATTATGACATATTTGGTCTAAATATCATATGTTATCATGTTATTCATTAATATCTCAGCTTATATTTAGTCCAAGTCAAAATTTTGCCCCATGAAAATCCACCCTAGGTAGACTCATTCCCTATGAAAATCTATCAACTTTTCCTTCATGATCATTCTTCCTAATTCCCATAGATCCTTGTTATTATAGCCAAGGATCTCTTAGTGAATCTCAATCTTTCACAAGATAAAAGTTATCTCCAAGTGTAAAAAACTAAGAAATGAATCCTCATATAAAATGGTGGAAGAGAATATTTTAAATAATTACAAATGAATGATTAACTCTATTCTCTATAAAATGGTGAAATAATTTGTATATATAGTTGGATATAAACCTAAACTATTATAGATTTTTAGCTGATAGAGTCAGCCCAATTGACACTATATTATTACATAAATAAGTAGTTAGGTCCAAGACTAGGTCAGCCAAGGTTGATGTAATCTTATATCGTGATCATATATTTAAAGTATAAGGTTGGCCTAAGTTGTCTTTGTTTGGTAAAATTTAATAAGAAGTTTTGGGTTAGGTAGGGGATATTTGAGGTAGTGAATTACTTGGATGGGTGTGTAAGGGAGGTGTATAGAAGATGTTTATGCATGTTTCAGGTGGTGATATAGTGGAAAATAATATTGAGAAACACCAATGGTCTACCCACCCCTTTCCCAATGCACCCTTTAAGGTGTGCACTTAGAGAGATTGAGAATCAATGGGTTCTTATAAGAGAGAAAGCATCATTAATTGATAAAGTTTAAAAATATTGTATATAAATATTCCCCACTTGAAGCTCATCATGTGTCATGTAGTTATAACATGGGATGGTTCTTCAGGAAAGGAACATAACAACAAACAATGCTAAAGATAAATAAATTATAGTATTTTAAAGCATAAAATAATTGAAAGTAAATAACTAATGAAATAGCTAAAATAAAAGTAATGTATGCATACATTGTCTTACCTTTATCATTTAATGGTTAGTTTTTGTGATTGTATTTTAAAATTTTGGATGTCATAGAGACTATTTTGGACAAACCTAAGGATATAAAACTAAAGAGTAAAAACAAACAAATGCAAGAAAGCTAAGATAATTTAAATATGTAGGCATGATGTACTTAGGAATTTGGTAAGACAGGGTGATAAATTCTAAGCTATGACCAAATGACCAATTAAAAATCTAGAGTGAATTGGGTAACAAAAAATCAAGGCTACTAAATGATTCAAAAAATTTAAACAAGTATACCTTAAGTAATAAAGGTAAAAAAACAAATCAAACTAAGGATACAAGATAAATGAAAATATAACATCAATGTGAAATTAGTAACAATAATTAAATAAATATGGGAAAAGAATGGTAAAACAACATTGATGATTGATCATTAACAATCCTTAATTATCAATGGAAAAAGTACATACAAGGGAAAACAACATGGGTGAATGAAAAGCAACAATCCAAACTCACTCAACAATAGAAAAAGTACAAAAATATAGAAATGGATGTAGTTGTCTAAAATAGAAGTGAAAACATTTTTTATCAAATGATTCCAAGTCAATTATAGAAATATAAAGAAATGGTATAAATAAAATAATCCATAGTCACTCAATCATACAATTTTTTTTAAAGATAGATAAAATTGAAACAAATTAATGCTAGCATGTTTTTAAGAGATGAAGAATAGAAAATATGGAAGTGGGAAATAATATTTGGAATTAAAATTTTCTATCAAGGGGGAATGAAATGGGTGGTGGGGAAAATGAAGGAAAAATCAAGGTAGAGAAACACTTTATAAAATTTAAGACACTAAGATTAGATTTATCAAAACAAGAGGACTTTTGACATTAAAGACTCTAAATAACTACTCCTAGCCACACAAATATTAGGTGATCAAATGAAGTATGAATATAATCCCATGAAGGATATGTCCATGAAAATTAAAAAGGGTCTACCTTCCCATAATGTTTCCCTTTTCCTTAGGACCCATTAAAGATTCGTCGGTCTACTGTGAAGATTAGGTACTTGTGTGAGAAAGTAGTTAGCACTATATATTTTTTAATTCTCCTAACCCAATCTACTAACCTAGGACACCTTAATGGACCTCAGCTCTATTATGAGGTCAAGTGTGGAGTTTCAGCTTTGATTGGAGATAGGATATGTGTTATGAATCACTTATTTTGGTATGATGTGGACTTTTAATTTTGATATTGACTTTTGATCATTGCCTTTTTTAGTCATTTAAGTCATCTTTCTTAGTTACCAAGCCCAAAAATTTTAAATGATAGTCATTTTAAAATGATTTGGCATTTAATTTTTTAAGGATTTTTCTATTCCTCCTCCATATGGATTTATATAACCAAACATGGGTGCTAAAAATGACTATAATTTGAAAACTTTGGGCTTGGTAACTAAGAACAAGGACTTAAATGAAGTGGTGTTTAAGTGATTTGCATTTGTGAGGAGAGCATGTACCTATCCATGGTATTACACTAAAAATAATGAAATAATAACCCAAATTGGTGTAAAAATCATTGTAAAATAACAAACTTATATTAAAAATAAAGATAAAAAGTATGAACAACAGATGTATGAAATAAAAATATATTCATGAGGAAAATAGGGTCATATCCATGGTAATACAATAAAACTCATGAATGAAATAAACCAAAGGACCAAAGAAAGGAACTAAGGTTTGTGTATAATATAGACTAATATAGAGGGTGAGATCCTTGGAGAAGTCCTACATGAAGTATTAGTAGGATAATGTATAAAAATATGATAAGAAGGGAAATATTTAAGCAAAATATTTGTTCAAAAACTATGCATTATAGGGTTCTTTGAAAACATGGCCTCCATTAGTTTGTAGGAAATAGGTAATAGAACCAAGAATGTATTTAAATAAAGAGGGTACCCATAATTTTTGGGAATATTTTCCTTCTTTATCATGGGTTTATTCTAATTTAAGGACTAGATCACCAACGTTAAAAGTGTGGACTTTAAGATTTTTATTATGTTGTTTGGTGATGTGAGCCTTGTATTGATGATTATGTTAAAGAGTGGCTATATGGTGTTCATCAAGAAGGTATAGGGCATGGATTAAAGTAATAGGTAAATATTTATTGGTAATGATATTGTGAACATATATACATAAATATGGGAGTTCAAATTCTAATGGTAATATAGACTCATAAACATATACTAGAAAGAATGGTGTTGCCACAATGGTAGTATGTATGCTAGTATAATAGGTATATAGTGAATGATATAAGTGAATATGGTAATAATTGTAGGTTTATTGGATGGTATTTTGTAGGATTTTGTTGATAATTTTGTTAGTGGCCTTAGCTTAGCCATTGCATTGGGGATGGTAAGGTGTGGAAAATTTATTGTAAATTTTTATTTTAACACATAATTATCACATGTCCTTGTTTTTGAAATTGACACCATTATCATAAATGATAGTATGGGGAGATACAAAGTGACAATGTTTTGGTTAAGGATAAATTTATAGATAGTGGTTCTCATGAAATTGACAAGAGGCATGGATTATACCCATTTAGTAAAATATTAATTAGTATTAATGATAACAACTTGACCATATTTTTATTGAGGTAATTTACCAATGAGATTTAATCCCCAAATGGAGAATGGCCAAGGAGACTCTACAATTTGGAAATCATCTAGTGGTGACTAGATTAGATCATCATGGAGTTGTTAAGGATTACACTTTTTGACAAAATTGATAGCATCATTTTCTAAAGTAATCTAAAAGTATCCCATACATAAGTATTTTCATGATGTAGCATGATTTATATAGTGACCACCACAAATTCCTTCATGTGTTTATTCTATGAGAGGAGGAACCTATTATTGCATCACATAGTAGAACAAGGTACATTAAACATTATAAAAATAAATGGTGTTATATCATAATACATATTTAAAAGCTTGTTTACATATTCTAGTCTTCTCATGAGAATCTATGCTTAGAGGATAGGTTTGATGTTCAATGAATTGGATGATATTTTTGTACCATGGGCTTTGTCTAATAGTGATAGCCTCAATATGAAAAATGAATGAATCATTTTGTTAGGTAGAGGATGGTCAATTTATTATTTTAATAATGAATTGGAATATCTAAGTACTTGATGAGGATGAAATAGAGATGTTGAAGCAAGAGAATTAGTGATAGAGTTTTGATCTTTTAGAATTTGTTCAATGGCGAAAGAATAAAATTATTTGGCAAGTGTGGTTTCCATTTGATGATAATAAATGGATTTTCACCTTTACAATCTTAATCACCATTAACCTGGTAGTAGATAAACTGGGATTCACCCAAAACATGTATATATGGGATATATAAGTCAAATTCTATCTCCATACCTAAGATGAGAGATTCATAATTAGCCATGTTATTAGTGGCATCAAAGGTTAGCCTAAATGCAAAAGGGATGATCTTACCATGAGGGTTAGTTAGAATATAACTTGTTCTAGCTCCTTAGAGGAATTTTAACACCATCAAAATGGAGAGTTCAAGTGTCTCATGAAAATTATTAGTAAATTCAAGGATATCTTCAATAACTACTTTGAGTTTAGTAATATTAGGGATTATATTGGTATATTATAGATTATTAAACTTGAAATTAATAGTGAAATTATGGAAATAATTTTTAAGGGGGATAGTCTTGTTAAGACCTTCAATATAAATAATTTTATCATTGGGGAGATTATATTGAAGTTGATTTGTAATGGGTATGGGTGTTAATAAGATTTGGTTGGTGATGACTTACCCTTTGAAATATTTTTGTGTTATAATGTAAATGTTAAAATCCATCAAGAGGACCATCCATTTACCAATTTTATCTCTAAGTAAAAATAATTTGGAGAAAAAATGATGAATTAGATCAAAATGGATGGCATAAGTGGTTTGATAAATCATATAGTGATATATATTTTTACCTATAAATAGTTAGAAAGGAAATCACATTCTACTTTAGTATAACATTTTTCATAGTCAGTGAGGCCTTGACTAATATAATAAATAATATATTCTATACTAGTATTATATTGTTTATAAATAATTTCTCTAACTAATATGGGAGTATACGAGGTGTATAAAAT
This sequence comes from Torreya grandis, assembly GCA_037957365.1. Classification (NCBI taxonomy): domain Eukaryota; kingdom Viridiplantae; phylum Streptophyta; class Pinopsida; order Cupressales; family Taxaceae; genus Torreya; species Torreya grandis. Next base: position 700,122 of record JARHVA010006427.1, read on the forward strand.
TTATAGGATGATCATTGGAAGGTGTTCAGAGGGTGGGAGGTTAGATCAAATATTCTTTCATGTTGTTGAAAGCTTTTTGATAGGGATTAGTCCATTATAAAGCATTACCATTTTTTAAAATGGAATTAATAGAGTAGTGTGGTAAGACATTTATGGGTTGAATTTTTGGATTTCCCCAAGCTTTCCAAGGTAAGTGTGAATGCCAGGAATGGAATGAGGAATGAGTATATTAACAATAACATTTATTTTGGTACCATAAACATCAATACCATGAATTGAGACTAAAAACCCTATAATTTTACCAAATGTGATGCCAAAGACACACTTAAAGGGATTGAGTTTTTGTATTTTATTAATAAATTAAAAATTATAGTTAGATTAGTGAGATCTTTCATGAAACTCTTTAATTTTACAATGAGATCATTGACATCAATTCACACAATGTTGTGTATAAGATCATGGAATATGTGAGTCCTAGCACGTTGATAGGTGGATCTAGAATTTTTAGGACAAAATAAAATTTGAGGTAGAAATAGGTTCCCCATTCCATAGTAACTTTTGTTTTTTTACTCTTATTCAGGGGTTATGTGAATTTGATTATAGCCTAAAAACCATCCATGAGTGACAGCATTTCATATCCAATAGGGGAATCTACGATGACATTTATTAAAAGTAATGGGAAATTATATTTTGGACATGTGAGGTTAATATTATGGAAATATATGAATGCGAGAATTACCATGGTGAATTTTTACAAATTAGAATAATGTTTGATACCCATTTGGAATAGTCAACTAGTTTAATAAACATAGCATCCAAAAGTTTGATAATTTATTTATGGCATAAGGTGGAAATTTACATTGTTTTTATCATATGGGTTTTATGTCTAGGTAAGTGATGATGTTATGCATAATTATAATAGGGTCGATACCTAACATGTCCTCATATGAATAATCAAAGGTTTCATGATACTTATCAAAGAATAGGCTAAATTTATCATGCTCAATTGGCATGACTTATTTAGAGATAGTGATGGGTCAAGGACATGATGGTATATGATATTATATTATCATTGTTATATCAATAATCATATCATTTCCATATTGAAATGATAGGTAACATTAAGAAGATAAATAGGATTTGTTTTGGGATCTACCCTATTAATGATGTTATTAAAATGAGGAGATTTTCTTGTGATGTTTCCAAGTTTATGATGTTGTCATGTAAGTTAAGGTTCTCTACAATGGATTAACTTAAGTATGGTTTCATTTTTGGCTAGCATGGTTAAGGTTCCATATTCTTCCATACAGAGGTTGATTAGAGTTAATTAAACTAATAATAGGTGTATTATGTTGTGTTGTACATGTAAATTCAAAATCATTGGAAGGAAGGAGAGTTGGTAGATTGATTGGTGATATTTAGGGTATATAAGGTTTAAAAAGTTATAAATTATTGAGAGGTAATAATTTTTCAACAACCATATGGTTATTGAAAAGTGGATGATTAATTGGAAATGCATGAACTTCAAGTTTAAACTTGCTATCAGTTAAAATGACATGAACATCTTGGTTGAAAGCATGTATTTTGGTTAAGGTTTCTTGATAGTTTTGTACATCAAAGTCTCATGAATGATCTTGAACCATAATATATTTGGCATCATATGTGTGAGAGATAGTACATCCATGTATCTAGAGGATCATCAAAAGGAGATACACTTAGATCACTAAATTTGTGAGGTGACATAGTTAAAAGGTCTTGAAATAACTTGGACACTCCATATTTATTTCAATTAAAGTCATAATCTATGTAATAAGCATCATGTGCATCACATGGAAGATGAATTTAAATAATCTCATCAATGAGAGGGATAGTACAATAATGTGGTAACAAATAAGGAGGAAGCCACTGCAAAATATAAGGAGGTACCTATTGACCAAATTTGACCCCAAGTTAAATTGGTCACCCCCTATAAATTAAAACTTCTCATATGATCTTGTCATACCCTATATGGTCCCTAGAGTATTCGTATAACCTTGTTATCATTATTTAAGGTTATTTTGGAAAACATAAGGTAAATTCGTGTTTTGGCCATATAGTGATTTAGGCATGTCATGAAGGGATAAGTTATGGTAAAGTTGTGTCATAGATGATTAGGGGTTAATTAATGACATTTTATGCCTTAAACATCTTATAACAACATTTCATGAAGTTTTACAATGTATAGATTTTATTTACTAGCTTGAAGGTGATGAAAATGAGTGAAAAAGGTGATTTTGGCTAATCTTTGTGTTTTTTTCAAAGTTCCTTAACTTCAAAATCTATACCATAAACCTTCCAAGGAGCTTCGATAAGTTATTAAAATACCACACCTATCATCATGTTAGATCAAAGTTAGATTCTTGGATTTCAAAATCATATTGAAGAGTTAGAGGAAGTTGTACGGACTTGTTGAAGTCATGCAAAATTTAAAATGTTAAAGAGGTATCCTCTAATATCCTAAAAGTCATAACAAATATTGGAGGGAAGTTAAATATCCAAAAATTATAGAAAATCACTTCTCTCTCCCATCACTCCATTCACATGCTAGTGAAAGCAAATTTCAAATAGATGGTAGGCAGAGTTGGGGGTTGATATTTTGTCCAATGTTTGGGACTCCTATGGCTTGTAATTTATGTAATTGGTCATTGGATTGGTGCTCTTATATTTATTAAAAATCATTAATTTATCTTGTAATGTATTAATAAGGCCTCCTTGTAAGGACTAGCCACTATAAGTGATCATGATATATCTTGAAAAGGTAAACTACAAACCATATATAATCAAACCTTCTTATATTGTCACCTAAATCTGCTAATATAAGGTTGGTCTTGAGAATTGATGTTCTAAATAGTTTAGAAATTCAATGCACTATAATGGTCTTAAGACACTATCCATAACATGATAAATCTAGTGGGATATTAAGAGAAGGATGATTGAGGTCATGAAGTTCTAAGGCCAACTTGAAACCACTACACTCAGACTCTTCTTGATAATAACCTACAGTTAGGGGAGAGAACATGTCCTAAATATTTAGGTTGGTAAGGTTTTGGAGCTTTATGGTATTGATAAAATCTTAATCATACCTCAATAATAATGATGATATATCCTTTGAAGGATTTATAGATTGGTTTGAAGGCTATGAATTCATATAAATAGTCAACTCTCTTAAACCAACACCTAAAACTAAGTTTAAAATTGTCCTTAAATGGTGATGTTGACAAGGTCAAGAGTTTCAAGGTTATAAAAGGTGTCAAGGTGATAATAACAATGGGGTAGAACCTTTGGAAATACTAGAGAGTGGAAATATAAACTATCAATCTTGAAGTGAGGCTCAGGCACACTCAATCAACTACCTTAATGATATCCATAGTCAATCAAGTTGAGAAGTTGTCTTAGATAGAGATGTGGGACAGAAATATAGAGGTTCAAGTCTTTGAAAAAGGGATTAAATCATCAATAACATGACAAAAGTTTAAAATTATTTCTAATTTTGTATATAGGGCTCTTATATTACCTAATTTGGCATTCACATTTCCAAATACACAACACTAGTATTCATTCACCTCTAAGGACTACCTAAAAAAATAAAAGGACCTTTCAAAACATGAGGATAGTGATTTTTATTTGTTATTTATAGATTAGAAAGGAAACCTAATAAGGGAATGTAATAAGAGTTCTAAAATTATGATCACAAGGCCTAATTTATCTATCACATTCCTTGAGGTAAACACAAGCCTACCTACTCTTTGTTGAGAGGTTTTATTGTTTGAAGAGGGGTTGAGGGCCTTCAAAGAGATTTGATGGAGAATAAAGTGTTTAAAGATGATTTTCTATCATGACATTATCACAAGATTAGATAGGTGGTTAGTTGGAGTTAGATTGAGTATTGAGAACCTTTCATTTATGTTGAAGAACCTACACATGACTCTAAAATAACCTCAGACTCAAGCTTGAAAGTGAAATAAACTTGACAACCTTGTACAATCTAAATTGTATATAGAGTCATGTATGGGCAGACCTTGAGGTGATTCCAAGCGGAGTTAGTTGGAGTATCTAAGACAATTTGGGAAAAATAATATAGTTAATAACATGTTCAATTCCTGCATGAGAGCTTAGACTTCCTGACAGCGAGAGAATAGGTCATGATAGTTAACTAAGGTCACACAGTCAACTTAACATAAGAACCCTAGGTATAGACCAATGAGGGTGAAAATAAGTTTGATGTGAGAAGATGTTTTGAGAACAAAAATAATATGTCAAGGAGGATTTAATAAGCATAATTGAGGTTATGGGATTCCAAACTAATGTTAGTGAGTTCTTATTAACCTAATTTATGCTCAGACCTCATAAAATGCCTAGTTTCAACCTGAAAGGTCATCTTCTTTTATTTTTTATAGATCAAAGGATTTTCATGGGACCTTAGTATTATAGGTAATTTTAAATACCATATTTTAATTACATCTTGTGTAATTAGTTGGAGGATTTAGGCTCCAGGCTTTATGAATCATCCATAATAAGTTAAAGTACTTTTATGCTTCTTATGAGAGCCATATAGATCTGATGAGAGAGAAATGAAGTTTTATCCCTCAAAATGGACTATAAAATATTCCAAACCACCCATAACATGTTCAAAAATCCCATAATAAACACCCCATGTTATTGGTTGATACAATACTATATGAAACTATACAAATTAGGGATAAAACACTATTTTTTGCTATTTTTAGGTCCATACAATGAGTCAAAACTTCAAATTTGGCATGTAAGAGGGGGAGGATATTTTTAAGTGAATCACACACTTTTTTAGGGTTTTTAACATGTGGGGAGAATGTAGAATCATTTTTCACTCTATTGGTAGGGAGGCCCAATTAAGGCCTAGTTAGGAGAGAGAAAGGGAAGAAAAGGACATCTCCACTCAGTTCTAAAGCATTAAATTGAACCTAGAGTTGTAAAAATATAGAGGGTACTAGAATATTCCATCATATTCTCAACACATACTATATTTTTTTCTACACAAGGAGGTTTACATCATTTTAGGGTTACAAAGAATGAGGCTTATTTGGGAATTTAGTAGAGAATCACTTGTTGGGGCTAGTTTGAAACCTAAAAATTAATTTTTGAAGATCCATTATGATTTAAATAGGCAAAAAATTAAGTTTGGATGAGTTGAATAAGACAAATACTAGTTTTTACACTTGTGAGTAAAATAGGCCTAAGGAGATGAAGAGTCCTCTAGACACCTTAGAAGAGAAAGAGATGATGTTAAAAAGAGAACCTATTTAGGTCATTAGAGAGGTTTCAATACTAGATAGAGGAGTTAATAGAAATTGATTTGACCACAAAAAAGGTCACTTATCCTTCAAAATATTAAGAAGAAGAGATGTTTTAAGAAGCTAGTCAAGGTGTCAAACAAGATTTTCAACTCCCATGCCACTTGGAGGGTCAAATAATATTTAAAGGAGATAAAAATTGTTTCTAAGACCTATTGAGGTAGTTACATAACTCCTTTTATTGTTTTAACTCACATGACACTTGTCTACCTTCTCTCTCCTATTCACTTCTCCTCTTCTCTCTCACTTTCTCTATATATTAAGCCACTTTTAGTTAAATTTGTATCCTCCACCTCAGTATGGATAATTCCTACTCATTTTAAGAATTTGATAAATAAATAATGATTTTTTTACCTTCTCCATGAGTTGTTTCAATGTGTTTGTTGACTAGGTGATCTTGCTAAGTGATAGATTTTCTTTCTTAGCATGTTGTCCTTGTTTACATTTATATTCACCTTTGAAACTCTGTTGCAGGTCTCTTAAAGTGTTATAATCAAGTGTTAATGACTATTAGTGAGTTTTATCTCCACTAGTTTCATGTCATAACCTTGTGTTTAGTCCTCTTATCTCAAGATTATTTCATAAACCTCTATGACAAATACTAATGCAAGGGGTAGATTTGGATTAGTGTATGTGTAGGTTAGGCTTGTATTTGAATTGTACTTGAAATTGGTTGGTAGTGATTAGATTAAAATTGGTGCATCACCTCATTATGATATGTTTCATTTATTTTTTCTCTCTTTCCCGTTTCATCCAAATGAGATATTAGTATAGGTAATATCTTCTATAAACAAACCAAAGGAGCTATCCCTTTAATCTAGAGGTTTACCTCTATTATAAGTAACCCACAGGCCTATAGGTAAACCCATGTTACACTAAATTTGGAGAAGGATTAAACTAAATTTATAAGGGTCTAAAATTTAGTGACAATAGTTTTGGCATGCCTGGTGGGACCAAGGTCCAAAAGAGTAGAATAATTCTTGGTGTGTTATTCTTTGTATCAACATTTGGAGGCATTTAGTAAACACCAATGGTAATTTTGAATGCAATCAACTAGTTATAAGTAACACATGTACTTATTATGAATGAATTTACTAATATATTATGTTTTTATTTTACTAAATAAGTTTGGATGGTTGGGTATGATGAAATTTTATACTATATACCTCCCTACCAACCTTGTCATGATCCTAACTATGTGTCTTATCATCCCTATCAATATTGTTATCAAACCTATGAGCCTTGACATCCCTATGGTTACACTATTCCCTCTGCATGTGATCATGATGTTGTTGACAAACCCTATGAAGAAGCTTATGAGTAAGGCTATCAAGAAGAGTATCAATAGGTGCATTCCTATCAACCTCAACCTGATTCCTATCAACCTTATTATGAGGATTCAAATGATACCATTACTTGGGAAGCAAGATTTAATGCCTTAGAATCTCAAATTAGGTAACTAAATCAGTAAATTAGAGCTAACTAAAACCCTATTGTCCCCCTTCTACTACTTCAATTCCAACTAAAGCCAAATCCTTGTCGGTACTCATGGAAAATTTGATAAACTCATAAAAATGATAATATGGGATAAGGAAGGTGGTGTGATCCCTATTCATCACATAGAGAATTTGAGAAAGTCAATTTAATTCTCTATGACTAAGTGGAGGTTAGTTGAAGAGGAAGCTAACTATGTCATCAATGATAATTTTCATTAAATGAGATGCTATATCCAATGGTGGATAGATAGACTAGAAAGGTGGGAAAACCAAGAGGTTGAGGATCAACTTAAAGATGTTGAAGAGCCTAAATAAGGAAATGAATAAATTAAATCCTTTTTTGGATACCATGTCTATTCCATTGTTCAAACTAACTTATTATCTCCATAAGATTCTATTCAAGAAACCTCCATTATTAAACCCATCTCTAAACCATCCACCACACCTCATACTCCTCCAAACCAGGATCTTACATATCACCCACCCACCTTATCCTCTATTAAATGATAAGCCATCCTATGGGAGATAAGTGAATAATATTGAGCCAAAAATCCATTTGATCAAGAAGATGACTCAAGTGTCTATTATGAATACTTCATTATAGGTACTCCCCTTAGTGAAGACAAAAATAAGCCCATTTTCTTGAGTGAATAAAGAGAATACCTTAATGATTTTTTAACTTCTAATGAAAATATTGATCAAGACATGAAAGAAAAGGTGATTGAAAGAGACATCACATCAATTGATTTGGTTGAAACTCATGAGCAACATCAAGAGGTTAGTTTTGAAAAGCCAATATAAGATGAAATTAATGATACCTCCATAGAACAATATGACTTATGGTAGATATTAAATGAGATATGTGAAGATTTTGATGGCCTTAAAAATCTTACACCTCTTGATGGTCAATTTTAAGACATTATTGAAAATGTATTGCCTATTCAAGTACAACATAATAGCTTCCAAAGTACCAAACTTATGCAAGTTACAACCAGCCTTGAAGCTAAAAAATCTTCAAGTAAGTTGAAGTTGACCAAGTGCACAATTACCAAGAAGATGAGATTTATGAAGTTTTGGTTTTTGAAGAGAAATAAAATAAAGGTGATTGGGAGTAGAAAATTGAACTTCTCCAATATCCTATAGGCCTTTGCAAGGTTGAAGATCATGTTCACAAAGAGATTGGTCAAGATTTATTCATTGAGTACAATGATGAGGATTGGGTTGAGTATGAAAATATCCTTTAAGATTTTTATGATCTTCAATTAGTTAATTGGAAGCCTAATGTCATTCAAGATGCCATAAAAGTTAAATAACCATGCTTAAATGAAGCATCATTAAACAAAGTTGAAATTTAAGAACAATATAAGAAGATTGTGGTTGAGTCACAAGAGGAATTCACCTTCATAGGTGATATGTTTTCATCTACTATTTTTGCATTGGAGATCATACCAAAGAGACTGGGAAACATGAAAGAGTTGAAGACATCAAGAGAAAGTCTCAAGAAAAAAATTGCTTCATGTCTTCTTTCATCTCATGGAGTAAAGGATGGTGTAATTATCCCCTTTGATCCAGGAGGAGAAAATTTGTTTTAGGTTAGTTTATATAGAGTCTAAGTTATTTTAAGTTATTATTGTGTTTTGTAAGTGCTTGATAACACATGTGTGTGTCTTTCTTTACTTTCTATTATTTTTACTTATTTTATGTGATGTGAATGTCAATCAATTTATTGTCATGTTCAAGGCTTGTTCAAGTTTGAAAATAAGTTCAAGAGACTCGGTTGCCTAATGGGCATGAAAATATACTAGTATTATTAGCATTACAAGCATGTTACCCCTATGAATTGCTAAGAATGTTGACCAAATTTGACCGCAAGTCAAATTGGTCACCCCCATATAAATTCAAACTTGTAATATGGTATTTTAATACCCGATATGGTCTTTAGAGTCTTTATATAACCTTGTTAGCATTATTTAAGGTTAGTTTGAAAAAGTTAAGGTAAATTCATGCTTTGGTTATACAGTGATTTAGGCATGTCATGAAGAGATAAGTCATGGTCAAGTTATGTCATAGGTGATTAACATTTCATTAATGACATTTTATGTCCTAAACATCTTGTAACAACATTTCATAAAGCTTTGGAATGTATAAAGTTCATTTAATAGCTTGAAGGTGGTGAAAATGAGTGAAAAAATTGATTTTGGCTAATATTTATGTTTTTAAAAGTTACCTAAATTAAAAATAAATACTATAAACCTTATAAGGATATTGGATAAGTTACATAACTACCACACCTATCATCAAGTTAGATCAAAGTTAGATTCTTGGATTTCAACACAATATTAAAGAGTTAGAGGAAGTTATACACATTTATTGAAGTCATGCACAAGTGAAAAAATTGAAGAGGTGTCATTTCATCTCATAAAGTTTATAAAAAATATTTCAAAAAAGTTTTATATCCAAAAGTTGCACAAAATCACTTCTCTCTCCCATTGTTCCATTTACAAGCTAGTGAAGGCAAGTTTAAAGAAAATGGTATAGGTCGTATGGGTAGAGTTGGGGGATTATACTTTGGACAAATTTTGGGACACATATAATCTTCAAATTTTTGGAATTTGTATTTGGACTTGTTCTCTTAAATTTAAGAACAATCCATAAGAAGGTAGACTTTTTTTGAGATATTATTTCCCCATAAGCTGAGTTTAGAACAACTCCAAAATAAATTAAGAATTATTTACTATATGAAACTAATTGAAGTATATTATTATATATTTTTATATTCCTCATAAAAATTCATTCATCTTCTTGGCATGTGTGGATGTCATTTTGGCATGAAAAATGGTTCTTGTGCATTGTTTGCTAATAACTATCATTTTTTTGTGTTTATCAATTTTTCTTGTGATGTAGTTCATATAATTAAGTCTTAATGGTCATATAATAATTTATAAATCCATTCATGTCTTCCTAATCACTTGAATATTTTGTGCAAGCTCCAACTAGTCACATATCTTGATTCACATGGTGGATTATGTTCTACCTATGTAACAATTTATTTGAGTTGAAAAGTTTGTATATGTTTTAGAGAGATTGATGGTTTTGGTTTTCATGTTTTATATTTTAATATAAATAATGAAATATTATTTGAGCCTCAAATTCTATATTTTCACTTTCATCTTCCCAATGTAGGATTATAGACTTACAGGTCTGCAACTCTAATGAAATTACATGAATATTAGTGTTTCATGAAGTATATACCTAACATGGATAAATATGAAATAAAAATGTATAATTTTTATATCCAAACATCTAAATCCAAAATATATTGATGACTAGAAAGACTACACCTAGAGAGACATATAGGACTATATATGAAGACAATAAATACAACAGGTGATAAGATGCTTTGAAGATGTTATCTAAACTTGGAATGTAGTGAGGAAGACCTATTTATAAGTACTATTCATTGTAATTGATCATGATATATCTTGAAAAGGTCAACTGTAAACCATATATAGTCAGACTTTCTTATGTTATCACCTACAACTGCTAAGAGAAGGTTGGTCTTGAGTAGTGATGTTTTAGAGAGTTATAGCTTCAAGTCACTAGTAGGGTCTTGTTGACTAATTTGAACCCCTGGTCAAATAATTCAACCCCTCTAAAATTTCAAACTTATCATGAGATCTCCTAGGTCATTAATGTTCACCATGGTCATAACTAATGTCTTAAAATATGTCTTAATCTTAGTCACATTTGTGTAAGTTCATCTTATGTCATTTTATGTCCTCTTTGGCCACTTTAATGAAATTATATATTTTTATCAAGGGTAAACGTGTGTAAAAATGTATTTTAACATCCCATGTGTTATTTAGGTGTCAAGGAACTATTCTATAACTGACAATTATAGGTTTAACATTTAGAACAAGAAGATCAATTGAAAAAAGATGAGTTTAAGTTATTATGCATATTGAAAAAATATTAAAACATGTGTGGAAGATTCAATAGTGTCTATTCAACTCCATAAAATTCATATCTATCTTCATATTACCTTAACAATTCCAAAAATGAAAAAACTAGTTTACCTACCCCATCACTCTCTTATGCAAGTTAAAAAGTCCACCACTTTTCCTTCAGTATGGATAGGTCAAGTAGAGTTGAGATGGAAGATTTTGGTGGATGAAAATAGTCTCATTTTAGTCCAATTCCATGTAAATATTTTTTATATTGGTGAAATATGCTTCATGAAACATCGTTAAGAGTGATAGTGACTCCAAGTTGACTATACATTCCTAACACCTTCATGTTTCCTCATCTATTACCATAGTCTATGTGAACCAAGAGTGTAGGTAGTATTTAGAAGAATGATAATCCTTATTAGGTGGTCTTAAAACTACTTTGAAAATTTTATCTTGAAAATTGAACAATATTACTCTCAGTTTGCTAAGAAATGCATCATCACCATTGGTATGTAGAATATTGTTTTCACATTTATAGTATTTGCCTTTTGTGAGTAGATTAAAATCAAGGTAAAGTGCCTGTGTTTCTATTTTTAAAACATGTAAGGTAATTTATATCCATGAATGGTTTGTATTTAGGACTTGGATGTTTTTGTTAGTAAGTTCTCAAGATAGTAAGCAAAGGCTAGTAGAGTCTCAGTGTTCACAGTCATTTACAATACCTATAAGAATGTACAAACTAGGAAAGATCATCCAAAACCCCAAGGGGTAGGTTATATTAATTTAATAAACTGAAATATATTATAAAATTCATTTAAATTTCATAAAATACATTCAAACCTAATCAATTAATGTCTATAGAAGTGTAGATTTATAAAATTTACTCAAAGGGAGAGTTTACCTTAATCTCTCTTAAATAGGTCTCTGCTCTACAACGTGCCATCTCATAGTGAAGTGTATTGAGTTTTAAAAAAGCCTATTGGTGTCCTTATTATATATTATACCTAAATAACACATCTTTACATTGTAATATGATTTATAATTCATAGAAATAGATGATTGAATAGTTTAAACCTAGTGAAATTTACACTAAAAACACTTAGTGAAAAGTTACAATGTGGAGCCTAGAGTTTGAAATGCAATAGTAACCTAAATGGAGAGATGAGAACATATTATGTATGCATGAGATATGTTAATTAAATATTTAATATTTCCTAATGAACTTAGGATGGATTTAAATAAATGAAGTATAATGTTCAAGTGTAAATAGACACCTACAGGGTCTCATATCTCCTAAACAACTTCTACAGTCTAACTACAAACCTATGGCTTATTGATCATAGAAAAACATGAATAAATTGTTATAAGGCATAAATAAAATAAAAAAGTGTGAAATGGTCTCATCAACCAAATCATAGTAGTCATACATGAAATATGTGCCTATAGGAATTCTTTATTCTCCAAGTGGCTACCTACAATTGTAACATAGTCTATAGACTAACCTAGTGTCATGAAACATGCAGGTTTGGAGATTGATAGGTATAAAATATGAAATAAAAACATTGAAAAAATCCTAATATTTTATGACATCACATTTTATGTGATTTTGAGAAAGGAATAAATAGGGTTTAGAATCCTAACCTATAGTTAACTAAGACCCAGCCTACAGACACTATCATAAAAACTAGTTTTGAAGATTTTGAGGTGTAGAATGCTTTAGGAGCATGAAAAATCCTCCAAAATTATTTAATATGGTATTCATGGCCTAAATAATATATCCATGGTATCAATAAATCTGTATCAATTGGGTAAGTACCCTCTATTCTATCTCAAATAGAGGGCACTCCATAGGTAGCCTAACTTTCAAAATCAATACATGAAAGGTAAATGGATGAATGAGGAGTCTTGGAATGATCATGGAATTATGTATATATTAGAATTAATGTAAAAAAAAAGAGGCTCTACATCTAGTTGAGACCTACAATTGGTCAACTACTCAGACAAACATAATTAGGCCTAATGGGCCTAATACCAAGTCTATACCCTAATGACTTCTAACTTTACTAAGATGACTACAAGAACTATTAAAAAAAAATTAGAACCATTATGGGAGATTAAAATAATAGTATCAGTCATTTTTTTAGATAATATCACCAAGTTAGTTATTTTGGCCTCATTCTATGACAAACCTACTTAGAATACACTATAAAGGATTGAGGGTCAATTTCATTCACTCACACATATACAAAGGGTATTCATGAGACTTAAAGTAGTTGGTAATAGTTAAAAGGGGAATCTAGATCAAATGAAATGGGATTTTTTTGGAGTTTCAATGTCTAGTTTTATGAATAATTGTTAATAGTCTAAATCACCAAAAACTCTCATAGGAACCCTTGTTCAAACCCAATGGGAAATAAATGAAAAGATATGCATCTAGGAGTAGTAATATTATAATAAAATTTATCTTTACATGTTTATAACCCTTAAAAATCCTTGAAATTAATTTTATTTATACTATCTTTTGTACACATAGACTTAATATTGGGTTTTCTGCAAGTTTTGATGTTTTTTATAGGTAAAGAGTAGAATTGATGGATGAGATCCATTGAAATAGTTCCATAGATACTTATTCTAACCCGTCAGATTCATATATAACCCCTATGAAGCATGTAAATTCCTCTATTGAGTGGTTCATTACAAGCAATCTTGAATAACATAGTGAGAAAGAGCATGACTGTCAAGAATTAGAAGTGAGAAGTGTTATATGAGTTTCAATAAAGTCTATTTGGTAGAACAGATGAAAACAGAGGTCTAATTGATTTTCCTGACACATAGTCCATATATTTTATTGATAAAATACAAGTCATTATGATGACAAGTGTGAATAATGAGACCTAGAAGGCTAATGAGTGGTTAGTAGACAATGAACATAATTGTCAATATGAAAGATATCAGTTAGGTAGGCATATGATGGATGTGACAATATTGTTGTCACCATCTCATGAGAGTGAAAATATGTCAAGGATCCCTATCAAATTTTTAGATAGTCAAATTGACACAACATCAAAGGGAAATTTCAAAGAAAGATAGTGAAGAGTTATATGCCAACTTGAGGGAGAATGATGGATTTTATATGGAAACTTTATTAATACCACTTCCTCACATATTTTACACCTCATTCTCTCACATTTTAAATAGTTTATATAGTTTAACACTTGGTCTTGTGACCCTTATACTTCTCTTATTCTCTTTCTTATCCTTCCCTATATAAATGCAAGCCATTTTGGCAATTGTATGTAGGACACACCTATTATGGTAGAGGCCTACTAGTTTAGCACCATGTTTTTCCCTTTGAATAAAGTTATGAAGTTGATTTATTCTATGCACATATTTCATAAGTATATCAAGTGGTGTATTTGAATGATAAGTGATGAATATTGTTTCTCCTTGCTTTCATTCTACACTTGTATGCATTGTGTGAGTGGTATGTGTTCTAATAGGTCTCATAAAGTGTATTATTTATTAAAGTGTACTTGAAGTGTAAGAGGGGCTAGTAGTGTATAATATCATAACTTTTCACCCACATCTGGTTATGCATATAAATCAGCCTCTATGATAAATAATTATGATAGAAGGTCATATAGTTGAGGTCAGTTTTGGTAGTTTTCCTTATTAGTGAAGATGCAAGTGTGTTGTGTGGATTTATCATTGGTGTATCACCTAATTATCACAGGCTAAGTTATATTACCTTATCCAATTCTCACCCCCAAGTGATTATTCTAGTTTAGTGTGTGATCTTAAGAGATAAATCAAGGGAGATATCCCTTTAACCTAGAGGTTTACCTTTGGTATAGGCAACCCACAGGCCTAGAGGTAATCCCATGTTGTCCAAATATGGGAGATGATTAAACACCATATCCTAGGGTGAAATATTTGGATAAAATAGGTATTAACACATAATCCATAACATGATAAATATATTTGTAGATTCAGAGAAGGATGACTGAGGTCATGAATTTCTAAGGCCAACTCTAAACCACTACACTCAGACTCTTCTTATCTGTCACCTATATTTAGGGGAGAGAACTTGTCCTAAATATTGAGGTTCGTAAGGTTTTGTATTTTAAACTAATTTATAAAATATTTATCATACCTCAATAATAATGATGGTAGAGCCTATAAAGGATTTATATATCGGCTTGAAGGCTATGAATTCTTATACATAGTCTACTCTCTAAAACCAACACCTATAACTTAGCTTGAAATTGGAATTAAATGGTGACATTGACAAGCTCAAGAGTTTCAATTTTTAAAAGGGTATCAAGATGAAAATAAAAATGGGTTAGAAAATTTTAAAATATTATAGAGTGGAAATGAAAACTCTCAAGCTTGAAGTGAGCCTCAAACACACTCAGTCAACTGCTCTAATGACATCACTAGTCAGTCAAGTTGAAAAGTTATCTTAGAAAAAGATGTGGAATGGAAATAGAGACATTAAATTATTTGAATAATGGATTAAATAATAAATAACATTAAAAATTTATTAATAGAGTTAAAATGTTGTAAAAATTTCTCTTAAAACACCTAAGTTGGCAATCATAGTTCCAAATGCATAACACAAGTAGTCAGTCACCTATAAGGTCTACCTAAGTAACTAAAAGGACTTTTAAAAACCTAAATATAGTGGTTTATATGTGTTATATACATATTATAAATGAAACCTAAGTCGGGATAATTTTAATAGTTCTAAAATAGTGGTCTTAAGGCCTAACTAACCTATCACAGTCCTTTAGGTACACACAAGCTTACATACTCTTTATTGAGAGGGTTTTGTTGTTTGAAGACAGATTAAGGATATTAAAAGATATTTGATGGGAAATAAAGTGTTTTATTATTATTTTTTTATTTTATTACATTTTCTCATCATGGTTTCAAACTCAAATAATAATGAGATAACCTAATGGCATATTGTATTTAGCCTTGCACGGACCAAGTTACATATATAAGCCTCTTTGTGTTGATAGACTTTTTGAGTAGTTAGTCTAAGGAGAGGTGTTAATTTGGATTTATATTGAGTATTTATAACCTTTAATATATTTTTATTAAATTACACATCACTTTAAAATAACCTCAAACTCAGGCTTGAAAGTGAAACAAACTTGACAACCCTGCATAGTCCAAACTATGTACATAGTCTTTTATGGGAAGACCTTAAGGAGATGAAAAGTGGAGTTAGTTAGAGAATATAATAAAATGTATAAAATAATAATATATTTAATAAAATTTTCAAACCATCCATGAGATATTATACTTCTTGATAATGAGATAACAGGGCTTGATAGTTAGTTAGGGTCACATAGTCAACTTGGCATACGAACCCTAGGTATAGAGCAATGAGGATGTAGAGAAGTTTGATGAAGGAATATGTTTGGAGAAATATTGGAATATTCAAAATTTTATTTAAAATACACTATTAGGGTCATGATATCCCAAACAAAATTTAGGAAAGTTCTTAATAACCCAATTTATGTTCAAACCTCATAGAATGCCTAGTTTCAACCTGATAGGTCATCTTCTTTTGATTGGTATGGATAAAATTATTTTCATGGGAAATTTATATTACATTGGATTTTAAATAACCTAATTTATTTTCACATTATGTAAATGTTTAGAGGATTTAGGCCCCAAGCTTTATGAATCATCCTTAAGAAGTTAAAGCACTTTTAGGCTCCCTAAGAGAGCCATAAGGACCCAATGAGAGATAAATGAATTTTTATTACTAAAAATGGATTATAAAATATTAAAAAACACCCAAATTTTTTTTAGTATTCCTTTGATGATCACCCCATGCAATTTTTTGATATAGTGTTATACAAAATTATACCTATTAGGGATAAAACACTAATTTTTACTACTCTATAAGTCTATATAATGAGTCAAAACATAAAATTTGTCATGGTGGAGGGGGATAATGTTGTATAATTTAATCAAAAACTTTTTTGTGGTTTTTCATGTGTGTGGATCTATATAATCATTTTTCACTCTCTTGGTAGGGAGGCCTAATTATGGCCTGGTTAGGATATAAAAAGGGCATAAAAGGACATCTCCACTCACTCTCAGAGCATGAAATTGAAGTTGGAGATTTAAATAAATATATATTAGTATAATATACTATCATATTCATAAAAACTTTTATATTTTTTTCCACACAAGGAGGTTTACATCATTTTAGTGATACAAGGAATGAGGCCTTTTTGGGGATTTTGGTAGAGAATGACTTATTGGAGCTAGCTTGAGACTTTAAAATGAATTTTTTTAGGTCTAATATGGTGTAAATAGTCCATATTTTTAATTATATAAAGAATACAAATCCAAGTTTTGACACTTGTGTACAAAATAGGCCTAAGGAGATGAAGAGTTCTCTATATACCTTACAAGAGAAAGAGATGATGTGTCAATGATCCAAAACTCAAAATATTTGGTTGAAATACAATTGAAGAAACAATAAAAACACAATAAAAATACTTATATCTCTAAGAATAGATGCTTTATTCATTAAATTTGTAGACCCAAACATATGTCTATCTCTGAGAAGAGATGTCTAATTTCCATTTTGGGTTACATATTCATTTATACATGTTTTGAAGGTAGGAGGAGGATGTGGAGGTAAAAAATGTTGAGGGATATTAATTAGTTCAACTTAAATTATTTAAAATAATATAGAATTTGAAGAATTGCTATTTTTAGAAACTTACTATTTTTAGACTGCACTATTAAAATTGAAATTTTGGGTACTTATATTGGGTTTTTGGGTGTAAAATTCAATAAATAAAATATCCATGCCATATCACCATGTTATAATATTAGTTATATTTCCAATGGTTCAAATGGTGAGTCAATTTGAGCTATGGTGCAAAAGTTATGGCTCTCGAAAGTTTTGACATCAATTGGGGTATAATTGTCACCCGAATTGTCACCTAAATTGTTTCCTAGATCAATCAAAGAGATCCTATTTGTGGTAATTTAGAGGTGTAAAAAGTAGATAAAAAAGTTAATAAAAATTTATCTTACCACCAATGAGGCTACTTTTCCTTCAATATGTCAAGAAGAAGAGAAGTTTCAAGAAGCTAGTCAAGGTGTCAAACAAGCTTTTCAACTCCCCCACCACTTGGAGGGTTAGAGAATATTTAGAGGTGATAAACAAGGATTATAGGGACTACTGAGGTATTTTAATATATATAGTTATTATTTTAACTCATATGACACTTGTATACTTTATTTCTTCTACATCTTTTTCCTCTTCTCTCTCACTTTCTCTATATATTGAGACACTTTTGGCTAATTTTGTATCCTCCACCTAACTATGGAAAATTCCTTGTCATTTTCAGCCTTTGAGAAATAAATAATGATATGGTTTAACTTATTCATGATTTATTTCAATGTGTTTATCGACTAGTTGAACTTTCTAAGTGATAAATTCTCTTCCTTAGCATGTTGTCCTTATTTGCATTTATATTCAACTTTGAAAGTCTATTTTAGGTCTCTTGAAGTGTTCTAATGAAGTTTTATTGAGTCTAAGTGAGTTTTATCTCCACTAGTGTTATGTCATGACCTTGTTTTTAGTCTTCATATCTCAAGATTACTTCATAAACCTCCATGATAAATACTAAAGTAAGGGGCAGATTTGGATTAGTGTATGTGTAGGTTAGGCTTGTGTTTGAAGTGTACTTGAAATTGGTTGGTAGTGTTTAGGCTAAAATTGGTGCATCAAATCATTAAGATAGGTTTTTTTCTATTTTCTCTCTTCCCTTTTCATCTAAATTAGATAGTATTATAGGTGATTATTTTGAATAGATAAACCAAGGGAGCTAGCCCTTCAATCTATAGGTTTACCTTTGTTATAGGCAACCCAAAAGCCTAGAGGTAATCCCATGTTCCTCTCAATTTGTATAAGGATTTAAATACTTATTTAAGGATTTAAAATTGAGTGATAATAGTAACTTATTAGTATTATAATTGTTTTTCAAGTCATTTAGTACATCATCATCAGAATCGACAAGAGTGACTTATAAATCTAGATTCATGTTAATGAATTCAAGTAGATTTACACTATTGATTCATGTAATGTTTGGAATATGATAATGATATTTTGGATTGGGTATCTTAATACTCTATGGATTATGATCAACCTCATGTTTATAAAATTTTCCATTATGGATAAATTTGATACTCATTAGATGTGTCCATGGGAAACCTAGGAGTAATTTGTAGGATAATGGTAAATCAAGAACAATAAGCTTGGTACACATAGTTTTTGATCCAATAGTGAGAGGGAGATAAATATAAACAAGTGTTTTTTTTTTATCTTATCAAATACATGACATGCGAGATGAGTTTTCTTGAGGAGATATTCATTATACCTAATTTTTTGAATTAACTGAAGGGATGTAACATTAATTCTTGATCCTTCATCTACTAAGAATTTTTGAATAAGGGTGGTATTAATAGTGAATTTAATGAAAAGAGGTGGGTCACCATTTTGAAAGATAATTTCATCATTGATCATATATTATTAAAGGAATTATATCAAATTTTTGGAATTAGTAAAAATAATTTTAATGGTGTGTACTTTTATTGGTGTAGGATCTTGAAGAGATTGTTATACTTTAAAGGCAAGAGGTGTATACAATCAAAAATGCATCATGTCTATAAATCAGTCCTAGCTCAGAGAAGATAGAGTATACCTACGCTTCTTATTGCGGATATACTTGTTAAGTATGGGAATGACCAATATGGGGATCTACTAGACTTGATTATGGGATCACTTATAATAATACACCATTCTAGGAAGGGATTTAAAGCCTATAGTATAACACAATCATGAAACAACCCTAAAATATTCCTAAGTTTAATGTTTACTCTATTATAATAAATAAGAAATTAAATATAATATAGTGCACACCAAAGCTTGTGGCATAAAATTGTGGTTAGAAACAAAAAAAAACTAAACTAAACATGCATAGAAGATATATACTCACTTCAATGCATATGGAATTATAATACATGGGAGAGAAGCACAACTGTATTAAATATCTACTCTTATAAAGGAGAAACAAATTTAGGAATACTCACCTTGAAGACAAACACACCAAACCTTAATCTCTACCCTGGTTGAGGTTCTTCACAAGATATTGTTGTGGTATGTAAGGATAACAAATACAAATCATCTGTAGGCTACAAAACCTATCTACGCATCCAAAAGACTTCTCCACAAGAAAAGATCTATATCTCCAAATAAAGTATGGAATGATAAGCTTTATTCCTCAAGTATAATGGTCAATAAGTAGATGTTTATTTTCAATTATTCTTCTTTGCTTTTATTCTTCTTAAATGGTTAGAAATGAACTTGTATATACAGGAAAATCTTGCCATAAATCCTTCTAAATATGTCAGCTATACAGGGTCAACCTAGTCAACCCTATATGTTTTTGAGAGATAATTCACTAGGTCTCCAACTAGGTTAGTTTAAGGGCTAAAAAAGCTCCTAATGAGAAATGACCTTAAACTATACATGGTTGACTCAGTCGACCTTATACAATAATTAGGAGCTGAAAACTATACAAGGTTAACCCAGTCGACCTAGTACAATCAACTAGTTGAAAGGGGGGCAAGGTAAGCACAAGGATGATAAATCATGGAAAATGACTAGAATGGGTAAGGATGAGAATAATAATCTTAGGGTAAATTGTTTTTAGGATATGAGTGTGTAGATGGTAAGTGGAAAAAGGGACAAAAATCCTATGAAGTACCAATGGTCTACCCACCCCTTTCTTGATGCACCCCTTAAGATATGCACTTAGAGAGATTGAGACTTGATAGGTTCATGAAAGATACAAAGTGTTAGTAATCAATAAAATTGAAAAATATTATGTGTATACGTATACCCCACTCAAAGCTCATCATGTGTCACATAACACATAACACATAATGTTGATGCTAAGTAAAGTGAAAAAAGCAAAAAATAAGATAGATGAAAGGATAAAATTTAAAAACACATACCTTTACTTACCTTAATGCTATAGATAAATAAATAGACTATAAGAGATGTGAAGGTGTCCAATGTGAAGAACACTAGGTGAACCTATAGAATTTAGTGCAAAAAATAACAAAAAAATAATTTTTTTGGAATATAAGCATATGATAGTGGAAATTATTCTCTATGTCATCATGAGTCCAATGAATTTTATGGTTTTGAAAATGGATGAGTAAAAACAAAGATATAGGAAAAATAAGGAATTTTTTGGAAAATAATTGAAGAATTTGAATTTTGAAAAGTGTTTTAAATATGGGGAAAGACAAGTCATTTAGTTATATTGACTTATGAAGGAGAGAAAAAGAGATCTGGAGATTGAACAAGCTAAGATGGTGAGGAGATGATAGGCTAGATGAGGAGGGGCTCTAAGAGTGGAATTAAATGCATTACAAGTATGAAATTATGAATCTTAAGCCAATTTTTCAATATTTTATTGAATTTAGTGTATTTTAAGAAAAATGTAATTTTTAGCATTTTTAGATGTTAGAATGAAGCAAAATTAGATTCTATAAGTAGGAAAAACCAATTAGGCAAATGACTTTTAAGGAATTAGGAACAAAACTGCAGTAAGGAACATTTTTAAAAAAAATCAAAGGGTCAATAGCTAAAAACAACTGGGTCGACCCAATTGACCTAGTAGGCTGAAAATAGGAAAAATCCACTTTGTCAACCCTGTAGGTGTGTGTTGACCCTATACATTTTGTAGACTGCTAACATAGTAAAATTTTCCATCTTATTCAAAAAGTTTAGAATGACAACATAGTACTAGGGAGAGAAAAATAATAGGGTTCACTTAGATTTTTAAGTCAATTAGGCCAAAAATATAGAAATTTTGGTCAAACTAGTTTGACCAAAGAACCATAATTATATAAAAATGCATGAAAAAGGCTAAAAGGAGGATAAAATGGCTTGAAATGACCAAGTAAGGGAAAAAGGCTATGAGTAGGCTAAATATAGGAAAAAAATGAATGAATTAAAGAAAATTAAGCTTTTTTTTATTAAAATTATAAAAAGAATATACTTTGACTATACATGACATGGAAAATCTAATACATCTTTTATTATTTCTTGGTTGTAGGGAAGACCCAAGTTTTAGAGATTGGTAGACATGTCTTGGCTACCAGGTCTACTAGAGCATATGACCATAGGTGATATAACTAGGATAATAGTTGTAAGCTTAGGAGGGATAGCTGACATGTGTATGATTCCCTTAAGTTTAGATTTGTTAGTCATGTTCTTTGGATGCTAGGAATGATTGACTAATACCTTTAAATGGGAGGTGGATGGGGATGTAGTAGATGTAGATATCACTCTATAGGATGTGCATGCCATCCTAGGGATGATAATGATAGGAGCACTAGTGAATACATGCATACCAAACAACCTAAAGGAGAGGAAAGTTTGTCATATATGCATCATATATTCTAGATATATAAAAGGTTGTGATAGGAATTGTGACATAATGAGTGTTATGTCACAAGTTAGATGGTAAGGTACCACTATTCATGGTAGCCTTAAGTAGGAGGATTCTATAGGAAGGAATATTATATTATCTCAACTCTATCATTTAGTTCTAGCTCATACATGATCTATATGAGGTGTTAGTTAGAGCATAAAAGTCTATAAGATTGGTCATATTATTGATGACTTGGATCTATGAGAGGTTTCCCATGTAGAGGCTAACTAGGTTACTCCATGTGGTCAATGATAGGTTACCTTAAGTGTAGAGATGGAGAGAAGACTATGTAGCATGGGTCGTGTCCCATGTGTTAGTGCTACAAATGATGAGATGTGTAGACATAGTGTGGTAATCATATGGGCACATAGTGACTACATGTTCAAGATGGTACATATTTAAACCTTCTATAGTAAGGATAGAGGTGGTTGGACACTATACTTTATGGTGAAAACCACATCTAGTGGCATGAGTGCTAAGATAAATGGGATTACCTCCTCTAATATCATCGATATTAATTCTTGAGTAGTGGGTTTGGCATGTGAGAGAGCCATAAGGGAGGAGTGGACTAGGGATACTAGTAGTGAGGCCAATGCTAAAACCACATCATGATCATCCATGCACTAGATGAGCATGACTAGGAATAGATCATAAACAGAGGGATGCAGAGGTAGTGGTACTAAAGATACCACCACTAGCTCCATAAAGAGATGAGCTATGACCACTCAAGACATGATGTCAATGGAGGTAGGAGGAGTAGGAGAGAGTGAAGACTATCACCATCCCTAATGACCTAAAAATTGATCTAGAGGAGAGATGGATGATAGAGAGACCACTCAAGCATACGCTAAGGAGGTGACCTATAGAGGAGGTACTAAGAGGCTACTTAGATGGAGAGACTATGCTAGGTAGACACATAGATGGTGATACCATAGTGGATAAGACACAAATAGATAATAAATATGATTACACTATTTCTTAAATTTTTATTTGGAAATAGAGACTAGAGGTAGATAGATATTGTGATATATGATAGTGATCTAATATCTTTCTAGGTGTGATTTTGTAGGTGTAGATGAGGATGAAGAGGAGATATTGGGGTCCCTTATGAGGTGAGTAATCCATGATGTCCTATATGAGACTATGTAGCCATATAACCCTATAATATTAAAGGACCCTAATGTACCATCTACCTCAGCTCAGGTGAGCTAGTTCAGATTAGCTAGAGAGGTAACAAGGTAGATACAAGCACAAAAGGAGAAGATGTAATTACCAATAGAGATGGGTGTAGGTAATATATGGGCATAGAATACCTTGGTGGATGAGAGAGATACACATCTAGATATAGTGACATAGATGACATAGACACATATAGTGATGTAGACCTAATTGATCCAGGTACATACAATAACCTAGATTGAGTTAGTGCAATCATAGGTGAAAATATCACATCTATAGGGATAGGTAGAGGGATTGAGATCTTAGATGGCATATTTACAATGTATAATTTAGAGGATTTAGACTAAGGCCTCAATAAGCAACATGGCTAGGCCATGAGATAGATAGGATGGGACCCAACCATAGAACTAGAGCATTTATGGTTGTACTTGTTGTATCAAAACTCATGAGATTTATCTATGATGTATCATTTTGGCATATTGATGTTGATTGTGTATGTTTTTATTATTATGGTTTTGGTTATTGATGCTTTGGAATAATTATTTATATCACATGTATTTTACCTTGTTTTTGTATATGTTATAGGAAATATATGAGAAGTTGGTTCTTTTATAGAATTATGGAAAACATATGCATGGTTAAAAATAAATAGTAAAAAAGACTTAGTAAAATATAATTAATCAAAAATGATGTACTACACACTATTTCAAGTTTGGAAATGTGTAATAATAATAAAATGACTATGTATAAAGAACCAATGGATGGTAAAACAAGATGGTAAAAAGGAATTTATTTTTAGACCAAAGTAAAATATTTTTACATCAAATTAAAACAAGTAAAATCATATTAAATCATGTTTGGAAGCATGAAAACAATGTAATAAAATGGAAGGTATGTAAAAGGGCAAAAATGGTATTAAAAAAAACTAATTAAGTCATCAATTGTACGATATCACATTGGGAAGTATAATTTAAAAAATATGAAAAACATTGGTCTTAAATTTATTACACTAATTCAAGCTGGGAAGTATGAAAAATTCAAGAAATGGTTGTGTTTTTACATTCACTTAGAAAATAAGAAATTAAAAGTGAAAGAGAAATGAAGTAAGCATAAAACATACTGAATAAAGTTGAGAAGCATGTCAATGATGTGTAAATTCATAATAAATTGCATCTTATCTCATATTTGACACATAAAATTTTGTTTGTGACTTGTATTATTGGAAATTTTTGTGAGAACTATCGGGTCCTATCCATGATCTTACACTACAACTCACAAAGAGAACACCACTAGGGTGGAAATATTAGGGAAATTGGGTAACAAGGGATATGGGTAATAGGAAGGAAAAATATGGTAATTTGTGAGGATGGTTGGGTCCTATCTAAAGTCTTATAATGAAACTCACAAAGGAAATCCCAAGGGGAGTGATCAGTAGACAAGAAAATATTTCTCAAGAGGAAATATGAGGGATATACGGAGTGAAAATTGTAGTTTAAAAATAAATACTTACACATATTATGAGAATACTTTAGGATGCAAGATTCATACTAAGGATATGATAAGACATTAAGTGACTAGTGACAATCAATGTATAAAGGAAACATGTTTTCTATAGACACAAAGATTTGTAGGAAAATAAACGTACTAATAAGATAAAATCATGAAGGTATATTAGTACAAGGAAAATTAAAATGGACCTACCTTCCCATGATTTTTTCCCAATTCTTTTGGACCCATTATATAGGTGTTGATCTACTAAGAAGATTGGATACTTGTGTGAGAAAGTAGGTAGCAATAAAAGATTTTTTAATTCTCCTTTTCTAATCTACTAGCCTACAACACCTCAAAAGATATTAGATCTACCATGAGACCAATGTTGCAGTTTGATATTTTATTAAAAGAATGAAATGTGCTTAAAATCACATATTTTAATTTGATATAACTTTTAAGAATATTTTTGCCTTTTATATCATTGCCTTTTATAAAACAAGTTGGATTTTAACTTTTTTTGGCTTTTGAAGATTCTTCTTCTGTATGGATTTGTAATGAAAAATCATGAGAGATGTAGTGATACACATGAATGTGATTTAGGCTAAGTCTAAAGGAAGATAAGTAACCAAATATAAAGATTGACTAGGACACTTAGGATTAATAATGAACTAGCATGTGATCTCAAGTCTCAACCATGTATATTATTAGTTTGTGAAAAAAGAAGGGGAAAAGGAGGTCCAAAATGGACTGGTGAAAGGAAATTATAATGAGATAATTTTTTTTCTAATTGATCACATGGTAAAAGGAGATAAGAACCAAAGGGAATAGGGTTTCTATAACAATGTCACAATGACAATTATCTATGAAAAAATATAGATAAAAAATCAAACAATCATGAAGACACAAGAAGAGAGTTTTGAGAAAAAACTCAAGTAAGAAAGAGAAAGCAATGATAAAGAAATATAATTATATGTGAATATAAATGACAAGATAATCAATATATAGTAAAAAAAGTAAATAATCATCATATAATAAAAATATGAATTTGAAATAGTGTTAAATGATATAAAAAATAGATAAGAATGGAATTAGAGCACACATGCAATCAAAATGTAAATGTAAAAGCACCATGCATGTTCTTATAAGTACTAATAAATCTGCCCACACACATTATCCAAGACATAAAATAAATTTCTATGAATCTGGATACAAACTATTGCTAATGGTTCATCAATCTTTAATGAAAACTTGTAAAATACTTCTCTTTTAATCTCCTCAACTAAAAAAGTATAAATTCTCAAAGGATCATGCTAAGGAAAATTAAGCAAGGGATGCTTTGGAGAATGTATGTGATAAAGATCTATAGGAGATGTAGGAATCACCTATGGAGAAGGATCCATGAGTGAGGGACACATAGGTAGAAAAGGATCCAAAAGATAGGGAATGTCCATCGGTGGAGGAATCATGGGTGGAGGAATAAAATGTGATGAAGGGACCATAGGAGGAGATGTAACCAATGGAGGTGGAACCATGGGATAAAAAGGAGAAGCCTTATTATAAGAATGACCTATGGGAGGAATAAAAGAAGGTTTAGAAATAGCTACAAGGTGATCCTTAAGGTGTTGTTTAAGGATGCAATAATGATCAGTGTGATGGGTTCCACATTGGTGCCATAGATAATGCACCTCACAAAAATTAGGTATATATTTAGATATAACCTTTAGGGGAGACATGAATTTATCTAAGGTAGGAGATGAGGGATTCAAAGTGTCAATATACTATTAGAACTTGAGATAATGAGTATAAGAATGATTATATGGCCAATAGAAGCAATAAATATTCTTGTGAGAGGTCTTAGGAGAAACACTCATATAAAGAGGTATAATAGGAGTGAAAGAAGTTAGAGAAAACTCATCAACCAATTTGGTGGGTAATGGAGCCATCTTAGGCAAGGGAATTAAACCATCACCAAAGAAAGGTGTTGATGGAGGAGGAATAGAACTAGCCTAAATGGAAGGAATAATGGGATGATAAGTAGGGGTAGACTCAGAAATAGTAGGAATAGGAATAGGCTCAAATATAAAAAGAGTAGGAATGGGCTCAACTATAGTGAGAGTGGGAATGGGATCTGATAAGAGTTAAACTAAGGGAGGAGAAGGATCTTTAGAAGGTCTATGGAAGGTTTCACTAATCTTAATAGTGAACCAACTATGGTGATTAGTGAATATAGAAAAATGGTAAGGTTTGGTCATAACAAGATCTACGAGCTTACTCTTATGAGTCTCCTTATAAACTAGAGATGTTGGCCCCATCTCTACCCTATGATAAGAGGAATAACACTAAAATTAGGAACTATAAATGAAGGAAGATGGGAATATACACAAAAAAATTAATTAAATAATAATGATAACAAACAATCTCAACATCATAGGCCTATACAAGACTGTCTAAGATTAGATTATATAGGGAATAATGATCATTGTAATCTAGGATATGAAGGTTAATAAAATAAGTAGGGATGACCTTGTCATCTGAGGAAGTGTGGTGAATATAATGTCAAATCTTGTTTAAGACTATGGGAATGTCATTACAAGGAGGTTTACAAGAGTGAGGCTACAAGGAAATAGGAAACTACAAGATGAGATGAGGCAAGAGATTGGAATTTTTAATCTTTACATTAATATCATTGGGCTCACCATCATCAAAATATAATAGGTCAAGAGGAATGTTTCCAATGAGTTTGAGATTCACATTGTAACCTTAGTTTGAATTAGTGGTAATTTTAAGATGTCGTGACTCACAAAATGGAATGCTAGGCAAAAGTTCAAGAATAATAATCCTGAAGACACCATAGTCTTGGAATTGATCAAAATTACAAGGGTTAGTATCACCTTGAATCCTATAAATGGCTCCATTATGAGGAAATTTAATGCATTGGTAGGCATAAGAAGAAACAACTCTCATATGGTGAGTGCATGGCCTAACAAGAATGATGTTATAAGAAAGGGGAAAGTTAAACATCATCACTTTCACATGAAAATGATAGGTGGGATGGTAATGGGAATCCACACATAACCTAGATGAGGCATTTGCCTTCTATCATATCCTTTGTAGGTTCTATGAGTAGACTTGAGATCACATTCTAAATATCCAAGTGTCTTAATGAAGTTGAGAGAAGAAATGAAAGTTCCAAAACCCTCATCAATAATGCTTAATTTGGATATAGCCTATTTGAACACTAATGAATACAGGAGGATCATCAGTATGAAGTAGAATCTCATCAAGAATCATAAGAGCTAAAGGAAATTTTAAGGAAAGAGAAGCATCAATAATTTAATCAATGTTGATAGACATATCTTCACATTATTGTAATATAATATCCTTAGATCCAAATAAAGATGCCTCTCATCCTACTAGGGTAGGATGAAGGACATTCATCTTGAATAATAATGCCATAATATAGTCTCTATGATGTGGAAAAGTCACCATTAGCTCAAGGAATGGAATCTGGGAGGGGAGATTAGTGAGTTCTTTAATGGGATCCTACTCATCATAGCCTATAAGAAGTTTGTTAGATATATGTGCATACTGATTAAGGAGGTACTTAGAAGGAATAACCAAAGTACATTGGAATTTTTGTTGATAAGAATAAGAAGGTTTAGAATAAGGTTTTAAATTATGTTGAGATGATGAAATAGTTGACTCAAGTTGATTTTGAGAATTGGAAGAAGTGTTAGTGTAAATTTGAGTATAATTAATGTTTAAAGATGATAGAAGAGTGGTATAAATATAAAATGAAGTGTTATCTAAGGGAGAATCAAAAATTTAATCATCAAAAGTAATAAGGTCATCTTGCCCCAACTTATTGGAATGAGTTAGATAATAATCCTACATAACATGATATGTTATAGATGAAGGAGGAGTATAGATAGGTTGGGAATTAATAAAATTAACCACCCTTCACATATTAGTCATGTTAACCACATTCTCTTAAAAAGTGGTTTCAACAAGACTTTCTACATTATTGGTGGAAGGGGTGAATTTTTATTTATTATCTTGAATAGGTTGATGATTAGGAAGAGGGTCTTTATAGATAACTAAATGAGCATTATCTCGATTCAAGGCTTGAGTTTTATCATGTGATTTATAATACTTTAAATCAAGTTCATAAGCTTGTTGATGCTTTTAAATTATACAATCGTGACCAAAATTAAGGCCAAGAATAAAGTCCATAGCTAAGTTATGAAGTTGTCTACAGGTCTCATGAGAATGACTCCAACTAGCATGAAACCAACAAAACTTATTAGGAGCATACCAAGATTTCATAGGATGGGTAGGGTCAATATCTCATGGAAGAGGCCTAGGTAGACAATCAATTTAGCTGAGGATAGGGGTTTATGAACATTAATGTTGTTTGGTGATGATAAGTGAGGATTGGCATATCATTGAGAAGGGGGAGGTAGCTATGATGAATGGGTAGGAATGATAGCTTGAACATTGTGAATGGTGTCATAAGAATATTTAACACCATCATTGGTAACATTTCAATTTTTTTTTCTTAAGTAAGAGATGATGACCCATAAAAGTTTGGGGTGGATTGAATTGATGCATAAGGAAATCTTGTCATTTATATTGGTAAATAGCCTCTTCCAATGTATGTGGAGAGAGAGAGAGAGAGTAGATCTAATATTGAAGTTTATGAAAAATGGCATTGGTAAATAGATGGAAAATATTATCATTAGCCATGTTATGTTCACATTTGTTTGACAAAGTTTTCTACCTTTTAGCAAAGGCTTGAGCAGTTTCATTTTAAAATTATTTGTAATTTATGAAGTGGGCCAAAGTGTTTTCAAGAATATCACTAGTTTAGAACTCTTGAACTAAAGCATTCACTAAATCCTCCAAACTAGTAATGGAATGAGTTATAAGTTGGTTGTACCAATCTAATGCATTACTTTTGAGATTTTTGGCCAAGAGTCTAGTAGTAGTAAAAGTGTTTTATTTGACCCAATCATTATAAAGATTTATAAAAATTTTAAGATGAAGGGTGGGATCAATTGATCCATTATAATAAATTATAGGTCTAATACCACCAATATCAATTTAAGAAATATGAGTAGTGAGAGGTTCATTTTGGATATGCTTAATGGTTTTGTTGACTAAAGGAGGTTAAGTAAGGAGATTGCCTTCTGAATATCAAAGAAGAGGAGGGGAACATTCTAATTATGCATGCCCCAAGCCATTGGTTAAGGATGAGATTGAGGATGAAGAAGGTGGTTTTGCATTCTCATTATTTGATTTGTATTATGAGCTTGAAAGGTATTCATTTTATTGAGTATTTATAACAATAGTTGATGTGTTTGATTATGATTTTTGGAATCATTAGAGTTGGTATTAGTGGCTTGGGTACCAATATTGGTGTTGATAGGAATTTGAGAGGATTTATGAGAATGTGAGGCACTAGTGGCAAAAGATAGACTAGTTAATGGTTGAGAATAATCACTATTAATATGATTACCTGGGGTAGTAAATGATACACTAGTGGAAAGATTAAGGATAGTGGATCTTATGAAAGACCCACTAGATGTAGAACATTCCATGTTAGTGGATATACTAGGCATGGAGGTGGAAGAAGTTAGAGAAAAATATTTCATGGTATGAGAAGCGGTCAAGATAAAAGGAAGAGGATGAGAATCAAATAAAGTGGTACCTCCAAATACAATTGAGAATGTAGGAGTAGGTGAGTGAGGCTCTTCAACTTGAACACTATTCATAAGATTGTAAATGGTAGAAGGATATTTTCGTTGATGTTGAGGAAATTTAGAGATAAAAAAGATCATTTTGGGGGTATATTATAATTTGGATTGGTCTTCTAATGGGAAAAGAGGATTTTACTATGAAGAGGTATTAGGAGGGGTCCCATAGTTCATTGTGCAAGTGTTAATATGAACATTACTAGCATCCAAAAGAGGATCCCTACTTTATCTATGGGAGACCCTATGAGGGTTGGTGAGATTCATCATGTTTTCTAACTACAACTCAACATTTTTTGTCAAACAAAAAATCCATGATGAAGGGAAACAAAGAGATATGAGAAAGTAATAAAATAAGGAATGATAGAAATTGTACAAGGTTGACTAGGTTGACTTAGCATAAAAATAGGGTCTATAAACTGTAAAGGGTTGATTGGGTTAATTCAATATAGTGAAAAGGGATTGGAAAAAGAGAAAATAGGGTTTGTAAACTATACAGGGTTGATTGGGTCAATATAGTATAGTGAATAGAGGATATAAAAAGGTACAAGGTCAATTGGGTCAACCCAATATAGTAGAAAGTAAATTTAAGAAGCCTATTATAGATTTATGGACTAAAATAAGATAATGTTTTGCAAGAAAATTTGAAAAGAAATAATTGAAAGGAAAAAATAATCAATTGGATTAATGTTGGCCAATCCAATTGAATCACATGACATAAAACCTTACACCAATGCTGACTAATGTAAGTTTTTGTAATACTAAATATAATTGAGCAAAGAGCAAGCAATTAACATAGAAAGTAAAGAGATAAAGAATTAGTCAACCTAAATATTAATTAAATTATTAAGATATAATTTTAAATATGATGTAAAGTTGGCTATAAGAAAGGAAATAGAATGGAAATCTAAGTATGGCTTCAAGTAGTTTGGGTTGAAAGGAATTATAGTAGTAATGATATAGGCTTGGTATTGGGGCCCACCCCATCACTTCACACACTAAAATGATAAGGGTGTTGGGTACTTAGCAAAAATATACAATTAACCATGCTTTATATTTGACCAAATTATCAAGTCAACATTCCCCTTGGTGATGAAATCTAAGTAGTTTGGCCTTGGGTAGACAAATGTTAAAATGCTTATTTATATTTTGTGGTTTGGTCATGTGTGCATAATATAAAAAATAGTGAAAATAAATGATTAATTGAAAAACCACCTAATTAAACTATGTGATCTATTCTAATCATGTAAACAACAATAAAAGAATGTGTAAACTAATTATTAGCATATAAGGTTAATTCCAACTTTGAAAGAAGGTATAATGTTGATATAGTCAACAATGTATGTATAAAATATAGAACAAGGTCGATAGGGTTGAACATGTACTGTAGAAGTAAGGTCCAAAAATGAATAAGGTTGGTATATTTGATTGAGTTGTCTAGATAGTAAATAGAACATAGAACCAGGTTGACAGTGTTGATCCAGTTGACTATGCAAGGGTAGTTTTAAATATTAAAAACTATAAAAGGAAAGATTGCAAAGAAAGAGACAGAGAGATAGAAAGGAACCTTGGTGGATCATAAATGCAATTAATGATTTTTGTTTTCAAAAACCTTGGTATATGCCTTAAAATTCTACTAACTAGGTTGACTGGGTTCATTAAGCTTCACAAAAACTTTCTACTAAGTGCCTAAAATGTACAGGGTCAACTGGGTTGACCTAGTATGGTGAACCTAATGTCTAAAAAAGTATAGGGTCTATTGGGTTGACCTACTAGTCTAGATTGGATGTTTGAAAAGCTAAAAAATTATACTAGGTCAATTGGGTCAATCCAATACCCTATACTTAAAAACTTGTGCACATAAATAAGATAGTGGGTCGATATATTTGATCTAAAATGGAAAATATATGATAAAAATAATGATGAAAGAATGAAATAAATGAAATAAGATGAACAAATATTATAAGGGTTAGTTCATGTTAGGTTCACTATAATGCATGCAATCATAAATGTATCATGTCTACAAATCAATCTTGGCTTGAAGAAGATAGAGTATACCTACACTTATGATTGGGGATATATTTGTTAGGTGTGGGCATGACTAATATGGGGATTTGTTAGACTTGATTAGGGGATAAATTGTCAAATACACCATGATAGAAAGGGTTTCAAAGCTTATAGTCTAACACAATCATGCAACAACCATAAAAGAGTCATAGGTTTAATGTTCACTCTATTTTAATAAATAAGAAAGTAAATCTAAACTAGTGCACAACAAAGCTTTTGGCATAAAGTGGGGGTTAGAAACAAAACCAACTAAACTAAACATGTATAGAAGACATATACTCACATAAATGTATATAGATTTGTAATGCATGTGAGAGAGGAACAACTACAATATCTATCCACTCTTATAAAGAAGAAATAAAGTTAGGAACACTTACCTTGAAGATGAACCCACCGAGCATCAATCTCTCCCTTGGCCAAGGTGGTTCACAAGATATTTTTGTGGTATATAAGGATAACCTATATAGATTAGATCTAGGATACACAACCTATCTATGAATATAAAAGCCTTCTCCACAAGACAAGATCCATACCTCAAAAAAAAGTATGGAACCCTATGATTTATTCCTCAAGTAGAATGGTTAATAAGCAGATGTTCATTCATACTTATTATTCTTTTCTTCTCTTCTTATTAAATGGTTATAAATGAACTTGTATATATAGGAATATCTTTCCCTAAATCATTTTGAATATGCCAATTGTATAGGGTCAACCCAGTCAACCCTATATGTTTTTAAGAGATAATTCACTAGGTCCTAAAATAGGTCAGCTAAAGGGATAACAAAGATCCTAATGAAAAATGATGATAAATAGTATAGTGTCAACTTAGTTGACCCTGTATAGTAATCAAGAGCTAAAAAACTATAAAGGTTTGACCCAGTCAACCTAGTATAATCAACTAGTTGAAAAGGGGTCAATACAAGAACATTGAGGATAAAGCATGGAAAATGACTAGAATGGGTAAGGATGAGAATAATAAGCTTAGTTTAAATGGTTTTTAGGAGATGAGTGTGTAGATGGCAAGTGGAAAAAGGATAAAAAAATATTATGAAGTACCAATGGTCTACCCACCCCTTTCTTAAAACATCCCTTAAGGTAAAAATATTCCTTAGAAAGATTGAGACTCAATGGGTTCCTGTAAGATACAAAATTTTAGTAGTTAATAAAATTTAAAATACTATGTATACAAGAGGTTATTCAATGTCTTGTAATTGTTAAATTAAGGATTTATAGTGATATATAGAAGTAAAAAATAACTCCATGAGGGGTATTTTACAATGCATAGCATTGAGTTGTTCTAATAAATTCTAAATGGGATTTATAAGATGAAGAACCACTAAAATAATGGGAGGGTATTTTTTTAGTAGGAAGAGAAGTATTTTGAGTTTTGGATGGAGGAATTGTTTCCTAATTCATGCCAGAAGGTATCTTTAAGTTGTTCTTTGAGTGATGGTTTATTTAGTTTTTTGATGGGATATTAATGGGTGGGTTTATGTTGATAATTAACTTTATCTTCATTCAAATATTGAGAATTGATATATTATTTATCATAGTCAGCATCAATTGCACAAATATCCTTGTTTG
Organism: Torreya grandis; assembly: GCA_037957365.1. Classification (NCBI taxonomy): domain Eukaryota; kingdom Viridiplantae; phylum Streptophyta; class Pinopsida; order Cupressales; family Taxaceae; genus Torreya; species Torreya grandis. The sequence continues at coordinate 734,560 of JARHVA010006427.1, forward strand.
AATGTTCTAGGTTAGATGTAGAAAAAGTTTTTAGATTTTTTAGAGGAAGAAGGCTTAGAAGCTTATTTATTTTGAGAGGCATTAACAAAATCATGATGATGTATTTTGATCATAACATCATGATTAAATGTATTTCCTAACATAAAATAAATAACAAATTTGGTAAACCCATGACATGTTTCATGGGAATGATTGATATTGGAATGAAACCAACAAATTTATTTAGGATCATACCTTGCAGGTTTATTATTCATGTTAGTGAATGGTTTATAAGGTGTTAAAAGTTGTTTCATCTATTGAATAGCTAGGGGTGTATGGGAAGTTTGGGGATTATCCATTTTGGCTACTCCTAGTTTTGTTTAAGGAGGATTTCCAATGATTACATTAATAAAATTTTAGAAAGATCCCTTGATGGTTTTAATGTTGGGCTCAAACTATTTCATAATAAAGTCTTATTGTTTAGATTGATCAATAACATTGTTTAGAGTTTGGGGATAAAATTTTTGAACCTTGTATTGAAGTGAAGTTGTTAATGTAGTTATGAATAGTTTGAATAAGTTATCATTAGTCATGTTGGGAACATAATTTTGATCCAAATATCTCTAATGTCTAATGAAATAATGAGCTAATTTAGAAGGGTTTTTTTTATCATTAATGAAATGGTTAAGATAATTTTAAGGAATATCATTGTGTAGAAATTCCTTAACAAAAGGATTAACCAAATTTCTAAGTTACCATATAGAATGTTGGTGGCATTAGTTATACCTTAGTAATACATCACATTTGAATACTTTGACTAGCATTTTGGTAGTGGTGAAGGTATTAGTTTGAATCCACTCTTTATAAATAATACCAAATACTTTGAGGAAAGATGCAATGTCTTTAATCCCATCATATTTAATAGTTGGAGATATATTACCAATATCAATAGAAATCATGAAGGGGCTAAAGCTTTATTCTGAATGTTTTGGAACATTTTGTTGTGCATAATGGGTTATGGAATGATATTTATAATATCATCTTTATGAGGTGTAAGGATGAAATTTTGGTTATTTTAGGGAAGGGGAAAAGGAGATTGATTATCCATGTTTAACAAATGATGTTTCATTTGCATCATTTAAGAAGTACTAGATGTTTTCATCATGTTCATTTGTTGCACTATTTGTGTAATAATTTGAGTGGTGGCATATAGTGGATTAGGGATATTAGTGTTTAAATGTGGATTTTTATGATTGGTAGGAGGAAAATTCCTTAAATTGGTATTAGGGGGAATGTTTCTAGGTGGAGGATTGTTAAGAGGTAGGTTATTAGTGTTTAAAATATTACTTGTATGGTTGTTGGTTATGTTTGTATCAATCACCCCTATAGTGTAATAAGGTGTTCTAAAAGAAATAATTGCCTTGAAAAGTGTAAAATGGATTTGATCCATCAATGCCATCAATTATATTAATTTAGACCATGTTACAAACCAAAGATGAGTGATAAAAATCACTCTAAAAGTGAGAATACTCTTGAGTATTAAAGGTAAGAAGAAAATAACATACCATATATAATCTAAATGGATTAAGGTTATCTAAAATATTTATAGGGGATTTCATTATGATTAAAATAAGAATTTGAGATCATAAAGTAAAGTTGAAAAATAAGTGTGGAATCAGCTAAATACCAAATTGTATTATCCTAGAGGTGTAAAGTTGACTAGGTTAATAGAGTATGAAGGAAAGGACAATAAAAATATTAAGGAAATGACATGTAGAATTATCTAATTATGTTATGTGGAAAAGGATATTAATGAACTTTTAAGAGACTGTATCAGATAGGATGACTGTGTCCTATAAAAATACAAAAAATATATGAGATATAGTCAAGTAGATTAACTATGTTTTGAGGGTAAAAACATGTTTTGATAATTATGACAATAGATGATCTAGTGTTATTATGAAAAATATTTGAAATATACACACAAACAATTTTATCTATCTAGTCAATCTAATTATTACAAATGGCACATACCTTGCACCAACACTGGCTAATACAAGTTTTGTAATACAACTTACAATTATCAAAGAGAAAGTATCAAAAATATAAATGCTAATCTAAGTGGTCATTCCTAAATTTTTTAATTTATAAAGGTTTTTTTTGAAATAAATTTGATAGAGAGTTGTCTATAAGAAGGAACTAGAAAAATAATATAAGGATGGTTTCAAGTAGTTGAGGATGAAATGGATCTATATTGGTGATGGTACTAGCTTGGTATTGAGGCCTAACCCATCACTTCACAATCCTATAGTGATAAGGTTATCAGGTGATTTTAAAATATATATAATCAACCAAGTATTTATACTTGTATATAAAATCTAGTTAGGCTCCCCCTTGGTGATGAAATCCAATTCGATAGACCTTGGGTATAAGTTTTTTAATGTTTTTTAATATTTTGTGATTTGGAAGTGTGTGAAAAATAAAAATAGTGTGACTAAATAGATAAATTAAATAAATATTATTTAATCTATATGTGTTACCCTAATCAAGCAAGCAAAAAATGAAAATTGAATTAATTACTAACAAGATATGTTAATTCCTTTGTTTTGAACAGTACATAGTTAGTTCAGGTGACCTTGTATGCAAATAGTACCAAAAAAATGATAGTGTCAATGTTGTCTATTGATGTAAGAGCCATAAGAACACAATAAAATAGGTTGACTGAGCCTTCTAAAAAGGAAAGAAATATACATAATTGTATTGATCTATTCAACCCAATTCATTATAGGGTTACAATTTTATAGAAGAAAAATATTGAAAATTAAGATTGTAAGAATAAAATAAATGACTAAGAATGTAAAAATGAACCTGATAATTTTTTAAGATGAAAAAAAAAATTATTTTTATGTTGTGTTATTTAGATGATGATTTTTTTTTATGATAATAGATTCAAATGGGTCGATAGAGTCTGAAAACCTACATGTAAATAAGTGAACTGAGTCAATTAGATCAATCTATTTACATGTTTTTGAATATGACCTGCACGAATAAATATAGAGTTGATCAAAGTAACTATGTATTAAAACTACACACAGAATGTTAGAATGTATTGATAGATTCAATCTAGTAATATAAAAATGAAAATATGTAATAGATGATAATAAATGAAGGTGTGAAGGAAAAATTGCAACGGTTAGATTCACATCATGTTTAATATAATATATAAGGGAAAGTGAAGCTAATCTATAAGTCAATCTTAGATCAAAGAAGATACATCACACTAGTAGTTCTATTTGTTGGTACATTTAGATAATCGAGGTCATGACCAATATAAATATATTATACCTAAAAAAGTGATCCCTTATCACATATTATCACTAAAGAGGGTTCTAAAGCCTCAAATAGAGCAACACCATATGATAACCTTATCTATGTTGTATATTTTATTATTTAAAAGTAAATAACAAAGTAAATAAAAATCTAACCTAGTGCTCACCAAAGCATGTGGCATAAAATGGGGGTAATAAATATAAAAGTAAACATGCATTTGAGAATTCAAATTAAGTTAATATAGATATAAGTTTAATAAATGGAGGTACAAATACATTCAAAATCCATTACTTATGATACTTATATCTAATAAAATAGAGGAGTAAGAGTTAGAGATACTTACCTTGAATACAAACTCATTGGGACTCAATCTATCCCTTGGTAAATGGTGCTTTGCAAGAGGTTTTTGTGTATTGTTGAAGAAGGTAAGGATGGATAATGGACTATAGTCTAGCTAAGGACCTCTTAGTGAATCTCAAGCTTTAAAAAAACAAAATTTCTTCTCTCCAAGTGTAAAAACCTAAGAAATGATTCCTCAAGTAGAATGGTTGAAGAACATATTGTAAAGAAGTGAAAATGAATGATTAACTATGTTCTCTATAAAATGGAAAAAATAATGTGTGTATATAGTTGGATCTAACCCTAAAATCTTTCAAAGTTTTAGCTAACAAATTTTTTCAAATGAACCTTTATCATTACATAAATATATTAGTTAGTCCCAAAATAAGGAAGCCAAGGTTGACCTAAACCTGTAACATGCTCATATATTTTAAGTGTAAGGTTGGCTTAGGAAAAATTTGTTTGGTAAAAGTCAAGAAGAGGTGTTGTCTTAGGTAGGGTCTATTTTAGGTGGTGAATTTCTTGGAGGAGTGTGTGAGGGAGGTGTCAAATCTTAGGGAAGTATATATGATATGTTTGTGTAGATTTCAAGTGGTGGTTTAGGGGATAATAATCTTGAAAATTACCAATGGTTTTTCCACCCCTTTCTTGATTTACCCTTTAAGGTGTGTACTCAGAGAGATTAAAAATCTATGGGTTCCTTCAAGAGAGAAAGTATCAACAATTGATAGAGTTTAAAAATGTTATGTGTATAAATATGCCAAACTCAAATCTCATCATGTGTCATGTAGTTGTAACACATGATTGTGCTTTGGGAAAGGAACATAATAACACACAACATTGAAGCTAAATAAGTTACAATATTTTAAATCATAAAATAATTTAAAGTAAATAATTGAAAGGAAATAATTAAAATAAAATTAATGTATGTGTACCTTAACTTACCTTTATCATTGAATGGTGTCTTTAATGTTTGTAGTTTTTGTTTTGGAGGGCATAAAGACTACTTTGGACAAACCTAAGGATACAAAAATAAAGAAACTTAGGAAATCCAAGATAAATGAAATGTTTAGGAATGATGTATTTAGAAATTTGGTAAATTAGGGTGATAAATTTTAAGTTAGGACCAAATGACCAAGTCAAAATTTAGAGTGAATCGGGTAACCGAAAAGCCAAGGCTACTAAATGAATGAAAAAATTATAAAAAACATGGCTTGAGTAATAAAGGTAAAAACTAAATAAAACTAAGGATACAAGAAAAATAAAAATCTAACATAAATGTGAAAGTAGTAACAATCCTTACTTAAATAAAGATGGGCAAGATATAGTAAAACAACATTGATGAGTGAGTAGACACAATCCTTACTCAATCATCAATGGAAAAATTACATAAAAGGGAAAACAAAATGGGTGAGTGAAAAGTAACAATCCAAAATAACTCAAAAATGGAAAAAAGTACAAAAATATAGAAATGGATGTAGTTGTTTGAAAAAAAAGTGATAACAATTTTTTTTGAAATGATACCAAGGCAATTATATAAATGTAAAGCAGTGGTATAAATAAAATAACCCATATTAACTCAAGAATATTATTATATTTCTAAAAAATGATAAAACCAAAACAAAGTAATGATAACATGTTTTTAAGAGGTGAAGAAAAGGAAATATGGAAGTGATAAAATAGATTTAGAATCAAAATTTCCAATAAAGGGGTGAATGAAATGGGTGGTGGGGAAAATGAAGGAAAAATCAAGGTAGAGAAACTCTTTATCGAAGTCAAGACACTATGATTAGGTTCTCCAAAACAAGAGGACTTTCAACATTAAGGACTCTAAAGAACTTCTCCTAACCACACAAATCATGGGTTATCAAATTAAATATGAATATCATCCCATTAAGTCTATGTGCATGAAAAGTAAAATGGACCCACTTTCCAACAACATGTTCCTCATTTCTTAAGATCCCTTATAAAATAATTTAGGATAATCAAGGGGGTCATAAAAAATAATATAAAATAAAGGTATAATAAGAAGAGCCAAGTATAAATGTAATTTATTTCTCCTAATTCATGTTTATCATCATTGAGTCATATCTTACACACTTATTATTATTTTGTATATCTTGTTCACTCATCATCCCATTTTATTAAATGAATATTTTAGATATATACATAATAACTTATAGGGAAGAGGATTTTTAAAACCCTTGTTTCAATCTCTTTTATTTACACTCACTCAAACCCACATGGAGGTATAATTATAGTGTGTGGGATATGTATATTTCCACATAGCTTCAATGGTTTCCCAATTACATAACCCACTATTTATTTTGAGTGACATGCTAAGTACAAGAGAAGGAATTGACATATCAAAATATTCTACCAAGAAAAATAGGAAATGGAAATTATCAAAAGATTAAAAATAGGAGATAAACTAATGAAATAAAAATAAACTTTCATACCATTGCAATGGATAGAATTTGAGGAATTGACATAGACCTAATATTTTGAATCCATCCAACAAGATTTTTTCTAGATCAAACTAATGCAAAACATTATTTTATCCAATGGGATTAGAGTATCAAATTAGATCCTAAAATAATGTATAGTCATCTTGCATAATCATATTTCATATTTGATGTTTTTAAGTCTAAAAAAGGTTTGTAGATTGTGTGTTGACTAGTAACTAAATGGTTCTACCTATTCTTGGTTGGCTTTCAGAGCAATAGTCTATTGTTAATATTTATGTCTTGGTTTACGTACCACTAGTAAATGTATTTCTTAAGAGTTTTAATATTTATATTTTTATACTCTTTCATACAAGGCTTTGGGGCCTTTTAAAACCTTTACTTTTACCTTATCTAAAAAAAATCATATATAGACTTTTAGATGTCAGTTACAATAAAAAGGTTTGATTTTTTCTTATCCATTATAGTCACTTTCCATAGCCTATTTTTTTCATTTATTTATCTCATTACTATTATTAGCCAATTGGGTAGATCTAAGTTTGGTAATTTCATAGTTATATTGATAAATCTATTCATTTAATTTATTTATTGCTTATTTTGTATAAAATTATAATTAAGGTAACCTCAATTTTATATGCATTAGAAAACTCCAATAATGTATAAGTATTAATATGTGTGCATAAGAAAAACATATTAATGCTAGGAGAAATTACAATGAATTAAAGAAAATGACATGTAGAAAAGTAAAATCTAAAATCAAGAAAATATGATATATTTTGTGTGCATTATGGAAAACAAAATTTTAGGACATGATAGGGTAAAAAGAATAAAAAATATATCAAAAATAAAGATAAGTCCAATAGTTTGAAATATGTAAGGCCCAAATTTTAACATTTCATGTTTATTACTAATTACACTATTATTTCACTATGTTCTATAATTATATTTCATTTATTTAAAACTATGAGATAAAATTATTGTGTTATTAGCTCTTGGAAATTTGGTTTATAGGGGTGTGTGGGGCTATTTTTTTTAGCATGTGAATTTATTTATGATGTCTTACATGGAAACTATATGAGTCCTAACTAGTTGATATAGAAGGCTTATGTATTCATGTTTTAATCTATGGGTACTATATACACATAATATTTTCAATCTTTATTAATTACTGATGCTTTTTTATTTTGAAATAACCCATTGAGTCTTAATCTCTCCAAGTGCATGCCTTAATGGGTGCACTGGGAAAGAGTTGGGTAGACCATTGGAGCTTCATAAGATTGGTGTCCCTTTACTACCACTTGTTATCAATCTAACCTTCTCTTAAAAACATTCCCCTAAGATTTTCCCCCTTTTTTACACCCTCCTCTAGTCATTTTACACATTCATTAGCCCTTCCCTATCCTAAAATCATATTTTATGATTTATGATACAATTTCAGTTGCATCAACCCTATAATCTAGTTGGTAATACTCATTTAGAGTCTAGGTCAACCTCTGGCTGACCTAGACCATGACCTAATTTGATTTTGTCTATAACAATACAAAGTTGATTGGGCTGACCCTATTAGCTAAACTTTAAGAAAGGACTAAGGTTAGATTAAACTATATAAACACATTCATTTTTCCATTCTTAGATGGACAACAAGAGTTAATTATTAATTTGTGCTTCTTTACAATCTACTCTTCTACCATTCTACTTAAGGAGTCTTAGCTTAAGGTTTCTACTTGGAGAAGGATATCATCTTGTGGAAAAAAGTCTTGGATTCTTTGGCCTTTATTAGTGATATGTACAAACCACAAAAACCTATTATGAATCACCTTTCACCAGTGGAGAGTTTGAGTCTTTACAAGTTCATCCTCAAGGTAATTATTTGTAACTTTGATCCTATCTTTCAGTAGATAGAAGTAACATAAGTAATGGCTTTTGAATATATTGCTCTCTCCATGAATTAAGGACTTGCCTATACATAACATAATTATGATTCTCTTATACATGTTTTATTTTATGTTTAATAACCCATAATTTATGCCACAAGCTTTGGGGAACACTAGATTAGGCTTTTACTTTGATTTTATCGTTATACTTTTATGAATATGAAAACATAGCACCCAGTTAGGGTTATTGCATAGTTTTGTTTGATTAGAGGCTTTGGAACCCTCTCTAGTGATATTATTATGGTAAGATATCCATTGGTTTAGTATATTAGAGACATCTTGGTTATGACCCTAAATATCTAATGTATCAATAATCGAAAGTGTAAGTAGGATTTATCTTTTCCAAGCTAGGATTAATTAATAGGTCAATTGCATTTCCATTTGTATACATTCTGGTGAACCCAACATGAATCTAACCCTTGTAGGTTTTTATTTCACTCCATCATTTTTATTATCATATTAAATTTTTCTATATTTGTAGTACTATATCAAACCAATTGGTATAGTGCTAAATTTTTGTGTGTAGGATTAACAAATAGTGACTTCAAAAGGACTTTGTTTTGTCTATACAGTGTCTTCATCAATTATATCTTACTAGATTGATTAGGTTGAAAAAGTACTATTATTTAATTATATATTATAATACATATCTTAATAGGTTGACTATATCTACTATTTTATTTTGTCAACATACAGGGCAATAAACACACCAGAATAGGTTGACTCTATTCATTCTTTGGCACATAGGGTTTTGAAAACTTGGTTGAACCATTCAACCCAATTAGTATAATTTGAAATCAAAATTTTAACATCATAATATATAAATTTTCAAGATAAAACATCTTTAATCCCACCAAGATTCCTTTCTTTTCTCTCTATCATTTTAATTCTTCCTTCAATATTATTTTTCACATATTTATAGTATCCAAAACTATAACTCTATATCTAACTAGGTCAACATTGTCATCTTAGTTCTATAGTTTGTCTTCTATCTAAGAGACATAGTTGACCTATTCTAATTTGTTCTTAAAGACCTCACTTCTATAGAAAAATAATGACCTAGTCAACTCTATTCTACATTATTTACATATAGTGTCATCTAAGGAAACTATGTACTATTATCAATCAAGGAATTAACATCTATTTGTTAGTAATTAATTCACATTTCCTTTTCAATTATTTTTATTCTTAAAGTAAATCACATAGTCGAAATAGGTATTTTTTTAAATTACCATTTTAGTTACACTATTTTACTCTTTTACACATACTACCAAACCATTTTACATTCAAAAATAATTAAACATTTGTCTTACAAAGGCCTACCTACTTAGATTTCATCACCAAGGGGGAAGCCAAATTGGTTTTATGGAAAAGTATAAATACACAATTAATTGTATATATTAACAAAGACCCTGATACCCTTATCACTACAGGATTGTGAAGTGATGGGGTAGGACCCAATACGAAGCCAATACCATTGTCAATGCAAATCCATTTCATCCCAGACATCTTGAGCTAACCTTAGATTTATTTTTAGTTCCCTATTTTAACCAACTTTCCTATCACACTAAAATTATACTTTATTATAACTTAATAACACTTAGAATGACCAATTTTTAGCATTTAATTTTTAGTTTCTTCTTACTCTTTGATCATTGTGTGTTGTGTTATAAAAAAGGCATTGGCCAAGATTGGTGAAAGGTTTGTGTTGTGTGTTATAATTGGATCAGTCATACTTATCTAATTATTTGTGTGTTTACTTTCATTATTGATTTAAATTATCTTTCAAAAATTTCCCTTATTTTAACATGTTGTCATCTTGCTTGATATAGTCTCTTAAAAATTATTTATCACTTTCCTATCTACAATATAAAATCAACCTACACAAATGTGTATTCCTATCTCTCTATTTTGTCCCATGTCCAAAAGTAGATAGTCAACCCATATGACTATGTATTCTTTTTAACATATATCTCAATAGTACACTATAGACCTAATCGATTATATACCTATAGGTTGATTTTATTCCTTTTTGCCTAACTCTATTCATTATCTAGCTAAGTATACCCCTAATTTTTCTTCTTCTCTAATCTCTATTTCTTTTATCAACCATCATGAAATCCCATATCAAAATATTTTTGGACAACCTGAATCCATTTAAATACTATATGAGGTGTTATTTTCTTCTCTTTTTTACCTCCCAAGAGAATCCACACTATTTTAGTAATTCTTCCCCTCACTTATCTTTATATTTCAACATGGTTCAAATCATGAAACAAGATGAGATTGGTGGATCATATCCTTTCTATACCTATCAAGACAATTCTCATCTTCAAGTATCTCATCACAATGTGGGGGCAATTAACACAAGTCTATCTAATAACCCCACTTTCAATCCACCACCTAATAACCCTTCCCTTAATACCAAGTTATGGACTCATCCTAAAAACACTAATCCACCAATTGATACAGCCCAAATTCTTGCTCAAAATAATCAAAATTTTATTCCTCCACCTCTTAGAGATGTAGCAAGAAATGTCATCCCCTAACCTATCATGAACAATAAGATGATAAAAAACATCTAGAATGATAATTTAGCCCCTTTCATTATTTCTATTGATATTGATAACATATCTCCAACTATTAAGTATGAAGGGAATAAAGACCCTACATCTTTTTTGAGGCATTTGACAATATTTATAAGGAATGGATCTAAACTAATACTTTTTCCATGACTAAACTCTTTGTTAAAAATTTAACTAGTGATGTAATAAAATGGTAAAACCAAGTTACCCATTATTCCATATGAAAACTAGAGTATTTAGTCAATCCTTTAATTGAAGAGTTTCAACACAATGATCTTCCTAAAAATTACCATAGCCATTTTATCAATGCTAATAAATCTCCCATTGAATCACCTCATGATTTTATCAAGTGATGTAAATATTTGGCTCACAATCCTGATCATAACATGATTGATGATTTTTTTTTAAAACTCTTTATAACTTCCTTAACTCCTTCACTTCTGTATAAGGTTTAAAATTCTGCTCCTCAAATGTTCAACAAAGCTCTTGACCAAGAAAATCATCAAGAATTAGTAATGAAATAGTTTTAACCTAATACCAAACTCATTAAATGACCCTTTCAAAATTCAAATAATACAATAATATATAATCCTCCTCAAAACAAATTAGGAGTTGCCAAAGTTGACAATCCCCCATCTTCTCACACACCATTAACTGTGTATCAATTGAAACATTTTTTAACACCCTCTAAACCATTTAGTTACCCTAATAATCCTCCTAAATTGTATAACCCTAATAAATTTTGTTGGTTCCATACCAAAATTAGTCATTCCCATGAAACTTGTAGAGAGATTTAAAAAATTGTTTCTTATATGCTTGGCGATTCATTTAATCACAAATACATGATTCAAATTCATCATCAAAATTACAATAAAACTTCTCAAAAATGAAAATATCCTAAATATTCTTCTTATAACAACCAAAAATATTTTTTCACATCTAATTCTCAACAAGACAACAAGGATGTTTATGCAATTGATGTTGGCTATGACCAATATTATGATAATTCTCAATATGTCAATGTAGTTAAGGTCAATTATTGACATAAATTGGATCACAAAGATATAATCAATAAACCTAAAAAACCATATTTGGAAGAACAACTCCTCAAAGTTATTATATCCACTCACCTATCTTTAGAAACTAATGAGGAACCATCTTCACTTTCCAAACCCATAACCACTTCTCTTTCTCCTAAATCTCATTTACCTTATAAGCCTTGTGTCGATTCTTCTTCTAAAACCCATTAGAAATTATTAGATGAACTCAAATCCATGCCTTTCAAGATTCCTCTTATGAATTTAGTTCACACCTCTCCTTATCATTGCAAGTTCCTCATGAAAAAAATTTAATAAATTTAAGATCCGTCTTCCATAGAAGAAGAACCACCTTCTCATGAGCCTTAACCAACTAAAGTGCATACCATTGAATCCATTTGTCCTTATTTGAAAAAATCCATAGAGTTCCTTGAAGAAGACATGATTAATGATTAGATCTTCTTTTAAGCCAATGATCCACCCCTATTGATTAAAATAGCCATTAATACCACTCTCATTCATAAAGTACTAATAAACAAAGGGTCTCGTATTAATGTTACATCTTTTTAGATCATCCAACAACTTGGATATAATAAATATCATGTCAAGCAAACCTACATAACATTTCATGTATTTGACAAAACTAATTAAAATATACTTGGTTGTAGCTAGCTCCCTTTCACAATTAGACCCAAGACGGTCTAAAGTAAGCTCATGGTCCTCAATTTACCTTTATCCTAAAACATACTCTTAGGATTCCCATGAACTCATAGAATGAGGGACATCACCTCTTCAGGTAGCCAATGTATCAATTTCCTTCATAAAAACAAAAGGTATAAACATGAGGTTGATCCTAACCCTTGGAGTATTCAACTTCCAAATCCCAAATCTCAATATCACATTCCCACCATTCTAATGTTCAATTGTGTTCCCTTACCTGAATTTATTAATATGAATCTAGATTTACATGTAATTATTATTTATCCTAATGATGATGAGCCTAATGATATAAAAAATACTTATAATTATACCAAAATACACACTTATATTTTGGAGTGGCTTCCTCATTTGTTACTTTGTGATCACACCATTTATGTCATAGATGAGATAACTTTCTTCTTCCATGCAATGCTCAAGAAGCCTCTTACATAGAACATGACTTTGCATGAAATTATTATGGAGTGTCTAAACTATTTCAATATCCTTTAGTCACGTCTCCACATAAATTTAGTGTTCTAGGCATCTCCCATTCTGATATTCCTCCTTAATCTCAAGCATGTACAATTTATACAACCTAAGACAATAATTACATTATGGCCCAAGCTCAATCAAGAAAAATATATGTTTAACATATTATTAAACACTAGACCAAATAAATTATTTCAATTATGATGTTTGTACCATCTCAATTGATTTACAATTAGCACCTAAAGTTCATGTACCTCCTAATTATCCACTTATTTATACTACTAGGGTAGTAGAATAAATCCTACCTTCTGAACCTCTAGAATTTTATGAATATTCTATACCTCCTACTAGACCAATTATTCCATCTAATTATCTCCCCACCAATGATGTTAACAATAAACCAATTGAATCTAATAAATCTTCTTCCCCTACTCTCCCTACTCTTGAGATTACATTAGATGCCAAATCCATAGATGTAAATCAAATACATTCTAAATATGATTGCCATGGTATTAATATTATTGATATCAAAGTATATTCTAAGTATTATGGTCCTCTCCCCAATTTTCCTAGTGATTAAGCCGTTCTATAAATGTTTCATGCCTTAAAACCTCAATTTTATCAACAAAATAAAAAAACTTTGGAATTTTAAGCAAAAATCCTCTCATTTCAACAACTTAATCACTAGAATTGATCCTAAATAAAATCTGACTTATTCTCTACCTAACATGCTCTATTATTTCCAAGATGGAATTTCTATGATTATCAAGTAAAATACTAGAATTGAATATGGTACCCCACCATGCCCTCTACAATCATAGTCTCTCAAGAACTTATACCAACTAAACATGATAACTTTATCTTATTCTTTGATAAATATTGTGAGACTTTCACTTAGTCTTATGAAGACATATCTGGCATCTATCTTAACATCATGGTGTATAATATCATCATCTATCCTAATGCTAAACTTGTGTGAAAAAAAAATGTAAATTTCCACCTGAAGTTTCCAATTTATGCCATAAATAAATTATGAAACTTCTCGATGCTAAATTTATCAAGCCTATGAACCATTCATTATGGTTTTCAAACATTATCCCTATTTCAAAAAAATTCACCATGGTCATTTGCATTTGCATTGACTTTTGTAACCTCAATCTCACTTCTCCCAAGGAAAACTTCACTTTACCTTCCATATATTCCATCATCAATTCTACTACTAGCTATGAAATATTATCCCTTATGGATGTTTTTCTAGGTTATAATCAAATTCACATTTCCCCTAAAGATCAACATAAGACAACTTTCACCACATAATGGGGAACCTATTATTACATTAATTTTTCTTTCAACCTAAAAATGTAGAAGCTACCTATCATTAAGTGATAACCCACATTTTACATAACCTCATCCATAATATTATGGAAACATGTGTGGATGACCTCATTGGCAAGTCTAAAATCTACAAAACTCATCTTTTTTATCTTTTTATCATCTTCAATCACTTTAACAACAATAAAGCTAGACTAAACCCCTAAAAATATGTCTTTACCATCACATCTAGAAAATTTCTAGGGTTCTTAGTCTCTCTTCATGGTATTGATGTTGATCCTATTAAGATCAATACTATTTTCAACATGCATATCCCTCATTTCATTCTAGATATTCTCACTTACCTTGATAAACTTGGGTCAATAAGATGATTTATCCCCAAAATGGATTATCACATCTATCTTGTTAATTCTCTTCTCATGAAAGGTAATGCCCTCGAATGGATAGATCTTTGTCAGAAAGCATTAGATACAATGAAATAATATTTGTTTCATCTAACCACCCTTCATACACCTTATATCGATCATCCTTCATGTTTATATACTTCTTCCACACCTGTATTAGTTGAAGAAATGATTTTGCAAAAAGATGATATTGAAAGGGAACATGCCATTTATTATATCACTCAAGACCTCATCGACTATTAAAAACATTATAAAAACATATAACATGATTGACTTGTCATATATTTTACATATGGAAAACTTCAACACTATATTATTTATCAAACCACTTACATTATCATTCATTCTAATACACATTGTCACTTATTCTCTAAATCCTTTATCCTTGGAGATAAAATTAACAAGTGGATGATCCTTCTTATTGAATTTGATCTCTAAATTTTTATTTAAAAATCTATTACATGATAAATCATTGTTGACTAACTTGTAGCCATTCCTATACTAATTACTAACCACATTCATAATAGTGTTCCTAATGACAATATCCTCTATATTGATGATCTTAATCCATTCACATCTCTTCAAGATTAATTCCATAATTCCATTATTGATATTGAAGCAAGTAATATTTAAGAGTCATCTATCCTCCCCAATCTTACTAAATCAAAAGTAGTCATCAAAGAACTTCTCAAAATTAATGTTTATTTACATGAAGATACTTGGACTCTTCATTTTAATGGCACCAAATGGCACCAAATGTCTTCAAGGAGTTGGGTCAGGTTGTATCCTCACTAGTCCTCTTGGTAATATCATCACTTTGGCATTTCATATTATATTAATTGTCATTAATAACATGGTAGAATATGAATTCTTAATCATAGGCATGATAGAAGACCTTGATTTTGACATTACCTATATGCATGCTTAGGTGACTCTCAATACATATGTCACTAGGTTAGTGGTGCTTATCAATGAAAAAGAGAAAATCTCATTGCTTATCATCAAGTAGCCACTACCTTTTCAAAGAATTCACTAATTTTACCATCAAGCCTATCCATCAATATCAAAATTCTATTATTAATTCACTTATTTATTTATCATATTTATTTCATCCTTACCAATTTTTTATATATTTTATCTTTCTTATCCAAATAATAAAGTTACCATATTCACTTCAATGACAAGATTTACTTATCTACCATATTGAGGTTGTTACCATTTGATAAAATTTATGGTAAAAAGACATCATTCAATTCATTGAGCACCAAACCTATCTTCCAAATATGGATTTCTATAAAAAGACTCGCATTCATAAAAAAGCTTTCAAATATGTCATTATCTATAACATCCTTTATTATCACAATGTCAAAGGTACCCTATTTTATTATGTTATGAAATAAGAGGTCTTTCCTCTCTTTGAACAACCACATGGAGTCATTTATGGTGGTCACTATAATGGATAGGCTACAACCCAAAAATCAAGGAAAAATTTAGTGGTTATTTATAGCCAAATGTCTATAAGTAGATTTTTTTTATTTTTAAAATGGCTAATTCTGTGAAAATATACATAGGTCAAATAGCATCAAATTTTATACAATTTCATAGTTTGGGACATATATTCACCTTATAGATTATACTCGATCCTATTTCAGGACACATATTCTCTAGACTTACTATACATGTATGGGTCTAATTTGCCAAGAAATTATATGAGACATGTATATGATAGTCTTGAATCACCAATTATATATGTATGTGTGTGCGTGTGTGTGTGTGTGTGTGTGTGTATAAATAATAAAGGCCACCTAGGACATAATAAAATTAAGGTAATAATTATATTTATTCTATGATAATGTTTTTAATATTCTTTGGTACCACATGTTCTTCCTTATATATGGTTTTAATAACTAAAAAACTTAATAATAAATAATTTTCAAATCGAATATTTATTTTATTCTAGCATTAAATGTGGTGCAAGTGGAATTAAAACTATGTGGATTGAGGTTTAGATCTTACCCCATTTATAGTGAATTGATAATGACATATTGATGGGCCTATGGTAAAATTTAATGTTGGTCCAACACGTCACCCACATGATTAATGGAAGTTGATTGAATATATATATGTCAATTTCTGAATTTTTCTTATCATCTATGCAAGCTCTTGGTAAAATAAAAGCTGTAGTAGTCAAAATATTAGGATGAGAGGTAGGAAACAAAGATGTAGAAAATTTTTAAGCTACTTTCCTTATGATTAAAACTACAAGGATTGGATTTATTTTTCTTTTGGTTTGAAGACTGGGAATGTTTTTTGCATACCCAATAATCTATCTTAAAATGAATAAATATAATAATAAGTTCCTTTAAAATCATTTCTTTAAATATATTTAATTATGGGTTCTCAATTTTTATAGTCGTTGGTCTAATATATTGGTAGAAGTGATACTTTAGTAGTAAAAATATTAGGATGAGATGTTGGAAACAAAGGTGTATATAATTTCTAATTTGGGTTCATTATGATTGCAATTACAAGGTATGATTTTTTTTCTTAATTTTTAAGACAAAAAAATTATTTGTATGCATAGTCCTCTATCTTGAAATGAATAAATATAATGATTAGTTCCCTCAAAATCATTTATTTAAATATATTTGTTGATGATTTTTCATTTTCTCTAGTCATTGATGCAGGCTATTGGTAGAAGCAAAGCTCTAGCAATCAAAATATTGGGATGAGGTACAAATAATTTCTAAGCTAGTTTACTTGTGAATGAAACTTCAAGGTATGGGTTTATTTTTATTTTTGTTTTGAAGACAAAGAAATTTTTTGCATGCACAATCATCTTTTTTGAAATGAATAAATACAATGATGATGCATTAAACATATCCATAATCAATAATGATAAGGTCTGCCAAAATATCTTAACCATATCCATAATAAATAATGACCTCTAAAATATTATTTTTATTTCAATTAACAAACCATGTCAACTAGAATATAATTATTACCTTAAGATTATTGTGTCTTATTCATAAGTGGTCATTTATAAAACTAAGTAAATAAACATGCTCTTCCTTCTATATGGTTTTAATGACTAAAAAACATAACAATAAATAATTTTCAAACCTAATGTTTATATTATTTCTAGCATTGAATGTGGTGCAACTGGAATGAAAGATATGGGGATTGATGTTTAGATTTTTCCCCATTTTTTAGTAAATTTGTGTTTACATATTCAAGGGCCCCAAGGAAAAATTCAATGTTAGTCCAACACATCACCCTTGAGATTAATGGAAGTTGATTGAATACATATGTGATGGTTTTCTCAAATTTTCTTGTCATTTATGTAAGATATTGGTAGAAGTGAAGTTATTCATCTAATATAGATACATATAGTTCATTATACTATACATACTTTAAATAAGTTTGGTATAAAATAACAAGGGAGCACCACAATATACTTATGAATATATATAATAGAGTTTACAGCTATTATAGACATGTTCTCTTAATCAAACATAACACAAAAATACACCTAATTGGTATAAAATAACAATGGAACACCATAATATACTTATGCATCTATATAATAGAGTTTACAACTATTATAGACATGTTATCTTAATAAAACAAAAATAAAAATACACAAATTACCTATTAATCATTTATACACTATACATTATCTTCAACAAGCTTTCTCAAAACCCTAATGAAATAAATCTCAAAATTTATCACAAAATTTGATGTCCTTCCTTGATCAATCTCAAATTTTAAATGCGTAACTTTCAAATTTCAACATGCTAATTTTATTCATTTTGTTCTTGATAATTTTTATTTGTATTCTCTTCAAAATTTATTAGACTCAAATCTAGTATTGCAGAACTATAGTGTGTTTGAATAATTATTACTCAATCCACTTTTTATAGATGTAGACTACCAAATTTCTAGATCTCTATCAAATGGAAAATTGAGGACATTATATCTAGTTTTATAGATCCTTAAGCAAGTTTGTATTTTTTTCAATCTTGTTTCTTAACTTTGAGTTTAAAAATGATAATACACTAAAAATCATCTCTTCTTCCATTGAGCCCAAAATCATTGTTTGGCATAAATTAGAGAGATTAAAATATTTTAAGATACCAAATAATATTGTATTTCACTCAAACTTAAGGAAGTCAATATTCTAGTGATTAAGCCATCTTTGAAAGTATGGTCCAAAAATTGTGGAAAATTGAACAGACCACTCCATTAGCTTTGGAAAATATAAATTACTTTCATTTTGTTCAGCATTTAACTCTACACTCTTACAAAAGTGTTGGGCCAAGGTTTTGGTCTTATTCTAAAGTATGATGAGCTAACATTTTTCCAATATTAAGGGTGCATCATAGCCATTGATTCTAGTAGTTCATCATGAGGAAAATGATATCTAATATTTGAAGAGATTTTTTTTGAAATTACCTTCAAGGTGTAACTTAAAAAGGATATAACCTCAAAGAATTGATCCCTTATAATAGGAACTTCTTTGAGTATATTAGATTGACTGACTATGCCAAAAGTTTGAGTTGTGGTTTGTACTCAATTCATACTAAGTATTGTACATGATCTTACCATATGTAATGCACAAAAATAGTCCTCGAGCCTCATGATCATACTGCATTTTATTTTTAAATGTTTAAGGTAATAATTATATTCTAGTTGGCATGGTTGGTTAATTAAAATAAAACATATTTGAAAGGTCAATATGGATGTGGTTAAGACATTTTGGCATACCTTATTATATAGTTTATAATTTTAAAATAATGAAAATATATTGAATAATTTTTTTACTTATGTCATCCTTGCTTTTCATTGTTGTCTTGTCATATGGCCCCATAGTTGGTTTATACTCTATACTATGATTTTTTGTCCCTATTTTTTATATACTTGGTTTATTATATTATTTTATTGGTATTTACCACATACCTAATTTTTTAAAAAATAATAAATTGATTTCATCTAAGAAATAATGACATGCATGATACTTATTTTAAACAATGCACAAAGAACAAACTGAATAAACACAATAGAGACTCATGCTCATACTATATTTTGTTTTTAAATATTTAAAGTAATAATTATATTTTTATTGACATGATTTGTTAATTGAATTAAAAAAATATTTGAAAATTCATTATTGATTATGGATATGGTTAAGACAATTGAAAGACATTGTTTTGAGCAAATATCTTCAAAGAAATGCCTTTTAGGGAATTTATCATTATATTTATATATTTATTCATTCATTCATTATATTTTTAATATAATTAGTTTATTATATTATCTGGTTGGTATTTATTACATATTTAATTTTAAAAAATAAGAAATTAATTTTCTCTGATAAATATGACATGCAAGATACTTATTTTAAACAATGCATAAGGAATAAACTGAATAAACATAACAGAGCCTCATGATCATATTGTATTTTATTTTTAACCATTTAAGGTAACAATTATGTTATGTTTGGTATGGTTTGTTAATTGAAATAAATAAATATTTGAAAGGCTAATATGGATGTCGTTAAGACATTTTGGCAGAACTTATTATATAGTTTATAATTTTAAAACTATGAAAATGTTTTTAATATATTTTTTAGTTATGTCATCCTCTCTTTTTATAGTTTTCTTACCCTATGGCCCCATAGTTGGTTTATACACTATAATCTTATTTTTTTTCACATTTTAAACTACATTGAGTTTATTATATTATATAGTTGGTATTTTGAGAGAATTAAAGAGATTTGTACTCAATTTATACTTAGTCATAAGGCCATCAAATTTAGCACTTAAAAAAGACAAATTTAATCTTTAAAAAGAATGAATAATTTAATTATTAAAAATAAGAAACCATAAATAAGATTCTAAATTTAGACTTCTCATCTTCTAACCTCTTTCTCTATTGGTTTTTTAACCATTATTTATTGATTTTAATATGACACTTGATTCACCATCTATTTATATGTTTTTTGAAATAGTTAATAGAAATTGCCAATCAATTTATATCAACATGGTAATTTTTCCTAAGATTTTCCATTGGAATTATACCTAAAATATAGGAATCACCAAGATATTATAGTAAGATTTTAGGGGTCCCTTCTTAAAATTATCTCTGCCACAAATGCTTATGCATGGGCTAATTTTGTCCCACTCTTGAAAAATATGCCATCAAGTTTACTAAAAAGTGTAATACCTACCAAATTCATGATGATCTAATCCATTCACCTCTAGCCAAGGTTAAAACTATGGAGTCTCTCTGCCATTCTCAATGTTGGGATTAGATCTCATAGATAAATTACCTAGATCATAGGATACACGTGTGTTTATCATCATGACTACTAAAAATTTCACCAAATAGGTCAATACCATGCCCCTCATCAATGTCACAAGCATTTCCATTGATAAATTCATAATTAACCTAAACATTTTTGTCTTTGGCATTCATTATACTATAATTTTAGATAATGGTGGTAATTTTAAAAATAAATAATTCAAATATATATGTGCTAAATTCAAAATCAATCACAAATTTTCCACACCCTACCATCCATAATGTAATGCCTAAGCTGAGGTCACCAAAAAAAATATTAATGAAATTCTCCAAAATGAAATCCAAAATAATTACATAGATTAACATCTTTATCTATATCCCACTCTTTGGGCCTATTGTACTAGTGTACACACTGCCATTGGGATAACACCATTTTTGCTATTTTATGGTTTTTAATTAATCCTTCCATTAGAAGTTGAGCTCCCCTCTCTTTGTATATATATTCATGGTATTATACCTGAAGAATAATTATGTGAAGATTGGCTTAATGCTCTTGATCTTATTGATAAACACCATCTTTCTACCCTACAATATAATCATAAATACAAGGCATGCATTGACAAACAACATAACAAAAGGGTTAAAGTTTCCACTTTTAATGTTAGTGATCTTGTCCTTAAATTATACTACACTCATGAAAAAGAAGGTAAATATGCTCAAAAATGGTGGGGCCCTCATTTAGTTAAAGACATCCTTGGTCCAAGCACCTATCACCTTCAAACCAATGAAGACCATACTTTCAAATAACCTGCCAATGCACAATTCTTAAAGAAATATTTGGCCTAGATATTTTCTTTCTTATCATTATTTATATATGATATAATTCTAACAATTTTTGAAGGATACTTACATAGGTCTCACCCTCTATATCAGTCTCTCTTTTCACAAACCTTAGTCACTTATTTTTGGTCCTTTGGTTTATCTTTTATCATGAGTTGCATTGTACATCCATGGATACAACCCAATATTACTCATGATTTCCTTTTTTTATCATTTACCTCCTTTATTTCCAATGATTTTTCACCCTTTGGGTTTCTCTTTTATGATTTGTAGTGTAAGACCATGGATATGACCAAGCCTTCCTCATAAAATCACCATCTTTGAAAATCGTGTTACTTTTTCTAGAATGTTTAACATTGGTTATCAATTTTTTATCCTTTGTTATTAGCTTTATATTTTGCTTATTTTGTAGATATAATTTTCACAACAATAAGTTTTTATCATGTTTTCCTGCATTTACCTCATTATTATGATAACTAATCACATTTCATTATCATTTATCCCTTTTACACTTCTGTCACATTTTTTGCAATTTGAAGTAATTCAAATTGTTTCATGTTTCATTTCTATTGATTTCCTTTCCTTTCATTCCACTCTAAATAAACCAAGTTTGAATCAAATATAACAATTTTATTCACCTAAATTAACAATACTTGTAGACACCATGCTCTCTAAGTTCTCTGTATTAGTAATCATGTCCAAAGTCTTCAAATAATAGTCATATTTAACACTCATGTTTAGTTATCCAAATATATATGGAGTAGGCATATAAAAAGCCATAAAATTTTAAAAGCTAAATCATTTGAAATAAAATTTAATGATACAAAATGCAACATACAAAGTCAAAATTTAAAATCATACCAAAATACATGATTACAAGCACATCTCCTATCTCTAATCAAATCTCAAACTCCGCAGTTGGCTTCATAATAGATATGAGGTCCATTAGGGTGTGGTAGGCTAGTAGATTAGAAAAGGATAATTCAAAAAACTCTATGGTGTTACCTATTTTGTCACATAATTACCTAATCTTCATAGTAGACAGATGGCTCTATAAGAGGTCCTAAGGAACATGGAACACATTATGGGAAGGTAGGTCCAGTTTACATTTCATGCATATAGCCTTCATTAGATGATATACATACTTCATTTGTTTACCCAAGATTTGTTTGTCTAGGAGAATTTCTTTAGAGTCCTTAATGTTGAAAGTCCTCTTGTTTTGATAAATCTAATTTGAGTTTCTTAACTTTGATAAAGAGTTCCTCTAACTTCACTTTACCCTCCACCCATTTTATTTCCCCCTTAATAAGAAAGTGTGATTATAAATATATTTTCTTATTTATTCTATATTCCCCCTTCTTCACATCTAAAAACATGCTAGCTCTAGTTTATTTTAGTTTTATCTATCCTTAGAATAAAATAATATGCTTGAGTGACTAGGTATTTTTTTTTAAAATATGGATTTACATTTCTATAATTACTTTGCTTTTTTTTAGCATTTTCCATTGTTGTTATATCACCCCTTTTTCATACACCTGAATCCATTTATAATTTAATGTACTTTTTCCATTGTTGAGTGAGGTCTTTTGTTTACTTCTCACTCACCAATGTTGTTTTTCTTTTTATGCATTTTTTCCATTGATGATTGAGTAAGGATTATTACTACTCATTCCTCAATGCTATTTTACCATTTTTCCCCATCTTTGTTTAAGTGAGGATTGTTATTACTTTAACATTGATGTTTGATTACTATTTTTAACATGTATCCTTGGTTTGACTTGGTGAGTTTGCCTTTATTAATTAAGGTTTACTTAGTTTTTTGGTCTTTGGTAGCCTTGGGCTTTTGGTTACCCAATTAACTCTAAAATTTGACATAGTCATTTGTTCCTAACTTCTCATTTGTCACCCCATCTTGCCAGATTTCCAAGTATATCCCATCCACATAGAATAAGTTATCATGGCTTTCTTGCATTTGTTTATTTTTGTTATTTATTTTTGTATCCTTGGGTTTGTCAAAAGCAATATTTTTACCCTCCATGATCAAAACTACAAACATAATTGATAATCATTCAATGATAAAGATAAGTTAAGGTAAACATACATTACATTTTATTTTCAATAATTTCAATTTGAGTCATTTACTTTCATTTGTTTTATGCTTTAAAATACTAATTTTTTTTAACTTTAGCATTATGTGTTACTATGTTCTTTTCTCGAAGAACCATCCACTATTATACCTGAGTGACACATGATGAGATTAGAGTGGGGGATATGTATACACATAATATTTTTTAACTTTATAAATTATTGATGATTTCCATATTATAGGAACCTATAAAGTCTCTAGCTATCTAAGTGCATACCTTAAGGGGTGGACCAAGAAAGGGGTGGGTAGACCATTAGTGCTTTGCAATATTATTATCCCTTTATTACCACTTGTTATAAATATAACCATATCCTAAAAACATTACCCTAATCTTTTCCTCCTCTTTTACACCCTCCTATAGTTACTTTCAACCTTTGTTATCCCTTCCCTAGATTAAAACCCTTTTTGATCATTTATGATATAATGTTAGCCACATCGAATCTACACTCTAATTGATAAAAATCATTTAGGGTCTAGGTCAGACCTTGGCCAACCTAGACCAAAACCTAATTCAATTTTATCGATAATGATATAAAGTTGATTGGGCTGACCTTATTGGTTAAACTTTCAGAAAGGACTAGGGTTATATGTAGATATATAAACACATTCATTTTTCCATTCTTAGAGAGACATAAAGAGTTAATTATTAATTTGTGCTTCTTTATAATCTTCTCTTCTACCATTCTACTTGAGGAGTCTCAACTTAGGGTCTCTACTTGGAGAAGGATCTTGTCTTGTGGAAAATTTCTATATGTTTTAGCCTTTCTTAGTGATCCTTACAAACAACAACAACCTTGTATGAAGTACCTTTTTCTAAGGGAGAGATTGAGTCTCGATGAGTTAGTCTTCAAGGTAAGTATCTCTAACTTTACTCCTCTCTTTTAGTATATAGAAGTAGCATGAGTAATTTCCCTTGAATATATTGATCTATCCATGCATTAGGTTATTAACTATACATAACTTAATTAGGATTCTCTTATACATGTTTAATTTTTTGTTTACTAACCCATAATTTGTGCCACAAGATTTGGTGAGAACTAAATTAGACTTTTACATT
Organism: Torreya grandis; assembly: GCA_037957365.1. Lineage (NCBI taxonomy): Eukaryota > Viridiplantae > Streptophyta > Pinopsida > Cupressales > Taxaceae > Torreya > Torreya grandis. Next base: position 759,499 of record JARHVA010006427.1, read on the forward strand.
GGTTTTATCATTATACTTTTGTGAATATTAAAACATAGGACCTAGTTAGGATTATTGCATTGTTTTTATTGACTGGAGTATTTGGAACCCTCCATAGTGATATTATTATGTTAAGATATCCCTTGTTTAGGTCTAGTGGATCCATATTGGTCATGACTCTGAGTATCTAATATATCAACAATTAGAAGTGTAAGTAGGTTTTATCTTCTCTGAGCTATGATTGATTAATAGATTACTTGCATTTCCCTTTACATATAGGTACCTTGATACTGTGTGGGTTGATAATATATGTTCATATGTATAGGTTTATTTATTTCTCCATCATTTTTTCTTTTTATCCATTATTTTTTGTTTTGACTATATAATTAATTTTATTTTTCTATATTAAGGATAAAAAATATGATATATGTATAGAATGTGAAAGTGATAAGCATGAACAAATGAGTTAATTATAAATACATAAATCATCAACTAACTAATGTCTTACCTATGGTGTTAGATATGGTCCATAACCTAGTATATTATTTTTATGCTATGAGATAGTTGAACCCTTTGTTAAATTTTCAATCTTTTTAAATATATTAACGTTTCCCAAAACTATTCCCACTTTACCCAGGATACTATATAAATATATAAAAGGCTCAGTGGATGTGCATTAATTCCCATAAAATTTTCCCACTTGTAAAATTTATGTTTAATGAAGTGCTTTACCATGTTTTTTAATGTACCTAAATAAGATAAAATTATGAATAATTAAAATTGTCCAAGATATTTCTAAATTAATAAAATATAAATGCTACAAGAAGATTTTCAATTATACTATAATATTTATGGAAATAAATAAGAGGAGTAATGTACTAAACCTATTTTGATAAGATTTAGGATTGATATTATATGTAGGTGTAATAAATGATTAAAACTAGGGCTAGTATCATTTAGATATAAGAACTAACTATCTTGACCTAATTGAATGAATTTGATAAAAGTTAGATGCCTAAATTAGACAAATAAATCTGATATTTGATTAAAATTTTCATGTGACCTATTCCTAGTTATTTTGGCACATATTTTAGTTCATGCTTGTAATCTATCACCCTATGTGAAATCATAACCTCGTTGTGTTCAAAAGGATGTAAAATTTGTATCCTTCACTTTGAAGCCCTGAATCCACTTTTGAACCTAGGTTTGGCATAAAATTGGGGAATATATATGGGTTGATCTAACCCAAACTACCCCCCATTGAGTGGTTTAGGGCTAGTTACATTTCTAATACTCTAAAAAAGGTTCAAACTGCATGCAATTATCCTTGTTAGGTGTAGGTGTGAAATAGTGCTCCATTAGTATGGATGAAAAATATAATATTGATTTTAATATTTGAAAATGAAAAAAATGTGAATATTTTTAGGTGATTTAGACTAGGATAGGGCCTATTACTTGTGAATACATTTTTATTTTTGAGGTTTATGATAGTCCTCAAATAGAAATTTATTTATAGATGCTTGTTTTATACTTGATACATAGGAAATTTTCTTAGACATATTGTGTATAGATAGTTGATGATTTGTTTAAATTATCATGATTTTGACATATATAACATATGATCAAACCCATAAATATGATTTAAATTTAATAAATAACCATTACAAGTCACATGGACAGATCTGACATAGGTGGAAAGATTTGACAATATGGAGCCATATGGGTATGACTAGAGGCATATATATAAAGTAATAAGATATTATATAATGATTAGGATACTATATGATTAGGATATTAAGCATATAATTCATACAATATGTAATTCCTATAGGTTATTAATATCATATCAGGAAGGTAGGGCCCATAGAATGTAACTTAATATGAGAGAAGGGTGTGAAAGAGACATATATGTATGCAAAATCATAAAAGATAAAGATAGGCTAGGGCTGAAAATTTCAATTGTTTAATCCTAGATTTATGTGTCTACCTGAATTCTTATAGTTATCACATTAAATCATATGATCACTACTCATATAACATCATCATCCATGCCTACTATATAATCCTCATGAAGATTGTTGTAAATTTGTAGGGTAAGGTATTGGAGATAGAGCAAGGTTAGTCTAAAACATTGCATTTGAATACTTCTCATGTATTAATTCATAATATATTACCCAAAATATTTTATATTATATAATAATGACATGTTTCATGGCTCTTAAGATTAAATTATATGTTTGTAAAGGTGATATAGAAGAACACCTAAGAGCCTTTCATGCAACATGTTTGGATTGTGCCTCTAATGAAAAATTGTTGACTAAATTATTTCCATGTAAACTTATGGAATATGTTATTTTTTGGTTATATAACCTTCCATTATAATTGGTTTATGTATTTAATCCTTTGGTTGATAAGTTTATAAAACATTTTTCTATCAATATTAGTGATAATTTATCATATGCCCAAATTATGAAGTTTAATAAAGGATGTAATAAACCAATTAGTGACTAAGTGTTTCAGTATAAGACCATGATTTTTAAGATTAAAAATCATATGGTTGAGAATGATTTACAAGATATGTTTATAAGAAATTACTTACCTCTCTACATGATATTATTATGTTTAAGATATTCCATTCATTTGATGACTTATGCCCTGCAATTAAGGATCAAGAAGTTACTATCATATCTATGAAAAGGCTAAAGTATGTGGTTAATCCTAAAAAAAATTCAAGTTAAAAAATTAAAATCAAAACAATTTATAAGGATAAAATAAATTATACTAATAATGAGGAAAATGAAATAGTTAATTCAGTTCCAAACCCTACTAATCATCTTATCCTATTTGCCTCACAAAGAAGACAATTTTCATAGTTAATTGAATCTCTTCATAAACTATTATAAAAATTTAATTTAGTGAAACCTTATATCTCACCCCCAAAAAACTATTTTGACATGATTATGCCTCCACATAAGGGATACAACATAAATTCGTATTATGATTATCATCAATGTGTTGGACATTCTAAAAATATTTAACTTTTGCTAAGATATAAGATCCAGGATCTCATTGATGATAAAACTATTAAGATTAATAATATTAATGCACTTAAAAATTATTAAATAACATAACCTAGTGTGAATAAAAAGTTTATTTATTTATAAGTCATTTCCAACTCATAGGAGAAGAAAAATAGGACTAATATTGAGGTGCATATGACTTCAAATGCACATCCTATTTTGATGATATATGAACATCAAATGGATGGTATTTTTGGTACAATTACAAGTATATATGTGAAATGACCTATAATTAAATTTTGTGATAGTGAGATTTTGGATTATGTCTCTACTTAAACATCATTATTTATATGCACATACATTGATTCCATCCTATACGTAGTGTCATGGTAGATAATGGTTCAATTGAAAATGTTTGAAGTACTCCTTATTACACTTCAATATACACATGAATATTTAATGGATACAACTAAGAGATTTAAAGGATTTTATGGAAATATAAAAATACATTTTGGGAATATTGTGATACCAATTAACATAGGCTCCAATATAATGGCTACTTTATTCTTCATTCCACCAAATATAGGGGAATTTGATATGTTATGAGGAAATACTTAGACACATAATATATATGTAATACCATTATTTTTACATTTATGTATGAATCATAAACATGGAACTAGGGTGGTTATAGTTCTAGGTATTCCATATGTGTATCTTATTTAGTCAAATGTGTTTTCTCCTCCACGCCCACCACCACCATAGTAATTTATACAACCTATTTATGTTCATTCTACATATATATATCATAAGAATTTAATTGGATTTTATATATGACTAGTGATTAAATACCTATGACATTAAAGGTTTAGAAATTAATCATGAGAGTAATTATCCACTCCATCACATCCTAATCTATTGTTACAGATAGTTATCTGTGTTCTCCAATAAACACAAGATCATGTTTATAATATAGAATGGATTACATAGGATACCATACTAATGTTACTTAACATACATATGATCTTATGAGTCATGATGATAGTGATGGATAAAGTAAAACATAATTTCACCTTTCATATTCAAATATAGATTCATATGGGACTACTTGCTCATGATAAGTCACCATTATTATGGTTTATACAAGACTTGAATATGAATTTACCATTGATGAGATTGTTGTTTATAATGAATAATATTTAAAAAATTAAAATTAAAATAATGTAAAATATTCCAAATATCAAAATTCATGACCTAAGAATAACATGTTTTACTATTCATGGAGTTGATTTATATTATGACATTGATAAACATATTGAAATTAATGATATAAATACACCTATAAATAATTGAGTGACACAACCTAGTGTGAATGAAAAGTTGATTTTTGAAATCCCTTTCCAAAACATGTAAAAAATAAAACTAAGACTACTCCAATATGAATATGAATTACAATGCACATCCTATTATTTAGACATATAAACATCCATTGGATGGTATTTTTAATAATATTTTTTCAATCACATACAATTACATTTTATGATAGTGAGATTTCATATGATGATTATAGTTAAACATAATTTTTTTATGTGCATACATTAATTTATAGCATATTCATAGTGTCATGGTAGATAATGGTTCAAGTAAATGATGACACTCCTTATTAATATTGTATATAAAAATGAATATTTAATTAATACACCAATATAATTAAAGGAATTTATAGAAATATATAGACCCGTTTAGTGATAATTATGTTACCACTTAAGGTGGGTCATGTTATAGTGGATAATTTATCCTTAGATATACCAATTATTATGGAATTTGATATGTTATTATGGAATACATGGATATATAAGCTCCAAGTAGTACCATATTATGTACATATATGTTTGAAGTATAGACATGGTAGTGGGGTGGTTACAATTTTGGGTATTCTATCTAAGTATCTTATTCAACCAAATGAATTTCATCCTACACCCCCACCACCACAATAATTATTTATACAACATATTTAGGTTTATTATACATATGTAGTTCATATTAATTCAAATGAATATAATATATGACCAATTCTTCAATTCCCATTACATTGAAGGTTTATTCAAGACTCATGGGAGTCATTATCCACTGTATAACATCCAAAGATAGTGGTATAGATAGTTATATGTGTTACATAGTTAACACAATAACATGTTTCTACTATACATCATATTCTATAGGATAGTATGCTTACTAATTTTAATAAACATGTATAGGATCTTATGATTCGTGATGATAATAACATGTATAGTACAACATGAGATCACCTTCGAGATTAAAATATAGATACATATGGGAATACTCACTCATGTTGGTCACCATTTCCATGTTTAATACATGACTTTCATATGATAATATGATTTATGGGATCATTAGTTAGTAGGAATAATATCAAAAAAAATTAAAATACAACAAAAAATTCAAAAATATAAAAAATGTAAAATATTCCAAAACATAAAAAAGCATGACCTAAGCATAACATGTTTTAATAATTATTACATTGATTAATAAATTTATCACATGTTTTTTATATGAAATATGCTCTTTCATATACACATGAATTTAAAGGTATACATGAGTGAGATGTAAGACATATACGTTATACATGATACATTGATGTGTAGACGTAGAACATTCCTACACCCAGGGGCCATGTCAATATATTAGGCATCATATTTTATAGGTCATATTGTTATATGTTAAATATTTATATGACATTTCCATTTATCTTATTGAGCTACTTTGATTAGTTACATATGCCTTTCTCTTTCTTATATTATCTACAATGTTATATTTCATGGATATGATACTTTTCTATTATATGACATTTACATGGATTGATAATGTAGACTAAATTGACATGTTCTATGTTTCATTTTTTATATTTAATTATTTATAAGGTAATTTATTATTATATTTATTTTGGATCTTTCATTTTTGTGTAGCATTTCTTGATTGAGTAAATTATTGCATGACTCTTTATTTGTGTGGCCATTTTCTTTTTATATTTAATCACCTAAAAGTGTTAATTGGATGATAAGAGTGTCGCTTGAGTTAACATATCCATAGGCTAGACATATAACTATCCTTTAGCATTAAAATTAGTTTTCTAGTCACTTTGTAGACCACAATCCTAGAAATATCATCTCAGACCCTAATCTAAATTGCTTAGTAGTCTATAAAGATGACATTAGCACCACATTTGGGACACTATAGCCACATGCCACTAGTGTACCCAACTGGGAACTACTATCCTTAACCCTATATCTTCTCAACATATATTTTTCCAAACATGTGATCCTCCTAAGGTCAACCTAAGCTTAGTTTATTATACACATAAGAAACATAACCCTATATATACAAGTCTAATCTACCTCTATTCATGAGATGGAAAATAGATGCAAAATCTATTCAAACCAAAGATAAAATTGATCAAAATCAAGGTATTTAAACCCTATTATACCCTGATTATACATACTACTATCTATAGTAACTCTAATTCTAGATTTAAAGATTTTAAAATATCAAAAAAATTCAAGGAATCTAAGGCCACTCTCATTATAACATTCACTTACACTTTCATCAAGCACTAGGTGGGATAACTACATTAGGCCTGATCCCTTTTTTAAGTATTGGTATGTAGGAAACTCTCTACATAGAAAGGTATTGAGGATGTCCAGTCCATCTTACTAACACACAAAATTATTAATCATGCCATACTTTTAAGGATATTAGCATTTCCACATTAAATCAAGTTTTACAATCATATCATAGAGCTCTAGGTTTCAATCACATAGGAATAAGACATATAGACATAGGTGCAAGTACTCCTAGAAAATAGGAATAGTCTCATAAAGGGGATATTATCACCACATTAATAACACTACACATAGATGGAAATATTATCCATATTAGGTGCTACTATCCTATGAGTAGACTAATATTAGAATCTTGTTGATAACATAGACTACTATATAAATCTCAACTTTTAGAACCTAGATCATCCATGACAGTCAGTTTTTAGATAAGTCTCCATTAATCCATATTTTTTTCTATTATTATAAATTCAAACAAATTTAAAGGTCATAACAAATCATTACTTAAGTACTATATATTTATTATATAGATTTAGGCATCTCAGACCTTCAATTTAAACATAGGATTGTCATTGTAAAACCCTAAAATGTTAAATAATTTGGTGAACCTATCTTACTTTGAATATTACATCAAACCCTACCTTTAATTCACCCAAATTTTTTGGAAAAAATTTAGGGCTAAAAACTTCTGATTTTATGACTTTTTTAGACATGTCTAATTAAAATCAATTTTACCTTAGGGTTTGAATTTATTTTACATATAATTTAAATTGGTGCAAAGAAAACCTAGTTTCCAAAACCCTAACCCTACACACACTTATGTTTTATATCCTTTTTAAAAATGTACTCATATTTTAATTTCAAAAATATCAATTTTTTTTACCATATTTCAATTTTGTAATATTCTATAAATTACTATTCCTAAAATGTTCAAAATATATAAAAATTGTTTTCCTAGTTTTCAACCTATAATGGTAGAAATTAACAACAAATTAGATGAAAATGATAAGCATTAATTACAGGACTTGTGTCCAAACATAAATATATCAAAGATGATTTCATTAACATTCTTTAATAGTAACTATAAAAGAAAAACAATGGTCAATCTTTAACCCTTATAGTTAATGATGTTGTTATAAATTCAATGAGGTCCACTCAACCAACTCATATAACATAACCCAAGATTTTTATTTGACCATCAGTGATATCTACATCACTTGTGGCTATTTATTCTACTTCATATTTACAATCCCTTATGCAGGAGGTTATTACTCTACAATCTAAGGTGTTACATCTTGAGCAAGGAGCAATTAAGCCATCACATGCCTTGGATTTGACTATTCTCTTATATATACCTTTGGTAAATCACATAACAATAACTCCTTTTCCATATAGTTTCATGGAACCCATGCTCACATTATATTATGGTAAGGGTGAGCCAAAGCATCACCATAGATCCTTTCATCTAGCATGCTTGGACTATGTGCCAATGATTGGCTTCTTAAAAATTTATTTACATGTAGTCTCAAGGATTATGCCATACAATGGTTTTATGATTTTTCAAATAAATATATCATGACATTAAATCCTTTATATAATATTTTCCTAACACACTTATCTATGAACTTTAGTGACAGGTTATCATATGCATAAGTGGCATAATTAAAGAAAAATTTAAATGAGCCTATAACCGTTTATGTCTTATGATACAAGATCATACTATCAAAATTGATTATCCCCATGGTAGATAGAGATATTCAAGATATATTTAAATAAATTTTATTAACAACACTATAATAATTAATCTTCTTCAATAAGTTTCCCACATTTACTGATATGTGCCAAACAATTAAGGAAAGAGAGGTTAAGCTTTTAACAATGGGCAAACTCAAGTACACAAATGGATTAGATTCCATTATTATGAGTAAAAATAAGCATCCATACAAGGTAAGGGACACAAAGAAAAAGAAAGATCAAAAGGCCATAATTATCATAGATTCAAAACCTTATCCCAAATTGGTTTTATCAACTCCTCAGTGTAGAGTCTTTACTAATCTACCAAAGTCACTAGCATAAGTTCTATAAAAACTATTAGAATGTAATGTAATATCTCTCCCTCCAATTAAAGAGTTTGATACAACACATCATCTTCCAAAGATTTATGATTCAATTACATTATGTGAGTATCATAGGGCACCATGCCACATAATAAATAGATGCATTAACTTGAAGCACAAAATACAAGATCTCATTGAGGCTAAAATTATTTATGTGGGCACACTCATAGAGGCACCAAAATAGTAGTCAGAGGTAAAGTCACTAAAGATATTTTTGGATCCTTTCCCAAATCATAAAACTAATGAGGTATGGGGCACATCAAGTGTTCACTATACATACTAGGCTCATCGATTTCTAGATTCTTATAACATAGTTATAAAGGAGATATATCTAATGCATAATATTATTGGCATGTATCACACTGTGGTGATACCTAGACCACTTATCACAATTTTAGAGTAGGAGATTATGGGTGATGACATAGATTTACACATGCTCTTCATACAAGCATATATAGACCACCATCATATCTATAGTGTTATGGTTGATAATGAGTCAAGAATAAGCATGTGCACCATGACACTTTTACAACACTTGGGGTACATAAAGTGGGATATAGTCCCTAAAAATATAGTCAGTAATTATTTCATTGACTATGTTTAGAGATTCATTAGGGATATTTTGATTATATTACATGTTGGACCAACACACATATCCACCTGGTCCCTAGTAGTACCTAATACGGGTGTATTTGGCATATTATTATGAAGGCCATGGTTATAGTATCTCCAAGCCATCCCATCTATAGTAAAAAAATGATTTAAGTATATATATGTTAAATAGTGATTAATATTGAGGGTGTCCCATATGAGTATCCTCTTACCATCCTATAATCAATTCCAGCATAGTTTCTAACAATAGTTCTAGCACTGACATTGGTTATAGTTCTAATATTACCAGATATTGCATGGTTCTCAATTATATTAGAGAGTGCATCTCCTATGCATATATCATAGTGTTTAATAGAGTCCTTATATCATGAAAGTCTACTTCTATAGTATCTATATGTATGCATAATCTCCCTTAGAGACTATTAATAGAGAGACCATTACATTAGACATATGTCACATATTTCAGAGGACCTTCCTCTACTTAGTTTACATTAATATTAGTTATATTAGTGTCTAGGGGTTCTCATCATAGGGAAAATATATTACCTACATCTTCTAATTCTAAAAAATGGGTCCCTAACACCCTTAAATTTCAAAACATATCACATTTAGTGCCACAACATCATAATAGTGCTATTCAAGTTGTTTTAGACTCAAATTATACAACACAACAAATCATGGTATCACAATTTCCCTTTGATACCATATGCATGATCATATTTCCCCTCTTCAACACAGGTCATGGTGATGGTGAATCTCTAATGAGATTCATTAGTTAATATAGTTCACAACATTTTACATACTTCCCCCTCTCTCTATCTCCTTATACATAGATTATTTTTATTTTCTTGTACATAGCTCATTCTCAAGAAACATAGAAATAAAATAACATGTAAAAATACAAAAAACATTCAAATATTTAAAAAACAAAATTTGTATAGATTGTATGCATTATTATTTTTAAATTCACACTAATTATTAGATACTTAATATTGATAGCTATCCTAGTATAGTCAGTTTTATCATACACATATGATTCACTTTTTTTTGTCGAGTACTTGTAGATTTTGGACAAGACTATGATCCACTACATTGATCTAGACTAGTTTTAGATTAGAGGTAAAAGCAGGTTCTGAAGGGGCCCTGAAACCCTTTTACAGAGAGCAAAAAAGAACAACAAAGCCCACAGGAAATGCCTAAAAAACACTACAGAGAAGTAGCAAAAATAGGTTTTGAATGGTCCTGAAACCATAAGAGAAACATCCGGTCAAAACCCAAAAACAAAAGTCTGGAGATACAACAAACAAAAGCAAACAAAAGAAGAACAAAGATCTGTACCAGTTTCTTTACCAACAAGAAGGACCAGATTATTCATCCAGTTCTAGTATCAAGTTCATGGCTTCTTTTTCTTTCAAAGCAGTTTCCTGGGTGGTAACCTCCAGCAAAGCTCCTTTTTGTGTATCTTTCTTTTTGGAACTTTGCCTTGTCCTTTTGCTAGGACCCTCTAGTGCTTTGGTCTCCTCATTGGCTCGTTTACCTATATTGATAGCAGCTGCACAAATGTTGGATGTTACTTCCTCCATTTTCTTTCTGTTATCCTCTATTAACTCTCGGAGATTGTTTTCGTAAGCTTTGAGCTTCACAGGGATCTCGCTTAGCTGATTTTCCATGTTGTTTACTTTGTTCCAAGTAGCTTTCAGAGAATCTTCCAAAGTTTCCACTTTTTTCTTGAGATCAATGATCTCCCTACACAACCAGGAATCTAATTGGGAAGAAGACTCAGCTTTACTGTTAACCCAAGTCATAGGAGTGTGTATTTCTTCTTTCTGATTCTTCCCTCTCCAATCCTCAGACTTTTTATTTGGGCTATTCCTAGCTTCTTCAAAGAAGTCATCTTTGCTCTTTTGTTCCCGCTCATTGATTCCATCTTCAATTTCCATCTCCATGTTTTGAATATCTTCCTGGACAGATATTTCCTTTTCATTCTTAGAAGTTGGGTCCTCACCAGGATCTTCCTGGACAGTGTCTTCCTCTGCCACTTTCTGGTTTTCTTCCATCTCTTCTGTTCTGGTAACAGAATCCTCCTCAGTATTGACTTTATCCTTTTCAATTTCCTCCGATCCTTCTTCATCATTACTAGAGTTGGTATCCCAGCTCTCTGTTCCATCTTCTTCCTCCGGTTTTTCCTCCTCGGGTTCTTCAAATCTCTCCCGACCCCTTTCTTCTTCTGCATTATGTTTATTAGTACTGGGGGTCTTAATTTTTCCTCTTCTGCTTACATTTTCATTCTTTTTATTCCCTAGCAACTTATTTTTCCCCTGTTTGGGATACTTAACCAGTGCCCTATTCTTGTAATAGCCTTCAATAAGTAGAATTAGGCCTTCATGAAGAATAGGGCGCAAATTCTTTTTCCTATGAACATAAAGGCTTTGAATCAGGGAGTAGCGAAGATAGAAAGGAAAAGACAAGCTAACCTTATGCCTGAAGTGGTTGAGGAAGACAAAATGGAACTTATGCACTCGTTTTCTTCTTCCGTCCAGGATGAAGTACTCCCTTATACAGCTTAGGACGTCCCTCCATATCCCTTTAATCTGATCCAGCTCATAAAAATCCCCATTTTTGACCTACTTCTGCTCCTCCTCATCCATTTTGGGGAACTTGCAAAATGCCTCGTTCGAAATGCTGGTCTACTTTGAAATTTTGATTCCTTCCATTGACAACCCTGTAACCTCAGCAAGAAAATCCTCAGTTAAATTTATAGTTATACCATGCAAGGTGACCCTGTCGTCAGACCAATTTTTGAAGAAGGCCATCGTGATATACGGTTTAGAGCCATGGAGTCTTTACATGTAGCTCATAACATTTCCTTTCTGCAATATTTTCCAGACTTGGTGTTTCTCTCTCCATTCTGCATAGCTCTTGGGCTCCTGTTTATGGGGTTCTCCCTTCCTTTCACGCGCCATACTCATTTTCTTTGAAACCCGATTACTGTGGATATTACCCTAGATCCTCCTGCTGCCAAGTTGATTGGGACGTCGAATTTGTTTATGGCTTTTCAGGATCCACTTCTCCCTCTTGAGGGCCTTGCTTTTTAATAATTGGGTTCCTTTCCCCGTGCTGCCACTCTTCCTACTCATTAAGATTTTATTACACTCCAATCCTACCTTATTTCGCATGTGTGGCATCGAGACAAATGATTTCCCTTAAATCCACGTTCCTTACTAAGGTTTCATCCCACCTCACGTTTTGCCCTTCCCGGACAGCACAATTGGTAAGCCAATCTGCAACACCATTGGCTTCACGGTAGGTATGGGTGATTTTTATTTCTTCAAATTTATTCAAAAGAGTTTTCATCTCCTTTACCTTATCCTCTATGGTCCAAGACATAGTATTCTTATTATTAAGGATATTTATAACATTCAAAGAGTCCCCTTCAAGCCACAATTTGGAATATCTTGAGTCCATAGCTAATTTAAGGGTCTGGAGGGCAACTGTAGCTTCGGCAATGTGGCAGTTAGATATACCAATGGGAATTGCAATAGCATCAATAACCCTTCCCACATGGTTTCTCAGAACACCACCACAACCAGCATTTCCTGGGTTCCCTTTTGCTACACCGTCAAAGTTACCTTTAATCCAATCTTGAGGTGGACTAATCCAAGTCACACCTAATCTGGGGTTATCAGGTTCACCGAGAATAATATCCTTCCTCAGAGGATTATCCACATTGAGATTAGATCTTAGATTTTTTTGAGAAGAAAAATTTTCCTTTAGAGCTCTAATGATGTTCTAGCCAACCACCCATCCAGGGAGCTCTTTGTTTCTGAATATTCGGTTATTTCTTTCCTTCCAAATTCCCCACCAGATATGGGGAAGAGTAATTTTCCATAAGAAGAGAACTTCATGATTCTTTGAAGGGCAATACCAGATTTTGAGAGAAAGTTCAACATTTTTTTGATGAATCCATGTAATGCCCCACAGATTGAGAACCTCCTTCCAAACAAGCTGAGTGAAGGAACAATTCACAAACAGATGATCTCTATCTTCAAGATCTCTCTTACATAGAATACACCTGTTAACAATATTGATTCTGCGTTTCTGTAAATTATCCAGAGTCAAAATTTTATTTTGGAGAAGGGTCCAGAAAAAGAACTTGATTTTAGGAATGAGCCCCTTAATCCAGGCTCTTGTCCATAATGGTTTTGGTATCATCTACCCATTGGGGGCATTTACACCAATCTAGGTTTATACATTTGATATATCTACCCACTTAGGGTCATATCATAAAAATCTTATACTACCAAGTTTTATCTTTACATACTATACATTGTAATTTACACATTAGTTTATCTTGATATTGATCATTGCTCCTCATTGTTTAGATTCTTTGTCGACTATCACTAGTTAGACTTAGTATATATTCATCCTAGTATCTACATATATTTTTACTAAAAATTTATACATTCCTTCATTTATAATACCTAGATTAGACTTGATTGTGTTCATATGATTCTTCCATCTTTGAGGGAATTTGCCATTGTTCTTTGGATTCTATACACCTTCTATATTTGTATGCCTTAGACATTTGTATATGTCCCTTGTGTGTGATTTCTTACTTATATATGTGGATATTTGAACATGTCCTTCTATGTGGATATATGATAAATGACTTTTTATTTATGTATGTAGACATTTAAACATGTCCTTTTATGTCTTAATTCTTATATTTAATCACATGTACCCATGTCCCTTCTATTATGGCCCCTTGTCCTATATTTTTCATTTCTCATGTGATTTTATGTTTTCTTCCTTTCATACTTATAAAACATGCCATTTGTATTCATTTGTTACACATACACACACACACACACACAAACACCAATTTTTGATGTCATGAGGGACCTCATGCATCTCCCCTATCCTACTTAAGAGCCATGATAGACATCATTCCCCATCCCCATAAGTAGTTGCTCATATTTTGATATAATGTAAATTATTTACATCTATCCTAACACACTTTTATAATGTTATATTAGAACATACATCTTACATTACTTAATTATCCTTAGATACATTTACATTTTGATGTTATGTTTATACATTATATTAGGATATCATGCACATACTCTGGTTAACACATTCTATAGAGCTACTTATTTATATGGTAGTTATTACATAGGTTTCATAACTACCCTCAAAATAAGATGAATTCATTAGGGTTTGTCATAGATATTAGGATCCTAAATTATTTTTCATATATATATTTTGTGAACATATGATTACAATAAGGGGATATTAGTATTGTGTTAGTATATGGAATCAAAATCAAAATAACACTGTTATAGCTAATACCATAAGCCTATCTCAATGGCGGAGCTTAGTTAACAAGAATAAAATGGAAAACACAACTAAAATGAAAAATAAACCCTCTTTCACCTTACTTGGATGCTCTAAATAGTATTTTGAAGTGGCTTGCTCAGTTTTTGCTCATCAAGTTTGCATCAATGAAGTGTGGTTACCTCCATCTCTCCTTGGCACCATGAATTTATTTTGCTTGGCTTGGCTCAATAATTTGACATTATAACACTAATTACAATGTATTTTTGAATGTATTTAGACATTATAGGTTTGGCATTAAAGAGCTTAAAAATCAATAGGCAAGGCCTCCTATTTATAGATTTTTGAAATGGTTTAGGATCAACCATGACCATCCATCTCAAGATTGAGATGTGTGGCCATGGATTAATAAAAATAATGTAATAAAATTCATAAATATCTCCCATAAATATTTGGGAAGAAGGGGAATTTAAGAGGCATATGAGGCATTGATGAGGCTTGGGATGGTCTTAATGAGGCATGGGTGGCTTGATGAGATATTTTATGCATTTATTGCCTAGGGATGCCTTTCCAAGAAATGATGTCATTTGATGATGTAGATATTAAATATCAATTTATAAAAATAAATATTCAAAAATTTCTATGGAAAATTAACTGAATATTTTGATTTTATGTAATTAGCCTTAAACATGATTAGTCAACTTTGTTGTAAAACCTTGGCAATTTGTGCACAAATGAGTCAAATTGGTCAAAATATCATATTATTGGCTCAAAATTTGATTGGATTGAAATTGGAATTCAATTTTAGATGGTTTAGAACCATTATCCCATTTAGGATGTTTCCAACACAAAATAACAATGGCACATGTATTATACAATAAATTTGATAGAAAAGAGCAATCTAGAGCACCCAAGTATGAAAATGTCATTTTGAATCAAAATGATCTAATCAAATTTAGATACTTAATAAATTAAATTAACAAATTTAATGACACTCTAACCAAAATAATCACTTAAATATATCAATTTCAACTCATTTAATGTGTTCTAGTGTTTTAAATCCAAATTGTATAATTTGGTGGAAATTAGTCAAAAGCCTGATTGATGGTCATTGATGGCCAGATTTAGGTGTCTATAGTTTTCCCTTATTTGGGAAGTAATTTCAAGATATAATCATATTAGTTTAAGCTAAAGTAATGAAAAAATTCTATCTACCTAAACTACGATGATGAACTAACTTTATGATGCCCCCTCGAGGGAATGGTTGACACAAGAAAAGGTTAACAAGTGGTCCCTCAAAAGAAAGAATGGAGATGAAGGGACCAAATAAAGATGATGGGATGAGAATATAATTATATTGAAGAAGTAATTAAAATAATTTAGAATGCAAGTGGGATGGTGTACAATAGTTTACCCAAAGGTGGTTATAAGCATTGTACCCTAGTAGTGGCAATGTGGCATGAAAACACAATGATTTTCCAAAAGGTGGTTATAGTCATTGAGAAGATGAGTTTGTCCTAGTTAGGATAGATAAAATATATAGTAAAATTCCCCTATATGGGTTTAAAAATTAAATTGGTGACAATACAATTATTTTACCAAAGGTGGTTATAACCATTGAGAAATGTAATGATTTGCCCATAGGTGGTTATAATCATTGGACCCTGATTATGGAAAACATGATTGATTTGGCTGGTGATGATGATAATTTGATATAGAGGATAAAGGTGAATTGGGACAACCTACTAGTAGAGATATGATCATCCAAACTAAACGAGGGTGAAATTCTATTGTTGTTTAATTACTTTGTGTAGGATATGATTGGGATTGAATCAGGATGTCGATGCCGAAGAGATATCAATGTCACCATTGCTGAATAGAATTTATGAAGTTGAGGTTTATTGTATCATGTATTAGTAAGCATCATGGTATAACATCATGAGGACTTGTCCAAAATATGCATAAAGTATAACTCTTATAATCTAATACTTAATAAAAAATGATGCACCAATGATGGAAACCATGATGATAATTTAGATGTATGAATATGGATGGATTCAATTGTAAGTATAGGTAAGGAATCACCTAATGAATGCACATAGACTAAATCAAACCAATAGTACTGAAAGAAAATAACTAGGCATACAAGCACAAAAACAAAGAAATAAATAAAGAAACAAACAATTTAAATTTAAGCCATACAAACATTACCCCTAAAAAATAAGTGACAACTTAAAAAACTAACAAAATGGGGGAATAGAAGAAAAGGAATGGGGTGGCTGAGTTATCTCTATATGCACTAATAAAGTGGATATTGCCTACATAGTTCAATGGATGTAATATCCAATAAAAACATCAAGCCAGATGTAGTTCTCTTAAGAAATGGGAATAAAATGATAACTAACAAAAAAAACATAATGAATGTAATAGAAGAATAGGAATGGTCTTGAAAAATGGAAAATGCATGGGATAAAAGGCCAAAAAGGATGGGGAAATTAAGTGACAAGTGATTTTCATACAACTTATTAAGGGTTCCCAAAATCCTTAAGGCAAAGAAGTGGTCAATGTTTTTGGTTTTTTCTAATGGTTTTACAAACGTTTTTAGAATTTTTGGAGTATCTCAACTTGATTGAAAATGATGAGACACTAGAATGGTTTAATCTCAAAAAATAGTGAGAGCATGGCTTAGGGTGATTTATCTTACCTCAACAAGTATTGAGCACTACCTACATAGTCCTAGGGTAGTACCTCAAGTCACTCTAGTTATACCCTACAGTGGAGGAATCTGACTAGTGTAGCAGTCAATTCAAACATAATAGGCAAAGTTAAGATAAAGTCATAATATGACATAGAGAATTTCTAGTTGGTATGTTGAGGATCAATAAACAAATGTTGCCCCTAATTTTCCCATAAGAAATTATAATGAGGACCCAATATCATTGATCAATGGTACTAATTTTACCATAGGTGGTTATAATTAGTAGCAAGACCGATGATAAGAAAGGAACAACAAATGATGAAACCATAAAAAAAAATTTCATATTTCTCTAAAATACTATCTTTATCTGAAATGCTTAAAATAATTACTAAAACTGATCAGATATATTGGTGCTAAAAATGTGCAACTAATGGCAAAACCAAGGTCAAATAGTCTAGGTAGATAGGATTGAAAACATGTTTAGTTGGTAGAATAGAATGGTAAAATAGATAATTAATATGCTAAGAATAATTATATTCATACAAATAAGAATAGTGATAAAATGACACAAATAAAATGATCCTTATAGATAATACACCATAGTACTCAAGCACAGTACCATTTGAGGTGAATAATATTCATCAACTTAGGAAGCTAATCTCTATCTAGTGTGGCAAGATTGTATGCTCCTAATCCATAATCTACAGTAATGATGAAAGGTCCTATCCAATTTTTTTTGAATTTAACTTTATGCTTCTTCTCAGTCATAGCATTCTTTTGGTTTTCTATAAGAACAAGATCACCAAGTTTAAATGTTCTATACTTGACGTGTCTATTGTATTGGCCTTTGATTTGGTTTTGATATTCCTAAAGTTTGATAGTCATGTTCATCTAGGAAATGCTTGAAAGATATGTGTACTGAAGGTAACTCAACCTTAATAAGAAGTATGGCTTTAGTACCATAAACAAGTGAGTATGGAGTGGCTCTTATGGTGTATGGTGATTGGTATGGTATGCCCAAAGGGCATGGAATATCTAAAGGTGCCAGTCATGACTAACATCATTGACAATATTTTTGATAATGTTAATAATTGTTTTGTTTGAAGCCTCAGTCTGACCATTACCTTGAGGGTAATATGTTATAGATAAATGTTGTGTTATATTGTATTTAGTACATAACTATTCAACATATTTATTTTTGAAGGATCCTCCATTATCAGATATAATGTTGATAGTGGTAGATGAGATGGTTGAAAATGAACTTGGAAATATGCTTTCTAGTCACATGACGGGTATAGCTTCAACCCACATAGTGAAATATTTGGTGGTGGTAAGGATATTTTTATGGTCATCTAAATATTTAGGATTGATTTTCTTGATGAATTTGAGTCCCCATGTAGAAAATGGCCATAGTTTCAACATTGATTTTAGAGTCTTGGTTGTGGCATGAATCATATTGGCATGCCATTGACATTTATTGCAGTTATTTACATATGCAATTGCATATGAATCCATTGTAGGCCAATAATAACTAGTACCTAATATCTTTTTAGATAAGATTACCTTGTTCGAGTAAGCTCCACATACTTCTTCATGTATTTCCTATATGTTAGTGTATATTCTATCAAAGTTAAACAATAAAATAAATTTCCATCAAAACTATGGTGGTATTGGTTGATCCATGTAGAGTATAATGAGTGGAGTGATGGATAAAGGCTTTGGTTTGTTTTTGGGAGAGGTCAGGTGGTATAACTTGGTCATGAAGATAGTTATAAAGGTATGAATACTAGATAAAATTAGTACCAATAATATCACAAATCATTGCAATAGTTGAAGGTTCATGAACTAGTGCAAACAATTTTTCTATGAGGAACTAATACTCTCTAGCTTTATCTATTTGTTGAATTAGAGAGTTGATATTAGCCATGTCATCTATAGTTCTATTATTATCCCTTGGTATATGCTCATATTGGATATCTATAATTTATTGTTTTAAAGTGTCAACCATGGCCTTGTAAGGAACCAACTTGTCATGTTTGGTCTAAAAATGGTCTCTAACCTAATTGATGATTAACAAAAAATCACCATAAACTTGGAGATGAGAAATGTTCTACTTCACTACCTATAAAAGTTTAAAAAAGTGCTTCATACTCAGATATGTTGTTTGTATAAGGAAAACTAATTTTGAAAGACTTAGTAATTAGATCCCCATGTGGTGTAATAAATAAGAGGTCTACCCCTAATCCATGTGAAGTAAATGATCCATCAAAATATAGTTTCCAATGCTACTCTTCAAGAGGTATTTTAGTGATGGTCATTATGGATTCATCAAGAATTTGGAATGTGAGTAGCTCTATGTCTATAAGGGGTGCTTCAATAAGTTGATCTACAAGGACCTATCCCTTGATTACCTTCTGATTGACATACTCTATGTCAAACTCAATAAGAAGCATGATCCATTTGGCCATTCTACCTTGTAAAGATATTTTATATAGTAGATACTTGATTTGATCTACTTTATAAATGACCATGGTCTTATTGTTCAACATATATTGTTGTAATTTCTAAGCTATGAATACCATGGCTAGACATGCTTTTTTAAAGGCATATAGTTTGTGTTCATATGTGACCAATGTATGGCTTAATTAGTATACTACATGCTCTTTCCATTATCATCATGTTGAGCTAGAAGTGCCTTCAAGGAACTATTTGTAGATGATAGGCACAATAAAAATGGTTTTCTTGAAATAGGGTGTAACAAAACAAGCAAATTTTCTAGGTAATCTTTTAGCTACTAAAAAGTTTTTTGGTAGTGATTACCCCAATGGAATGCAACTCCCTTATTTAGAAGATGTGTAAATGGATGACACTTATCTACTAATAGAGATATGAAGTGTCAAATTGATTAGATCTCTCTTTATAAACTATGGAGCTACTTCAAATTCATTGGTGGTGGCATCTCTATTATAGGTTGGACTTTGGCTAGATCAACTTTAATACCTCTACGAGACATGATGAAACTAAGTAATTTCCCTGATGTTATTCTAAATACACATTTATTTGGATTTTTTAGACTTTGTAATCACACATTATTTCAAATATTCTATGCAGCACTAGTAGATGGTTGACCCTAGTTTTTGATTTTCTTAGTATGTTATCGACGTAGTCTTCAAAAATATCATGCATCATATCATGGAATATGATGGTCATGGCTCTTTGATATGTATTTCTAGCATTATTAAGACCAAATAACATTACCTAATAATATAATGTTCCCCATAGAGTGGTGAATTCTATCTTGTGTTGGTCTTTTAATGCTATTTTGATCTGGTTGTATCCTAAAAATCCATCCATGAGTGAAAGCATCTCATAACCCCTATGGATTTGAGGATCATGTCAATATTAGGCAATGAAAATTCATCATTAGGGAAAACTTTCTTTATGTATCAAAAATAAATATAGATTATAATTCCTTTAGGCATTTTGCTAATAGGTACAACAGTAAATATACATTTTAAGTAGTAAATGGATCGAATACATCCTACTTATAAGAGTTTTCCCAACTCTTTCTTAAATAATACGAAAATATGAGGATGCATCCTTCATAACTTTTACTTAACTAGTTTGGCATTAGGATTTACCATAAGGTGATGTAAAACCAAGGTGGGGTCTAAACCTAGCATGTTAGAATAAGCCCATTCAAAGATATCTAAAAATTCTCTCAATAGAGATGTAAAGACTTCATGTTCCTCCTCAGTGAGGAATGCACCTAATTTGATCCATTTTAGGATTGATGAAGTCTTGATGTTTACCTCTATTATATCTTTGACTGGAAGTATCAAACCATCTTCTAGGATAGTAGGTAAAGACTTGAATTATTGGACTATATCAAGGTCCTCTATTAATAATGGATCTTCAACTTTTCCTAAGCATGATGAATCTGAGTCCCCAATGGGAGATCTATTCATGTGACAAAAATAGATAAAAATTCTTGAATAATTTTACCAAGCACTTATTATTTAGAACTAAACTCAGATCTATAGGCAAGTTCATTATTGGTGGTCTCCTTGTCTAAATTCAAATAAGAATGAACACCCCCATATAATGTCACCTAAAATAAGTTTTCACCACTAGACTAGCCTTTATCTTTACTTTTTCCTTGATCAAAAATTACCTCAAATAGGTTTTCACTTTGGGACCTCAATGTTTTATTTATTTATTTATTTTTGGCTAAGGGTGTTCACCTGTTCTCCAAAATATGCTTTAGGATCCAATGTGATTAAGAACCCTAATTTATGATCTCCCAATGGAATGTTATCTCTAAGGCCTAGAAATTTACAAAATGCCTCATCATTCTAAAACTCATCAATCAAAAAATTGAATTCTTATTGGTCCCAATCTATAAGTTAGGGATATTATAATGGCAATGGGTTATTATGAATGATTGGGAAAAGGGTACATATAGAATTATTATCAAATAGGTTAGTCTCAGCTAGGTCATTAAAGATAAGGCTATGATCAGACTCTACTTCACTATTGGCATTATCATCACTAGTCATTGATGATGGAACTCAAATAAGATATGTGGGGTTAGCCACAGGTAGTTTAAATACAAGTCCATAAGTTCCTTTATAGTCATGGAAATTAGCTCACTTGTTCTTTTTTTACTCGATTCAAGCCCTATTCCTTCATAATCGTGATGTTCCATGATCCGATTGGGAATGAGATATTTGGTGCTCTTGTAATAATCAACCAACTTGTCATTTTATAACCATGATTCTTCTCCTTAGAGAGGGTCTTGTTCCTGGCTAGATGATAGTATGAACATGATTGGTCTACGATTAAGAAGTTTATCTTTACCTTTTCATTACCAATGTATGTGTGGGGTAACTTTAGGTTTTTCAAAGGTCTTTGGATTATGAGGAAGATTATAAATATAAAAGGTATCATGTGTTAAATATTATCCTAGGCCATTAGCTAAAATGGTGTAATGATTGTAATCTTTAAGAGGTGACATTTGGGAAATGGAATCTAGGGTATTATGATCTATGCAATTGTCCTCTATAGAATCAATAAGTATGGCCTTTCTTTTATCCTACTTGGAACTTGGATTCATGCTATATTAGTAATTATAGCTTTAAAAC
This sequence comes from Torreya grandis, assembly GCA_037957365.1. Lineage (NCBI taxonomy): Eukaryota > Viridiplantae > Streptophyta > Pinopsida > Cupressales > Taxaceae > Torreya > Torreya grandis. Next base: position 782,044 of record JARHVA010006427.1, read on the forward strand.
TCAGCCTTGAGATGTTTGTAGTGATCATATAGATGTAAATCTTTTGGAATATTCACTTCCATCCCTATGTAGGAGAACTTGATACATTGGTGCATCATTGATAGGACTGCATGAATCTCATATAACCAATACCTACCTAGAAGCATATTACATGAAAACATAAGATCAATCACATGGAAATGTGTATCACGCATCAAAGGCCTAATGATAATTGGTAGGGTAGTGGTTCCTTATGATTCTCTCTCTTGATTATTGTAGGCTTTGATAGTTATCATTTCTAGTTGGATATCTACCATTATGTACCCAAATAGCTTGCTAAGATTTAGAGACAGTATGTTGAGGCCTAATCCATTATCTATAAGGAAACACTTTACTTTATGTCACTTTATATAAACTTATATGTGCAATGGATTATTATGGAATAGGCCAAGGGAAGACACATCACTTTGGTTGAGTGTGATTTATTGGGTAGGAGCTAGGTGTCCAACCAAAGCTTGAAATTTATTAGGGGATATGTCACTGGCAATATTGGATTAGGTTAATAACTCATTTAAAATTTTCTTATTTATTTTCAACTTTTACAATAAATCTAAAATGGAGATCTAGGCTGATGTCTTCTACAATTGTTCCACAATATCAAATTTTTCTCTAGGTTAGTGGTAAATGGCTTATTTTGGGGTTGAATAGATGGTTCAATAATGGGCAAAGTGGTAGATGGATATGGTCTTGGGATGGTAATATTTGACTTCAAGTTGTGATTTCACAATCAGATTAAATATAAGATCATGATTGCTAACAAATAGTGGTAATAGTATGGGACCAGATAAGATAAGTCTCAATTGTTAGTGCACTTATATATGGTCATAGGGAAAGGACAAGTTATCAATATAAGGTCCAAAAGTGGAAGTATCAATTTGTTGGTTCACCTACATACGGTCCTAGGTTAAAGAAGGATTATCCATATAATTTGGCTGAGTGGCATTGTTTAGCAATGGTCTAGATTGATTAGTGCTCAGTCTAGGATTAATGGAGATGGCATTAACACTACCCCCTACAATATGACCTAAAAACCTATTTTAGTCATGTTAAAATTCATGGTAGGTTTGTTTGTTGTTACCATTATGACCTTGGTTTTTTCCATTGTTTTGATGTTTTTGGATCTACTATTGATTCTACTAGTTAATTGGTTCTACTAGTTTAGCCTTTAATTTTAATACTACTAATTTTGTTGTTACACTAGTTTTTATTGTTGTTGTCATTATTATTACTAGTTATGTTGTGGAAAAGTTCTTTGATAAATTCCAAGAGTCTGATTAGAGGTGGAAGCATCACCATATAATGTAATCTCCCCATTCTCCAACATATTTTTAGTTAAATGCTTGATTTGCACACATCTTCATAAATTATGCCCATTGACCTGATGATACTCATAGAATTAATTTTCATGATACTAATCAAAATAAGGGATACCTTGAGGATATTTATTTTGTATAAACCAACTAATCAAATTAGTGGAGGCAAGTTTGTGAAATACATAATCAATAGGTTGTCCAAGGTTACTAAAAACATAATGCATAGGCATAGTTCTCCTTGGAGGAGGGTTTTATAATGGCAAAGTTTGTGGCATTTGTTGTGTAGGTCTTGGTTTTTGTGATTTCAATTTTGGTTAAAGAGGTTTTTGGGTGAGATTAAGCTAAAAATGTGGTGTAGATGATGTTTGCATTATTTGGACATGATGTGACTTAGTTATTGTATTTACCATAACATTCCTATTGTATTTGAATTATTTTAGTCTATCTTGGTTATTAACATGTGCCAATTTTGATGCTTGTGCTTGGATTGGATGTTGGTTTTAGCTACTTCTCTGATTGGTACCTTGGTTCTGATTGGTTGAATTAAGCATGATGATTCTTTTATTAATGAGCACTTGCTCGATCAATAAACCTTTGTCAATTATTTCCTTAAAGGTATGTGCACACTATAGTTCCAAATGATAGGCTATCTTAATATATAAATTTTTAATGAATATAGTGGCTAAATGTTTATCTAGTAAACTATGAATGAATCATCTTGTAAGTTCTCTCCACCATTTTAGATAGCTTACAAACTCCTCACTAGATTTTTGTTGAGCTTGCGTCAAATCAACCAATGAAATCTCATGCTCATGATTATAATAAAAGTGATACATAAAATTATCTTAAAGATCATCAAAATTAGTTATTGAATTATTAAGAAAATTTAAGAACCACTCCAAGGCTTGTCTAGCTAATCTCCTTGAAAACGATAACAAAAGGTATATATCACTATATATCACTAGATTGCATGCGACAAAGAACTTGATTAAATGGACTTTGGGGTCACCTTTCCCCTTGTATTTATCAAATTTTGGTGGCTTATATCCTGGAAGAAATGGAATCTATGAGTAATACATATTGAAATGATAAGAACACACATTATCCAACTTAAAAATTTTAACCTATTTCCCCACTTAGATGGGCACAATTGTATCTTTAATTTATTGTAACTCTTACTCTAAGAAAGTTATGGGAATATGGGCTTGGGTAGATGGTTGAGTGATCATAAGTGAAACACTTTGACTAGGGTATGATGGAGGTATTTATTGGTATATGTTGGATTTTTTGGGAAATGATCTAGGAATATTCATACATAGATTAGGATGTGCTTGTTAAAATTACACATTTGGTTATGCAATATTATGGTTTAGGTTGGTGATGAAGGTTTGACTTGGAGGATTTTTATGTTGAGATGGAGTGATATAACTATACTATGCCTATTTTATTTAAATAAGGATCTATTTCCATCTATTCAAAGCTTGTTTTTGAGTCATAACATGTGAACCAAGACCCTATCTCTAAACTTGTGCTATGTTTTGTACAATAGCCTACCAATTATTTGATAGACATTAAAACTCCCTTGTTACATGAATCCTGGATGGGAAGAGGATTTATATTAGAGAGTTGGCACCTATCATTGACCAACATGAATACATTATTGATTAAACATTGTTTGGTTTTGAATTGGCAAGTTGGTATGGGAAGAAGAAGGTATGTTTGCTACTACTTGATGAGGTGGAACATTAGTTACCCCTATTTGAGGAAGAAATATGTTTAGCCTCTACTATATTGGTATATTCATTTGTGCCTATTAGTATGGAATGATACTCATCACCTATTGAGGAGAAATAAGATTTGTCACATTCTATTATTGAGGCATGTCATTGATTGGTAGTTGAATACCTGATCTTATTCATTATGAATTTGATGAAGTAGTTGGTTGAGGATTGGATGTAGGTAGTGAGGTTTGCGTATAGAGCTACCATTCTTAGGTTTTATATTCACTCATGGTATTAACTAAAGACACATGTTGTTGACTAGTTTTTTATGTATTAGTATTACTTTGATTTGGATTGGATGTTGCTTGCACATCATCCACTATGTTTTGTTCTTTATTCTATGGAGAATAAAAAGACACTTCTTCAATAATTGGTGTATAAAACAAGTTTTCTACTAAAGTGTTTTGTATGAATGGGTCTCAACTCTGATTGTCTTGACCAATTAACTCTATCAAAAATCTTATTGAAGGAACTAAGTTAATAAGAGGTTTATTCACCATGGTCATCTGATTGAAATTGCATGCTAGATTTAGGTAGGTCTGATATGATCAATGCATTTATTTAAAGTGGTCTTCCATGATGTGATTTCCTTTGTTAGGCATATTAGGGTCCTGATATATCATTTGGACTAGAGTTAAATGATTACTAGAAGAATCATGTTGACTATACAATATGTTGTGAGGCATTCTTAATAGGCTTGGTAAAATATCATGAGGGAAGTTTCCTACAAATGCAGCCCCTAATTATATAGATCTAACCAAAATCTTGTATTTTTTTTCCAACAAATGATGCTCAAACAAAAATGGATCATACATGGAAGGCATATTAATAGAGTATAATTGTTGAGAAATTTGTTCTTTAACTATGGGATCATAGCTACATATTATACAATTTGTTCTTTGTCCTATTCTGAATATGGTGGCATATTAACCAAATAGTTATCCAATGAATCATAGTTTTATACCCCTATTTGAGTACTATAATACGGATAAGGATCCATCTCATAATCAATATTATCTACATAGTGGTCTTGCACCATTTCTTGTTGTGTAACCACATTACTAATCCCTACATTGTACATGAGTCCACTACAAGTGTATGAATACATGTTGGGATCCATAGTGAATGTTATGTGATATAAAGGGAAGAGAGTTCTATAAAATATAAAAATACAATGTCTACAAGATGATATTCAAATTTGGTCTAATTTCATCAAAAGCATGGAAAGGTTTATCCAATGATTTGTGATTAAAAAAAGCCAACATTAAGTATCTAACATTACACATCTTATATAAAATGATTAATTAAATGGACCAAAAATCAAAATGCCAAACTCTAAGGTTGAAGTGTTTCAACTTAGTCTAGTCTAGGAAATAAATGGTTGCTAGGTCTTTTGGCCAAATGTAGTATCAAAAGCTATGCTGAAATAAGGCATGTGATATGACTCTTATCCAAATGGCATAAAAATGTAGACTTTAAAATAGATGAAATATTAATCTAATAGATTTGAAATACTTCTAACAAAAACTAGGCATTTGACTCTTAGACATGAACTCGATCAAATAGGTATATGGTATGAAACAAAAATCACTTTAGAGATAGTTTTTTTCCTCACAAATAATGGCATAAAGCTTGGTTCTTTTGATAAATAAGCTAGATAAATTTGAATTATGTAACTATGCTAGACAAATATTCACAAAGGTATACTTAAATTGGCTTGAAAAAATTGTACAAACCTGAACTCTATGCAAAAAAGGTCTATGAAATAATGTTTGAAATGTTTTTTGTAGTGTAACAATGCTAGACTACTCAAAAGACATGACAAAATGTTTTTTTTTTTAAAACTCTCTAAGGCAAAGATGGTTTTACACAAATTTTGTAGCGTAACAATAACCTTCTTAACTCAAATGACATACATACCTTCATAGTTTTGATAATATCTCTAAGGAAAAAAAGTATGTAATCAAATGATCTTAATGTAAATATGATGGTAACACTAAAATTATTGGTGCACAGACACAAAGTGTAAGTGTTTAGCACAAAATGACTTAAGTATACCAAGTGGTGATAATTATTATGAGTCTTAAATGACCTTCAACCCAAATTAGAAATTGAATCTAAGTTCCCTCAAGTTTGGTCCAAATGGTGAACCCACTTAACACATCAACCCTATGAACTTATGAAATATAAAATTTGAAATTTAGATTATAAATAAAGGAATTTAAATAATTTTGGGTAAAATTCTATAATTAATTAACATAACTACACCAAAGTGGATGATATGACTCCAAGTTTTGATGAACTTTGAACAAGGAAAATTGATGATTTATGTGGGTGGCATAACACCTCTTTGTTCAAAATAAAATGAGGACTATGTGTTTTGGTTTGTATCATTTTTTGACACCAATTTTTGAATCCAAACAAGACTTTAATCTAAGACAAAATCAGCTTATTAATCATTCTTATGTCCTAAACTAATAAGGTTGCTTGGTATTATTAGAATATGTCAATATACATCATTTGAGAGGATTTTTTAATGCTCATTAAAAAAAGTAAAATGTTCATTATATAGTAGGTTTTTTACACCCTTCCTTCTCTCAAATGATATTACTACGACATGGACCTTGAGTTTCACCTTACACCAATAACACTTTTGTGGTAAGTGGGGATTTGTCTAAGATCTATAAGTTTTCAAATGTCTAGATGGATCAATTGTCCAATGACTTTCAGATCACATTACAAATGAAACATACTTTAATTAGGTGTCTATAGCACTTGGATTGTTGTAAAAATGTGTTTCCCTTTTTGTAACCACTACATCCATCACTTGTTCATTGTAGTGTAATGTCTAAAGTGCAGATACATCTCATGTACAACTCCAACACTAAAAGGTGGTTTAACCACTCAAACCTCTGATCCTAGTGGGAGTGGTCAAAGTCAGTGCCAAGTGATGAAACCCTAGGTCAAAGCTTCCCTATATAAATTTTAATAGGTAATGAAGTCCCCTTCACAAGCCAAGATGCAAGAAAATAAATGACTAACAGAAAGACTTTAGGGTCATTTGAAGCTCACCCAAACTATTGCAGGTTTTTGAATAGTGTTTTAGATGACATTATTTCTATGCCTTGGGCTAGGCATGTTTTTAATAAGGATGGATCTTTTGATTCCAAAAGTTCCTTAAAGGGGATGGATGGAAGAGCATACAAAAATGAACCTTCTTTTTTCCATTCAATTAATTAATCACTATTGAATACAAACTTGATAAATGAGTCTAATTTTAAGCACTAAAACAAAAGTTTGGTCATGTTCTTTTAACCCCTTGGTCTTAAGTTGTAAAAACATGTAAAGATTACAACAAAAAATACTAAATGAAACAATAATCACCTACATTTGTTTTAAACCCAAAGTTTGAAGTGTTCAAGACTTAACATGCTAAAGATTCATTTTAGGCACCAAATTTGAAGTGTGCATGATTTATACCATGTTCTTTTTAAAATTCCAAATTAAAGTGTATGATTAGTTAAAACACCCCAATTAACTTCTAAACCATCCTTTCAACCTATAAAAACAAGATGAGGAATACCTACTTTGAAGCACTTTAGAGGATAAGACTACCTAAAAAAAGAGCTCTTAGGTTGATAGTCAAGTTAGGCTGACATATGAGTTGGGTTAGATAGGTGAGTTAGATTGATAAGCAAGTTAGTTTGATAGGTGAGTTGGGTTCATAGGTGATTCGGATTGATAGTCTAGTTGGGATACACAAGTTATTTGCATTCATAGGCGAGTTGGGTTGATAGTCCCAAGAACAAAACCATGGCTTAGAAAAAATCAATTTTTTCTCAAATTTTTATCTTGTTTGCCTCCACACTCCAAGATCTTGCATGACAATGGATAGTGTGTTTCTTTTGGGTGTAATTTGACCAAATTTATGAGGCTAGGTTCCATTGGGCATGCCATTTGTGAACATATAATTGTAATAAGGGGAGATTAATAATGTTTTACTATATGAAATCAAAATCAAAATAACACACTAATAGCTAGCACCTTAAGCCTATCTCAATGGAGGATCTTAGTTAACAATACTAGAATGGAAAACACAACTAAAATTCAAAATAAACCTTATTTCACCTTCCTTAGATGCTCCAAATACTTAATTGAAGTGGCTTTCTTAGTTTGTGCTCATGAAGTCTGCATCAATGAAGTGTGGCTACCTCCATCTCTCCTTGGCACCATGTTTGGATTTGGCTTGGCTTAGCTTGGCTTAATAATTTGACATTATAAACTAATTGTAATGGATTTTTGAATGCATTTGGTAATTATAAGTTTATCATAAAATATCTTAAAAATAAATAGGCAAGGCCTCCTATTTATAGATTTTTGAAATGGTTTAGGATCAACCATGATTATCCATCTCAGGATTAAGATGCATGGCCATGAATTAATCTAAATTATTTAATTAAATTCATAAATATCCACCATAAATATTTGGGGAGAAGGGGAACATAAGAGGCATAGGAGTCATTGATGAGGCATGGGAGGGTCTTAATGAGGCATGAAGTGGCTTGATGAGATATTTTATGCATTTATGGCCTAGGGATGTCTTTCCAAGAAATGATGTCATTTGATGATGCAAATATTCAATATCAATTTATAAAAAAAATATTAAAATTTTCCATGGAAAATTAACTTAAGCTCTTGATTTGGTTTAATTAGACTTGAATATGATTAGTTAACTTAGATGTGAAACCTTGGTAATTTGTGCACAAATTAATCAAATTGGTCAAATGTCATATTATTGGCTTGAAAGTTGATTAGATTGGAATTGGAAGTTTATGTTAGATGCATTAGAACCGCTATCCCATTTAGGATGTTTCCAATTAAAAATAACAAAGGCATATGTCTTACACAATAAATTTGATAGAAAAGAGTAATCCAGAGCACTTAGGTGAGAAAATGTCATTTTGACTCAAAATGATCTGATCAAAGTTAGCTCCTTCATAAATTACATTACCCCATTTAATGACATTCTAGCCAGAATCAACACTTGAATATATCAATTTAAAATCATTTAATGTGTTTTAGTGTTTCTAGCCTAAATTATGCATTTTGATGGGACTTGGTCAAAAGCCTGATTGATGGTCATTGGTGACCAAATTTAGGTGTCTACACATTTTAGCACATAGGCTTAGTTTTAGATATAAGACTTAGGTCAAACATAGAACAAAATAGAGATTCATAATTTAATCTAGATCACTCAAAAATATAACTAAGTAGCCATTAGTGCCCAAATCAAGACACTAGAACCATATGGCACTACTATCCACTATAAGGCGTTAATGTCTTATATCCCCAGCTTGAGAATAGTCTAGATCATTCAGACTAGTACACTAAGTACAATAAAAATTTTCATAGATACAATCATAGGTTTGGTAGTTATCTTCATATTTATCTCAAATACATTTATTTTAGCTTGGATTCATATTAGTTTCTTAGATTTGGGGGCATCATGTATGGCTTGATCACTCACACATTTAGTATAGTTACATAGATTAAACTATTACATATTCAATTCAAATTTAGAATACTCAGATACTAGATTAGGGGCATATGTACGACACATATTTTCCATATACTTAACTTTAGATAGGTTGATCAAATGGAAATATAAATATCCATGTCATTCTCTACACTTTATACACTTTTTATCACATACTAGGTTATCACTAGATTCATTACATAATCCATATATAGTGGTTGGCATTCCTAAGTGGCCCAAAGTTACCTAATATACTTGAGTGGTTGTAGAGATAATACATAGTTAGATTTACTCAGTTAGATGATTTTATCACTTTACATAGTATAATTAGAGATGCATTTACTTCACAGAAGGGAAAATGAGGGAGTCATAACCTATGTTATTTCTTGAGCCACCAACATGAGAGGTTTAAACACACTTATATTCTTATCCAATATATTCATAAAGTTCAGGGTCCACTGAGTAGGGGTGGGCAATGATGGAGTCAAAATTAGATTGAGTTTTTGAGCCACCCATATGAGGATTGAATAAGCCATCAACTCATTTCAATTTATTTAATGATATGAGCATTATGCATATTCACACACATAGGTTATCACCAGGTTCATGTATTATTTTTCATACCCAATGAGATGTATTCATTCCTTTCCTCTCTCTTTTTTAAGCTTTATTCAATTATTTCATTTCAATATAGTCTTTTGATTTTGATCATCTCTTAAGTAAGGAATGATTTTTGCATGTTTCATTGTAGGACATTGCTTTGGATCATGTTCCACATATGTAAACCTAGATTTTCATATTCAAACTTAGCTACATGGGATGCACTTCCATGGTAAGTCTAGGTAAATTTATTTTTCCTTTATACTATTCATTTCACTTTGTTACATTACTAGCATAAATGGGAGGGAAAATGTAATCACCTAAAATTGGTAATTGGATGTTAAGAGTGTCGCTTGAGTTAATCTATCCCTAGGCTAGCCATAGACCTATCCTTGAGTATTAAAATTATTTTTCTAATCATTCAATAGATCAAATTCACCTATAACTAGTCATAACACAGTCCCAAAACTATCATCTCAAACCATAATCCAAATTACTTGGTAGTCTACAAAGAGGACATGAGCATGACATTTGTGACACTACAACCACATGGAACTAGTGTCCCCAACTACGCACTAGTATCCTTAGCCCTAGTTCTTCCCAACATATACTTTTTCAAATGTGTGCCCATCCTAAGGTTAGCCTACGCTCATTTTATTATACACACAAGAAATAGAAACCTATAAATACAAGTCCAATCTACCTCTAATCACCATATGGAAAATAGATGTAATAACTATTCAAACCAAATATAAAGTTGAGAAAAGTTAAGGTATTTGATCTCTATTCTACACCAATTATACATACTACCATATATATTATATCTAAGACCAATTTTTAATAATTTAAAATATCAATCACATTCAAGGCATCCAAGACCACTCTCATTCTAGCAATCACTTGGACTTACATCAAGTACTAGGTGGGATAACTACATCAAACTTGATCCCTCTTCATAGTATTCATATGTAGGCAAATCTCTAAAAAGTGGGGCATTTAAGATGTATATTCCATCCTAATAACACACATTAAATTAATTCTCAAGCCAAAATTTTAATGAGATTAGGGTTTACACATTAAATCATGTTTTCTAGGCACAACGTAGAGCTCCATGTTTTAGTCAAGTAGGAATAGGACAAAGACATAGGTATAAGTGCTCCTAGAAAATAGGAATAGTCTCATAAATGGGATATTAGTGATATATTGAAGACACTATACATAGAGGGTACTACTATCCATACTGGGTACTACTATCTAGTGATGATACACACACTAAAATCCTATTAACAACATAGACTACTACCCAAATCTCAACTTTTAGAACCTAGATCATTCATGACAATAAGTTTTTAGATAAATATATATTTATAATTATTATTTGTTATTATAAATTCAAACAAATTCAAATGTCATGAAAAATTAGTACTTAATTATCGCATATTTATTTAATTAATTTAGACATCTCAACCATTTAATCTAAACATAATATTTTCATTAAAAAAATTAAAAGCTTAAATCATTATGTGACATTGATTATTCATCATGTAGCATTGGTTTCTCATTATATTGTGTTGTCTCTATTCCCAACATTTTGTGTCCATTTAGGGTATTATGTGTTCCTCTTATTCCTTCATTAAATTGAGTGATATTATGTGTTATTTTTTTGTATGCATCATGGTAATGATATTGTGTGCATATGCATGCATAAACTTAGGATTGTTTGTTAAGCTTATGGTGCTATACCATATTTCACACAATGTTTTTTATTTCATTCCATGATATATATCACACCCCTTTATATGTGGGATACTATTCAATGATTATATATGTGATTATTAATAATACATACTTAATTTATATATTTATGTTGACATGAAACTTATATGCTTTAGGATACATGCTTCATATATGTGGTTGACAATATACTCATGTTATGATAAAATATTATAAAAAATGTTTTCATAGGATTTTAATTATTACATATTTTTATATGATATGATAGATTTAACTATTTTATTTTGAAACAATTAATTTCTAGGATGCATTCTTCACCTCAAAATGGGGACATATTAATGATCTTTTCATAAATATTCAAGCATAAATACACAAATAGTTTTGATTTTTGGACATATTATAGGATTTATAGGGTTTATATTGGATCAAAATATCAATTAGTTTAGATTATGGGATAAATGTTTACATATTTAGACAAATTTAGGGTTATATTCAATGCACATGTAAATATTTTACAAACATATAATAAGTACACAAGTGACATGTTATCTAATTTATAAAATTATGAGTAAATTTAAATTTATATTTATGTAATTATATATCATATTGGGATATTTGATCAAATATGATAAATGCTTGGTGATCATGCATACAATATTTTAGTTTCAAGTTGGTATTAAATGCATTGAACATAACACTTTGAATTTAAAATCCTTGTATACCAATTATATTAGTATATTTATATTTTCATGAAAGCCTATTATGTGGATCTAATTCTCTATATTTAAGTTAAATATTATTTAAAATAATAGTGCATTTAAGGTTTTGTATCTCTCAACAACCTAACACTAATACTTATTCATAAGGATTGGGGAATTTATCTTCCCAACTAAAATTTTTAACAAGTGGCATAATTATTGGGGCATAATCACCCCATGAAATTATACACTAAGGAATAATCACCCTAATATATAAATTTTTAGAGTGTAGCATGGTTTTGCCACTTAGAAGTCTACTCCTTCCTTTCTCTTCGCATCTCAAATGTTTTATTAATCATAACATATATGATTTTTTATGGATATATGTTTTATTTAAGGTTTTTATAGAGTGAAATGAATAATTTTATCCCTCTCCTAAATATTAAATTTATTACACACTAAGCTACACAATTCCTTTATCTTTTTACTCTAGCATTTTCAACACTAGAATTAAGGGATGGGGGAGTTTTAAGACAAATTTTACGTTAAACACTTTAAATTCTCAATCTTGACCTAAATTTAATTTAAATGACTTGTGCATACACATATGGATCTTTCAAAACATTTTATCCTATTGTATTACATTATATGGACCCAACCGTATCAATTTGATATCAAACACATACAATAATTTGAGCTAGTCTATGCCTAATATGCTTATTATCTAATAAGCCTACCTCTTGATCATCATATCATTGTTTCCTAATTTTTTTTTTCCTTTAGTCCTACCCAAATTATTTTAGATTACTATAGACATCCACCTATGCTATATCTAACTACACACCTTGTAATAATCATTTTCAAAACATAAAAAAATATTTATGGGTTAGGCCATACATTTTTAATGTTAGTGGCATGAAAAGTTACCCAAAGAATTTTTTATTTATACACAATAGATATAATTATATTACATATATGGAAAGTGTTAAATAAGCATTTATCCATCACTTTCACATTGAGAAGGACTTCTCTTAGCCTCTTTTTTTAGAAACAATTAATAAGGAATATGCCTTATCCAAGTTTGAAGCACCTAATAAAAGTCAAGTTTTCCCATTTTCAAGTGTCAAAAACTATATTTAAGATTTTGTCCATACTAAATGAGTACTATTTTGTACATACACCTAACTAAGATAACTACATGTAGTTTGATAAATTTTTGGTGTAATGGAAATGTGGTTAGTGCTCAGCCACTCAAGGGGGGTGCTTGGGGTTAGTTCAACCCATCTTCAGAACCTTCTATAAAAAAACCTAATTTCAAAAGTGGAACTAGGGTTTAAAATTGAGGGAGACAATGTTTTTCAACTTGCATGCATAATAAGCCTCTAATATCACACATAATGAAAATCTAAAAGAAGGCATAGGTTACATGGACATTTATATCATTGATAGAACACATTTATCTCATGAAAGCATCCAAAAACTTATGGATTCATACAGGTATATCTATACAGTCATTTTCTAGAGTTGAGTGACCCCAAATCTAATATAAATAAAATTTTCCACCTAAACATAGTATCAGTCTTACATAGACCCAAAATAACCTAATTATACTAGTTCTTTTAGTTATTTTTATAAATAGTAAAGTGAAATTTAACATCCACTTATATCTTTAAGATTTTATAAATTTATACATATCTTAGACAATATTAATTATTCATAATTTAATCTGGTTTAGGTACATTAATAAAAAACAAGATAAAAAATAAGGGGGCTTATTTACAATGGCATGTAGTTAAATATATTCTTCCCTAGGTGTTTAATTAAATCTTTCACCTTTATAGATGTGTTGGGTGGAATGTTCTTCTCATATTTTTGACTTTGAGGTAAATTGATGCTTTTTAAAAGGTCTTGAGTGGATATTAAATAAATTAAATGTAAGAGTATTAAATGGATTTGTATGAGGCATGGTTCCCATATGATTTATAAAAAAACTTATTGAATATATAAGTGGTTTTTATTGAGTTTTAAGAGAGATGTTTATGAAAATGTAAAAACCATTTTTTTTCTAATACTAAGATAAAAAACTATGGCACAAAATTTCTAAAAAGAGTTTAGAATAGAAAAGATTAATGGGATCCATAACTTTTTCATAGCCAACATAGGAACTAGACCTAGTCCATACATTAACAATTAATTCATTAGGAAGGATTTTAACCACACAATATTTAGATAGAAGTGGATCAATTTAGGAAAAATCATGCAATCCTATCTGTGTTCTTTATTTTAGCCTTCCTATTAAATCCATCACTAACTTTTACACTTACCTAAGTACCTACACAAGCTATAAAATAACATGTACCTCATTGGGTAAATAAAAAATGTTAAGAAAATAACTACAACAAGTGAAATAAGTTCAATATAAGAATCATCATATTAATATTGCATAACCAGGATATACCAAATTCACATGCATCAGGAAGTGATTATGGAAATGAATATTTAAAAAATAAATGTAAATATTTTGAACACTTTATGAAAATTCAAAACAAACAAAATATGATATTGACATCATTCTAATAGCTATCTTAAGGATATTAGATTACTAGTTAATTATTGGATCAAAGTTATAAGTGTACTAGTTAAGCTTCTTGAGATGTCATGCTTATGTTCCATTTTGGAACACTTACCATTTTACAAGGTAGGGTAAACCTCATGGCCAAAACCCAATTTGATGACATTCAAAATTCAAGTGGGGCCTTGTTAATTATAATATTAAGTTTAGTCATCCTTATTCAGGTTATGAAAACATACTTAAAACATCATTGTTTTAATTTCCTCATGAGTTCAAAGAACTCTATGCACTTATATTAGGTTTACCACTTAGACTTATTTACTTATGCAAATTAAAATTCATCTTAGATAAATGTCCTTTAGGCTATGAATTACATTATTGTTAATGACTTAAGGCTTAGAAGCACTCACTTACTCTTTAGTTAAACTCATTTACCTTTATTATATTTAAATTCAAAACTTAATGATTATAAATAAAATATTTGACCTTTAACAATCCCATAGGTCATTTCCAAATGGAAAAGAGACATTCCTCAATCATGTCTTATTCCATTTGTAATAAACATTAGAATTTATATCCCTGAACTAATCTTTTGGTCTATAAGCTAGTGTTTAGCTTATTTTTCTTAGCTTTAAGACATGAATGAGATTTTAACATAATTAATTATATCTTAGTTTAAAATTATTCAAACCAAAAAATTTAATTGTTTATATAAGTTTCTCATAATAGCCTTATCACTTGAATAGTAATATCATTATTTATGTTTAGAAATATATGATCAATTTTTGAAAGAGAGTTCTCATAAGATCATATAACTTTGTTTAACCTGCCAAACTACATTTCACTTCATCACTAAATAAAAACATCATATTTTAGAATTATTATGTTTATATTAATTATTAAAAGGATATTAAGTATTAACACCTTGTTAAAGTTCTCAAATAATTCTCAATAAACAGTTTAACTTCATAATGTAGAATCTTGCAGGTTAAAATATTTTCAAAGTCTTTTAAGGTCTATGGAAAACATATCACAACAATATATTAATATTAAATAACTCAACTAAACATAAACAATTAGTATATCTATATACTTATAGATACATGTCATAACTCTGCACTTCATGGTTCATTTTAATAAACATAATACCCACATGAATCTTATACACTTAATTCAAAAGAACTAAGTAACCATAATCAATATCCAATTAACTCAATTCCATATATTTGAAATAAGACAACCAATATTATTAAATGATCATATGAACCTTATGAAATATTCACACACAATCATATAAAAATATAACTAATGAAATTATTCTCCTTATGTGAAAGATGCATTAGTTTAATCAATTTATTCATAATAACTTAAGAGTCAAAGGAACTATGCCTAAAATAGAATCCTTAAGCCATACCATGTTTGATAATTGAATGTACAACATCAATTCATAATTCATATTAGTGTGATCACTATTACTAATAATTTAATGAACCAATGAAAATGTCATTTTAACTCCATAAATTACATATATAAAATGATAACATGATGAATGGTTTGATAACTAAAATATCAAAATTCTTTCATAATTTTAAATAAACTTGCATACTACTTAACATACTTATGCAAATTTAACATAACATTAACATTACATATAATTACTGAAAACATTAAGTATAATCAGTTAACATAAGTGTACAAAACTTAATCAACTCAATTTAAAAATATTCTTCATCTCATTACTAAAAATAATCAAATTAATTCAAAACTAAAAGAAAAACTAAGCAATCTTCTGCATGTGATCCCAATGATGCAAAAACACCCCATTAATCATAATGATCCCAACCATAAGTGTCCCTAGACCACCCCAACCATCAGTTAGATTTGAATTGGGGTGGATGATAAATGATGGAGAAAAGATATTCAAAACATTATGATCTTGACTCAAATAAAACAATTCAATCAAATGAAATAAATAAACCAAACTTGTTCATAGTCCATCTCATCAAGATTTATTAACTTGGTACAAAATTTAAGAATGTATCTCATCCAACTAAGCTTCTCAATTTAAGTTTCGTATTTTATTCAATGAATATAATATGATCAATAAGTTTATTATATATATTTATAGTTTGTATTCATACATTAAATGCTATTTTAATAAATATAATTAATCTAGAATAGAAACTCAGTACAACTAAAAAAATTGAATGCAAACATCAAAAGAGGGATGCATTTTAAACCAATAGTCAACCATTCAAATCACAAATTCAACAAACAAATGCCAAATATATAAGCAAGGAAAACCCAAGTCAACACCTTTAGAAAATGAAATCATTTCTACATGAGGGTATGTGAATATAATTGTGGGATAATTCCATAGACATACCCTATAATGCCTAAGCATTATTGACATAACATATATGCTTTATGTGAATAATGCATACATTTTATTCATATTATGGCTCATAAAATTTTGAGCCATAATGAATATGTATTATATGATAATGTGTACACATTATGTGGTAATTCATACATGTTATGGAAATGTGTACATGTTATAATAACATGTACACATTACTTATGTATTTTTTTAAAATCCATGGCTGAATGATGCCATTTCTCATTTTTCTAACTCTTAAGTGACATTATATGATCACATTTATCTTCTAAAGACATAAAACCTTTCCATAAGTCCATTATAATCTTGACATATCTCAAACTTCATAATGATTCCATGTAGACAAGGTAAGTGATCAAAATCTACACCCATTAACCTTGTATTTTACTAATTTTTTATTTTTTACATTTTTTAATTTGTAAATTTTTTGTTCAACATAGACCAATCCACTAAAAGAGACCATAACCATCCTCTTAACCCACTACTTGACCATACAAATATTTTGGTTAACCCTCCACCAGAACCTCCTAATCCTCTAGCTAACCCTCCACCCAACCCTCCTAATCATCTGGATAACCCTCCACCTGACCCTCCCAACCCTTATATTCCTCCACCTTAACCTCCTAAAATTCCATAAGATCTCCCAAGTGGCCAAGAGGATCTAGATTCACATATTATAGAAAACAAAATTAAAATTGATCAAGTAATTAGGATAATGAGGGATCCCATAACCATCAACACCCACTGCACCTATATAACTAATAACATAAAGTTAATATTGGGTCAAATTGACTCAATAATGAGTCATATTGAAGATGGAAATAATATTGGGATAGTTTTAGGGATAACTACATTGAAAAATTGTTGGTACATGAGGTTAAAACCAAATAAATATTATGAGTAGAGATAACTACTGGCCCATCCACTACTGCATCTACTTGTGTTATCATGAAACCTTTAACTTATATAGAGGTAAAATATTGAGTTAATATTACACTCTTGGTTTAATAAAGGAAAAAAAAATTTCATATATCTTTGATACTTTATAGGAAACTAAGTGAGACATTGTTTACTTAGTTTATGTCTCAAGTAGACACTCCTCCATTAATACGAGTGGAGATAGACATAGGCATTGCTACAATAATGTGATTTGCACAAGCACTCATAGAGGTATATATTAACTTGTAATTTTGAATTATAAAATAAATGTTTTAATAATTTTACTGAATAATTTCCTAGATAATATAATTTATGTGAATGTATTATGGATGCATGTTAGTCCCATGACATCTAATAGTTCCATTCAAATGATTAGTATGGATGTTTTGAGGCCAACATACCCCCATTTTTTAAAATTTGGACCCTCGAAAAACCCTAAAGATTAAACATGAAATCATGGCATGTTAAGATCATTTGTAGAATTTGAAGATCTTCTACTTCATTAAAAATAGGTTTATTAATCATATTTTTATTTAAATCTTCCTAACATTACTAATAAATTATCTTCATGTATTTAGTTGTAGGTTCCATGGTGTTCTTCCTAAGAAATTCATGTTCCAAAACCCTGACAAAACCCTCAATTCAAATTTGAATACTAGTGGGAGCTAAATTGGTAGGAACCTTTTAAAACCCACTTTATAATTAAGTATAAATTTCATATCTTAAGATTAATAATGGTTTTTAACATGAATAAAACTTGGCCTAAAAATTCTTGGTCCCTTTATTATTTTTCCCCTTTAAGTTATTTATATTTATAACTAGGTATAATGTCAATTTTGCAAGGTCCTTTTTAATATTTTCTAGCCTAGTCCCTTTTATTCATAACTTATCCTAAATTTTTAATCCTAATTCCCAACCATTTTTATTAATATTAAAAATAAATTAGACCTAACACCTTATCCTAAGTCTTTTATATCACCATGGGTCCTAACCTAACCTCCTTGCATCTTCTAATAGAGTGACAAAATATTGACCTCAAACTTAAACAACATTCATCATAGAAGATATAATGATTTGTGTTGCCTTGTAGGAAAAGGATGCAATGAAATGAAGGCCCTAACAAAGTTGTAACCTTAGTCTCCATCCAATGGTTCTTGTTTCATCATGAAGACTTGATCAAATGAAGTGACACACAATTGAAAGGTTAGAGGATTACAAAAGGCCTATAGGATCAACACATGGTACCCTTATATTTGAGTATTTAAATAAAATGTATCCCACTTGACAAAAATAACCAATCACAATCAAACTCCCAAATCATGATGTTATATCTCTTGCTTACTCATAGGACCTCGATCCAATAGAGCACATTAAGTCCAAGATCCTTGGAATCCCTATAGAGGTGCCAAGTAACAATCTCACATTAGATCATAGCAAGTTGATGAGATTAAAATTGACATTCGTGTGACTTTCAAATTATATCTGGAAGGATGTATTTGACATCTACATGACCATCAACTTTAATCCCATAAAATTAAAATTTTCACTATCTTAAATTGAAATTCATGTGACCACCATTTTACATCCATAAGGAAATCTTTGATGTCTAAAATACCATCAAATTTAATCTAATGAATTATTCTACTTAAGATCAAAATACATTACAAAATGTTGCTAAAAATATCATAAACTGCCATGTAGACTAATGGAATCCCTTAGAAGATGTTTAAACTTTGGAAATGTTTAATATGTAAATGGTTTTATGGTCTAAGTATATGAAAAATAAACTTAGTCTAAGTCTATACTTTAAGGTCCCCAATGAATTTTTTTCAAATACCATGAACCTTATACTCTAGACTTATACTAAGTCTTATTTTAAAATATTCTTTGTTATGTAGATCCTAGACCAAGCATTTCTAACCAAAGGTTTTAGTGTGTTTGTTAGTGTAATGAAACCCTATTTGACATTAGACCAATATATCATTTTGACCCCTTTGATCATATTATATAAGCTTGACATAAATATTTTTATCTAAAAGTGTACATTGATTTTATCTAACATAGCATAAACTTTGGCCTAAAAAATTTTAGCTATGGTATCCTCTGTATAAATCCATAAAACATAGGCACAAACACTTTAGCCTAAAGTTTATTTTGTGTTTAATAAACACTAAATAGACCTTAGGCTCAGAGTTTTAAACCTATGTCCCACCTTAATAATGTGTCATCTTAAATATTGGACATATTTTTAGATCAACTACTCATGCTTCATCATGGGAGGATGATCCACCCACATGAAGACCCTATGGACTTTACAATGGATTCTTGAGAGCCCATGGGCTCAATGCATGGAAAAAACACATTTGAGGTAAAATTTATGGGTGATATAATGGATTTTAATTCATCGTACTCCATGATCTAATGGCAAAAAATCACCAACAAGTTTTCAAAGGAACTAAATAATCCCATGAAGGTGCTAGGTGGCATAACCATAGGGTAATGGAACCAAAAATATAATTAACATGAAATATACTAGATCATAATCAATGTCTCATGCCAATCCATGATTTTAATCTAATGGAGAAAATAAAATAAGGCATTTTAAATACCAATGGTTAGTGCTCAAAGGCATTTATGAAAAATGCCATGAAAGGTCTAGATCATTGCCACATAAACACCACACAAGTAGAAATGAATAGAGATAAGATCTTGTGGGCTCAAAATGCAAAAGTATAAAGGAAAATTTACAAATCAAATCCAAGGCATATATGATCTAGAGTCTAGATACATCCTACCATTAAATCGCTAAAATCATAAACCCTACATAAAAGTAACCCAAGAGAACTCAATTGGTTACAATTTGATCTGAAGTGAGATTGATTATGTTTTTGAGTGAAAAAGAGCTGCCATAGAGATAAATTTATAATCTACAGTAAATAAAATATCAAGTACAAGTCATAGAATCCTACAAATAGCAATTAAAAGAAGAGATAGAGCTTTATCTATCAATAGATAATGAAGGTAAGATCATCAAAGACATTGAGCTAAATACTATAGCCCTCAACAATGGAAACAAGAACTAATCTTAACTTTTATTTGACATGGATTAATTACAACCCATCACTAAGGAGAAATATAGGAGTGCCACTATCAATAGAAAATACTATGAACTAGTCATTATTCAAATGGTTGGTCTTCACTTTGTCAATGCCAAGATTGAGGTACTTCATTATATAGATATATTTGCTTCTATCTTTGTTTATTATAGGATAGATAATGAATGGATCATCCATGAAAGGAAATCCAATAAGTTTGCATAAATATCCCCTATGGCCTTTGAAACATAATACAAGATTTTGAAGCCCCATGTAGACTTGCCCCAAATGAAAGAGTGGACTAGTAAGCACAACCTGGACACTATCCTCCAACCATGGTTTCTCCAAGGGAACCATGTGTTTAGGGAAATTAAATGGAGGATTCCTATTATACAATTTATAGAGGGAATTAGGGTAATCATGACCCTATTAAATCAAGGGTCAATATCCCCTTCCACCACATATGTAAACACAACCCAAGTTTCATATGTACACTTCATGATTGAAGAAAATCTCACCCCCATATTGGAGAACTAATTAGTATTCACTTAGGGTGCCAGTTTTATGACATTAAAAAGAAAACTAGGAATTAATTATACATGATGTCCTATTTACTTGACACCTTACTTGCTTTCATCAACATCCCTAACATCAATAATTGGTCTCCACAAGTTTAACCCACCATTTCTTACCATTACTCCAAATTTCAAATCTTTAAGTACATGAGCAACATCCAATTTATTTGTGACTATGTATACCCAACCTTGGTAGAGTCTATCAAAAGTTTTCCCATGCCTAGACTCCATCTATTGATCAATAAATATGTAGAGATGATGGGTGTCATATGGTCCTATCTAGACTACATAGTTATCAAGAATGAGGGAGTCATGTCCTCACTATATAGATTGCATGTGTATGTATCGATTAAGTCAATTGATCAATAAATTAATTCCCAACTCATTAATGGGGTTGATGGAATTTGTAAGGAAAATATGAAGGGTCTTCTCTATCCCTTCCCTCTAATTATCTGAAGGACTATATTGAAATATTGGAAATATGTAGAAATCATGTCCAAACATAGGGACTAATTTAGGTTGAAATTTGATGAACTTAAAATGTGGGACCCTAAGAATATAGTAAGTGATCATTTGAAGTATAAGAAGCTACCCAAACCTATGTATATATATCAGCTCAGTGTTCATGACACTATTTACATTAAGGTAAAGAACTATGAAGAAGTGTTGGCTAGGATCAAAGGGCATAACATTAAGCTGGAGCATAGGTTGACAAAAGATGATAAGCTAGTAGGAGAGGCATGAAAAATGCATCCTCTCTAGTATCGCTTGCTACTTGGACCATTTGAGACATCCAAGGAACAACCTCAAGTGGATCAACCATGACATCGAGGGAAAATTATGCAAAGGCAAGATGAAGAAGGCCATGGTAAGGAGAAGCTAGAAGAGAGACCAAGAGAGGAACCCTCATCCACAGCCTTGTCACAAAGGCCAACTTCCATAGTTGAATATATAGATATGATTCCCTTATAACTAGATGAAACACTTGAGGGTGCCCTCAAGGAACTTGTAGAGGCATATGGCATAGATGAAGAAGGGAAATAGATTAAATAAATTCAAATCCAAGTAGGGGAGCCTAGAGAAGAGAAAAGAAAAGAGGTTACTCTTGATTTAGTCCCAGTGGTTCCTAAGGAGAAGAGGAAGGCAAAAATGGCATTAGTCCTTATTAGACCCAAAAAACCAAGGTTGACTCTCACACATCCTATTAGTGAGATCAACCTATCTAGTGATGAATTCCCCATTCATGGACCAGTCATCCTTGATTGTTTTATTTATGGGAAACTATAGATCCCTTCTCTTTCCCACTCATGGGCACTTATAAAGGCTATCAACATATACATACATGAAAATATCAAGCCATGGATTAGGGATATAATAAAGGAACAAGAATAAATAATAATTGTGGTCACTCCAAGATTAGAGAGAAAGAAATTGATGCTCTAATATCATCATGTAGCATAGGTGTAGAGGTCCCAAATCCTTTAAAATTCATAGGGTCATCCACTACCTTATAGTTTAATCTAGATATAGCTAGATTGGAAAGGGTCACCACCATGAAAGCCATGGTGGGAGCTAAGGAATTCACCTTCCAAAAGGTTGAGCCCTTTATAGGTCTAACCTTGATAGGAGGGAAATAACTTGGTGAATCTCCTATCCATGAGGAGGATGTTTAAAGGTTGATTGAGGTTCAATCTACTTAAGCAAAGGCTAGGATCGAAAGGATGAAACAAAGAATCCAAAATTCAGAAAGAGAAAAGAAAAACATAGAAACACAAGCCATTTTTTTAGTAATTGATGCCATGATAAATATGTTTTAGGCCTTATTCTTTGATATATTTAATTCTTTGATTTTAATACATCTAAGGCAAGATGCCCTAAGCCAACAAGGTGAAGTAGCCAGTGAGTTAATAATAGAATGATACAAATTAGAGACTAAAGTAAGGGATTTCATTGACATTTTAAATAGAAAAAATATTACTAAGTTCAAAACTATTAGATTAGCTCATTTGAACACCATATTGGGAATAATAGTGGAAAAGGTCAAAGGTCTAAGTTCTCAGACAAGGAATTTGAATAGGCTTCTAATGGATGATAAAGGATTGATCATTAGAATTGAGCAAATCTTAGGAACTATGTTAGTAAATCCTACCAAGACCACTACCCTTGAAATCATTGATGAAGTTGAATACAGACATAGGGTCACTTTGGTAATGTAGTCAGTTAGGAGAAAGAGGCAAGGCTAGCCTGGTAGAGATAATAGAATAATTTTGGATATGATCTTCATAGTTGAGGAGAAAATTTTAGAGGTAAGGAGCATAAAGGAAACTATGGCCTGGGATGACAGAGACATAGATGAGTTGGCTAATCAAGAAGAAGTCTTCCTCATGAAGTTAGATATGGACCTAGAACTCATCAAATACTAACAATAGAAAGCAATGAGGCTACTAAAAAATCAATAAAGGGACCATTCAGTAATGGGCCCACCTAGTAGATAATATTCCTTTTGTAGAAAAAATATATTTAGAATAAGAATATTATTTTGTAATGCATATGCTAGTCTATTAGCATATTTCCCCCAGGTCAATCTAATTGTAAAAGACAAGTGTATTTTAGAACTTTCCAAGGAAGGACACTTATGCTTATCTTTTGTATACCTATATGTTGTGACTGACTGGTGCACTACCTTATCTTTCTATAAAAAGCATGTATCACCATCTTGTAAGGAGAGAATTTTGAGAAAACTTTGTATACTTGGAGAAATTAATATAATGAAGGAGTTCTACAAAGATTGTCCATGTTTGATATGTCAATTGCTAACATATTTTTTCTCTCAATAGCTAGTTCTATGTCTTTCATGTAAATAGCTTTATTAAATTTTGGATTGCATTTTCTAATCATAGGGTTTCTAATTTATGCATGTGCTATATTATTTGAAGGATATTGGATATAGTTTGTTTTTATTTTACTTTGTATTTATATGTGGAAGTGCTATTTTATTATAGTAGTAAATATTTAAAAATAAACATGGTTCTTACTTGTGACATTTTACATTATCCTTCAATGTTTTCCTAGTATATAGTGAAATTTGAGCTTAGGCTATTTTGATTCATTTACTAGTTTGAATTAATACTCAGTTGCAATTGATGCTTTGTCATAATATTTGATACTAAGATAAGCAATCATATGCTATCTTTTCCACCTTACCCTTCTTTTTGCTTCTTTTTTTACATCAAATCACTTTAATTCAAAATTCATTATAAATATACATCTAGATTAATTTGTATCTTAAGTTTAGATCATGATTCACTGAGTTAACATAGATGCTTTTCAATTCATAAGGAATGGACCATGATGACTCCCAACCATCACTTATTATAAATTTTGTGGAACACTCGTACATATCCCTACTGCTATTTCACCATAGGTGACATAAATTTGCCACAACCTACTACTTATTCTCTAAAGTTTTGGAATTATAAAATGAGAATTGTTCTTTGAACACTAATAACCTCTATGGTGCATTTAGAGACATCAACATGTGTTTTTACTAGCACTAATAGGAGGGCCCCTTTGTGAATTCTTTAAATCTTTGTTAGTCTTAGTCTATTTTGATCTAATATTAGTGTATCTTTATGTTTTTAAGTAAATTATTTACTTAAAAGTATAAATATCATTGATATTTATGGTTTTTGGCATATATTTGTGCTTCCTTAGACAAATATCAAGGTTCTTTGAGATTTGATGCTTGGTTTTGGTAAATTTAACTTGAAATTTGAAAAATACATATTATTTAAGGTTAGGATGGCTTGTTTTGATCAAACACTGGCATATCTTTCATAGATTTGAGTTAATTTAAGCTTAAACTTATAAATATGGATCATATTAGCGCAATTGGATACATATTTGAGATATTTTAGGTAAAGATCAATGTCCTTTACTATTCTTTATGAAATCTTTGCAAAATGAGCTTAATGTGTATAGGTTTAATCCTTATTCCTTATAAATATTAGCCTAATACATCATATTTCAACCAAGATCAACCTTCAAGCTAGAATTACCAAATATCAAACTAAATCACACTCAAAAACAAGGGAGCCTTTGCTTGAACTTGAGGTTTATCGAAAGGCTAGGAGTGACAAAGGTAGACATAGGAGATCCAAATCTTTGCCAAATTCACCTCTTCAACATAAATTGCCTTTGACCTTCATCCAAGTATGGATTGGTTGGGAAAATATTCAATTAATGTGCTAGGTGTGGTACATGATCTCCCACATAAGCCTGAAAAGTATTTGCCTACATTTAGTCTAATCGGTATTACAACTATTGAAGAGCACATTAAGTTTGTTAAAGTTACCTTAAGGATACTAAATTTTTTATCAGGATGTGGCTTATAGGTTATTCCCCTTTAGGTTTAAGGATATTGCTTATGAATGTTTATTAAACATGCCTAATACTTACATCAGTAGTTGGGATGGTTTCACCAATGTTTTTATAAATCAATTTGGTAAGATTGTTAGTCCTTGTGTTATTTACCATCAGTTCACCACCATTAAAAGAGATGTAAGTGAGCCTATTATGTCCTTTAATGCTAGATTTCAAAAAATGCATAGCAAGACCATAAAGCCCTATAAACATGATGATGTTTTAGCTCTAGAAATCTACAAATATGTAGTAGATCCCATGACCTCTATATTTTTGAAGAGATCCATGCTAGCTATAAATTCATTAGGCAAGGATTATTCTGAGGTAGTAACTATCAATGATCAGATGCAGCCCTAGAGATAAATTACATATTCTATTCTGAATGTTAGCCCACATATGCCCAATATAAACATCTTTCCAAACAACAAATAAAATATCCCATCCTTAAATCAACTCCCAAACTTAAATCAATTGCCATTGAGTCATGTTGTTCCTAGTTAGAACTTAGGATTTTTAAATCATCCTACTAATGGATTCAATACAAATGATCAAAGGGATTTAATACCATCTATTAATAATAACTAGGTACATAATTATAAAACCCCTAAAAATGAGAATGAATTAATCCTAAAAATGGTACAAAAGTCAAGCACTAATTTTCTTTAGCTATAAAAACAAGTTGGAAATACTACTAAAAAATCTAGTAGGAACTTCTCATTTCAAAGGTATAATAGGCCAAATAATATATTTTAGAATGATCATTTACATAATAATAGGATTAATGAGCCATCTTATAAAAATAATACCATGGACATTAACCTTACTGATATTAGATTACCTAATTATTTTAGAGTACATTACACATCAAAGCATGGTGAAATTGACTTTATTGAACTTTCCAAAGCCTTCAAGGATTTACAATAGGTGTTGGATACATTTTAAGTAGTCACTAACAAGGAAAGTGCCATAGGTGCTTTTGGATCCAAGTCATCTGATGAAGCCTTCATGGTAGATAATTTTGATTTCCCTTTTCAAGAAGAGAATGAACCTGATGAGATCCCTAAAAAGATCCAAGATTTTCAATAGTTCTTGAAGAATACCTATCCCTTGAGGAGTAGAGAGCATAGGCATCCCTTAACTACCAAAATGCTTCCAAATAATTTTGGAACTCCTCCAAACACTTCTTGAAACAATAATCTTGAGCCACGTAAATGGAGTACTTTTAAACCTAGCATTGATATTCCTAGTTCTTCTAAAATTAGATATAACATTATTGAGTATATGAAGAAAATAAAGGACAATATTACATTACATGAACTTACATAGATTATAGAGACAAGGGACCTCTTACTAGAGTCATTACCAAAGAAATCCTATAAGCCACCCAAGGCTAACCATGCCAATGTGACTATACACAAAGCCAAAGCTGAATCTCCTCCCTTCTTTCTCACTGTCAAAATGTTTGGTAAGAAATTGCATAATTGCTTACTAGATTTAGGAGCATATACCAACATCATGCCAATAGGTATATGCAAATAACTGAGCTTGATCCCTATTAAGTCTAATAGGGTTGTCACCCAATTAGACAAATATAGAGTTAAACTTATTGGGTAACTTTTAAATGTTCATATCCAACTAGCTTCTAAAGTGAAAGTGAAGTAATTAACTGATATTCAAGTTGTTGATGTACCTAATGTTTATAGAATCTTTTTGAAAAGGGAGTGGCCAAGGCCCTCAATGGTTACATGTCCATATATCACTCACATTTGTGGCTACCTTAGAAGGAAGTTCCTAATCAAATGAAGGTTGAGACAAAACCAAGGATGAAATAGATGATAATGGAGTATAATGCTATGAATGATAGGGTCAACATAATTGAATTAGACTTAGGGGTTTTCACCCTAGAGACTGATAAGGTATGTGATCCCAAGAGCGCTCACATTGTTCTTGGACTATGGAAATTGCATTTTGACAATGTTAGGTGTAAGGATAGATCTAGAGTAGGTATTTTCCTTACGAACCCCATTGGTGAGAAATACCATGCTTTTTATAGACTCCAATTAATTTGCACTAAAAATATTACTAAATATGAAGCCCTCATCCTAGGTTTATAATTTTATATAAAGAATAAGGTTAAAGAACTGCTAGTTTATGGGGATTTAGAACTAGTTATCAACTAAGTAAGAATCAAATACCAATGCAAAATCTCATATCTTAAGAGGTATAAGTTAAGGGTTTTGGATTTGATTGAGTCATTTGATTACTTTAACATTACCTTCATCCCAAGATAATAAAACTAAGCTACTAATGAGTTGGTATCTACTACAATCAACCTCATGCCCAATCAAGATTGCCCTAATTTCAGCATTGAGTTGATCCCTTGTCCTTCAGTGCATGATAATGTTAACCATTTTCAAGTTTTTAGAGATGATCAATAGATATTACATTTCATGACTAATACTTGATCATTTTATGTCCATATTATTGATGAGACTAATGAAAATGAATCTAAGGAAGACAAGTGTGATGGTAAAGTCATTTAGTTAAATGATAACAAGATCCCTAAGGGGATGATTTCCTTAGAGACACTAGTTGAATAAGATAAATTGGCTAAGATTTGTAAGATTAATAAGGTCAATGGTAAGGACTATAATGCTATTCATTTTGGTATTCAAGATCAAACCTAGCTAGTAAATGTTGGAAAAGCCTACATAAACATTGAGAACAAGAAAGCTAAAGAGTTCCTTACCTAATAGATGGATGTCATAGCATGGTCCTACGATGACTTGAAGATATTTGATCCAAAGGTCATCACTCATGCCATCTCTCTCAAAGAAAGTTGTAAACCATTAAAGTATAAATAGAGGTCTATAAACCTTGTCTTAGACCTAATGATTTTTAAAGAGGTTAAAAGACTATAAGATGCTAGGATAGTCTTCCCCCTTAGACATTCTACCTGGGTGGCTAATTTGGTGCTAGTCAAGAAGAAGAATGGTGAGATTAGGCTCTATATTGACTTTAGGAATTTAAACAAAGCATATGATAAGTATAATTATCTTCTCTATTCTCTTGACCAAGTTATTGAAATTTTTTTAGGTTCAGCTATGATGTCTTTCTTTGTTGGCTTTTCAAGTTATAACCAAGTGTTTGTTGACAAAGAAGATAGGATGAAAACATCCTTCACATCCAAGTCAAGAAATTTTGCTTACAAGAGGATGAATTTTAGTCTAATTAATACAAAAGATACTTTTCAAAGAGCTATAGACCATGCCTTCCATGTCATGATTGGTAAGTCTATTATTATAAATATGGATGATCTAACATTTTTTTCTAAAAATAGGGAAAATCACTTCATGCACTTAAAACAAATGTTTGAAATATACAAAAGGTATGGGATTTCCTTAAACCCTAAGAAAAATATTTTCTATGTTACTAAAGGTAAATTTTTGAGACATGTTATAACTAAGATAAAATCTATATATATCCTAAAAGGGTAGAGGCTATATCCAAAATAGAAGCCCCAAATAGTAGGAAAGGGCTAAAGTCATTATTTGGTAGGATAAAATTTGTAAGGAAATTAATTTCCAAATTTTCATAGATTATCAAGCCATTAATGACATGTTAAAGAAGGATTCTAAGCTATGATAGAATGAAGAATCTAAAAATGCATTCAATGACATTAAGGAGGCCGTTAGATAGGCTCTAGTCTTGATAAGTCATAAATTTTCAAAGGACATCTACCTCTATTCAGTTACCTCTGATCATACAATGGCTACTATATTGACTCATAAAGCTGAAGGGTGTGATCACCCAATAGCTTTTATGATCACTAATTTTAAGAATGTTAAGTTAAAGTATTCATTGATTAATAAGAATTAATATGCATTAGTAAAATAAGTAAAGAAATTTAGGTAGTATATCTTTATAAATAAGGTTCATGATATTCTACCTGACCCTACCACAAAGCTTATGTTAATCCAGAATGAGCTTAGAGAATGTAGAGGTAAGTGGATGTTAGTTTTGCACAAGTATGACATATAAATGAAAACAAAAAAAATTGTAAGGTGACAAAGTCTGATCCAAATAATTGTTAATAATAGCCCTAAGTTAATTATTATGTAAGTTGATCAGCAAAACTTTCAATCTAGTGAACGGTATAATTTTATTATTCATTTGCTAATTAATGGTACATGTCCTGTAGGAATGATAATGGAGTAAAAGAGGGATATGAGGCTTAATGTTACTCATTATCTAGTAAATAATGGAGTCTTATACATAAAAAAAACTTTGAGGGAGTCTACCTTATTTGTGTTTCAAAAGAGGAAGCTACTCATATCATGAGTACCTTCCATGAGAAGTTTAGACATGGACACCCATCAAGGAAGACTATTACACATAAGATTATCAGAGCTGGATACTACTAGAAAACTATCTTCAAGGATGCTCATAATCATGTGAGAGAATGTCACTCTTGCCATATTTTTAACACCAAGGAGCCTAAAGTAGTAATGCCTCTACAACCAATCATGGTTGACAAACCATTTGCGCAATGGGGGTTGGAATTTGTAGGATTGATCAAACCAAATTCATATGAAGGTCACAAATTGATATTGAATACCATATATTATTGTACAAGGTGGGATGAAGTTGTAGCCACTAAATAATTCAGAATGGAGGAAGTGATGAGCTTCATGGAGGAGAACATTTGTATTAGATTTGAAAATCTAGTCTCTCTAGTGTGTGATAATGGGTCTAAATTTTAATCCATAGAGATGACTAAATGGGTTTATGATAATGGTATTTGTTTCAATTTTTTATCAAACTATTATCCCTAAGGGAATGGATTTTCTAAGTTTACCAATAAAAATTTGATGAAAGCAATCAAGAAATCTACTAAAGACAAACACAAGACTTGGCACAAGTTTCTTAAGTATGTATTATGGGTAGATAGGTGTTTCTATGCAAAATTGTTTTCTACATTCAAAGAAGAAATAAGAAACTAAAAGAAATGGTCAAGGCTAGAAGATACCTGATAAAGTCATGCGCACCAAAATCAGACGTTGGAAGATTCTCCTCTTTGGCTGTGGAGGAATGACACCTACGAAAAAAAGAGACTGAAACACGAAAAAATGTTAGTCAAAGATATGGTGGGCTATTAGGTGAACGCCCGATCCCAGAAGTACGAAGACTTCCTAGAAGGATATCAACCCACAGATAAAAAAGTAGAATATTAGACTAAAGTAGATATAATGAAAGATAAAATGACAGAAATAAAGGACAGAAAATAAAATGCGTACCTGATAATGAAGTGAAATGTCCTGTGCAGTTGCCGATGTCAGTCTCTATAGTGCCGGCATCGGTTAGAGAAAGTGCCGACGTCGGTTAAAGTGCCGGCGTCGATCAGGGTAATGATCGGCGTCGGTCAGGGCAAGTTTTGGATAGAGTCTGGATGAATTGTAGGAGGTCTGACAGAGTTGGGATAGGGTCTGGTCAAGGTCGGGACAGGGTCTGATCAGGGTAATGTCGAGTCTGGACAGAGTCTGGGGGTTTTGGTCGAGTCTGGACAGAGTTATAGATTTGGATAATGGGCAGAGATGTAAGGAAGGGACTCAGGGTTCAGGTCTACGGTCTGAAGATCTGAGATGATAGAAATAATAAACAAATAATAACCAGAAAGAAATAAAACAAACAGAGTAAATACTTACCTGCCAGAAGACATGATAAAAGCCATGAATGAAGTTGTTGAAGCATTGCCGTAAGTTGATTGAAGCGAATGCAGATTGGTTGAATGCTGGAGTTGATTGATCGCCAGAGTTTTTTTATTGCCAGAGTTTTTGTGAATGTCAAAGTTTGGGGGTTGATTGATTCGAATGGTTTTGCTGATGAAGGCGAGGAACGGTTCGAGAGATGGTTCGATAACCGATCAAGAAACCGAATGAGAACTGAATGATAACTGAAAATGAGTAACGGTAAGGTGACCGACGTAGGCAGAATTGCCGACGTCGGCCAATAAGTGACCGACGTCGGTGACGTCGGTCGGGTAACAACTGTCGTCGGCAAATGCATAATGGGGATAGAGTCTAGCTTTAGCTCTGTGCTCCTTTTAACACGCTGCCAGGGTCGAGGCTAGTGGAAAAAGTGATCGGCAAAGGTTAAATAGGCGAAGAAGAAAAAAATAGGGGATGACTAGGGGAGTCGACACGATTTCGGTGTCTACATTTGCCCCTTTTTGTCTTGTTGGTTGTTCTGGATGAACTGCAAGACAAAAACAGGAGTGATTACCCCAGGTGTGGGATAAGGTTGATTTCATCTTGTTGGTTGTTCAAATGAACTGCAAGACAAAAACATGAAGCGGATTGCCCTAATTATGGATGAGGTATTCCCCCTCAAAGCAGGAGTCGAGGGAAGGGAACCAAGAATTGGGTGCTGATTTGACAAAGAGTGGATGAAAAGGGGTGAGGGTGAACGCTGCAAAAGTCGTGATTGCGCACATACCACTGCATGAGATGGGTAGGTCAAAGTGTCGTAGGTCAAGGGTCGAGGAGTGCCAAAATTGAAATAACTGGGCCCCAACATTTAGTCGTCTGCTGATCGGGTTATTCAATCGAAGCTGAAACTCCAAATGGGTCATCCCAGTCTAGGTATCCTGGGCTCAGGAAGTGCCCCTAGAAACACAAAAAAGTCACAAGTAGTGTGGATCAACCGGCGTGTGATCCTATACTTGTGAGGGTCCAAAAAGGTCTGCGCACAATTTTGCTAACTAGTCATGAGGTAGCATTCATGCAAAAACAACCAAGGCAACAATATCTGGGAAGTGGTCAAGGTCGGAGGAGATAGGTATGATCTCCAATGGTTGGTGGTTGAGGGGAGAAATGGGCGAAAGGATGTGGCCGAGCTAACCCCAGAAGACCCCATGTCAACTGAGTGCTACCTACATAGCCCCGGTGATAGGGCCTCAGGCCAATGTAGTTCAGACAAAGGGTCCGAGTGGTAGATAGGTGGTCAAAAATGGTTGATAGATTGGTCTTGGTTATGATGAAATGATGAGGAGAAGAGATGTTGCAGCCTTTTCCAAATGGTGTATTCTGCAACATTGGTTGAGAGGTCTTTCATCCCTAGCAATATTCCATATTCATGATGGATGTATGCTAAGAATGAATTGAGGTCTATTTACGCTTCAGCAAGTATTGGTTTATGCTTAACATAAATTGCAGCGGGTTAATAGTTTCCATGTGTATTGGTGTCCATAGAAACTAGGGTGAATAGGTTATGGGGGTGGTCTGAAAAGAGAGTTGAGTTGATTGACAAGTGATGAAGGTGAATGTGACCAAAGTGCAGAAGAAGTGAAAAGCATATTGCTCTTTCATTGACAAGGACCAAAAAGATAGCATAGATAGGGGTTATGAGAACCAAGAACCCCATCCATGCGTGACGTCATTGACCATAGTTATGTTAGAGTGGTAATCAAATCACTTTGACATTAAAGTGAGCTCAAAGTCCCTTGAGCAGGTGATAGGAGGAGGAAAGAGGGTAACCCGTTTTAAGAGCAGAGATAACTATGTCCCTTTTTATAGGAGACCCTGAGACAACTACAAGTCAAGTCCATGATTCTTTTTTTTTTTTTTTGGTGCAGACTGATCAATGCGGGAAGCCTGCATAGAGATGTCATTTGCTTGGTGGTCAGTTGTGAAGCTGATCAATGCGGGAAGCTTCTAAAATAGTGCTGTTTATTGCCAGATTATTCATAGCCATCCTTTAAGGGAGTGGTCTAGATTTTTGTTTAATATAAGGGCTTTTGAATAGCTATCCTTCGAGGGAGCAGTCTATTAATTACAGCAATGATAGTACAGCTGTCTTTTGAGGGAGCAGTCTGCCTTTTGATTTGATATTGATATAGTGACCATGGATATTGTGACATCTTGATTTGTTTTTATAGAAAGGTGAGTCATGGACAAGATTATAGAAGGTCGAGGGCTCCCTTTTATTAGGACAAAGCATCCATACAGCATAAAAGGGTTATAGGAATTGTTAAGAGGAATAGGGTTGAAAGGAATTAGGATTAAGAGGACGAGGATTGCTCAAGGGATGAGCTCAAGTTAAGTGTCAAGTAGATGAGTATTCGACTAGCAGTAGAAGGGTCACAGATGCAACGCATTAAGAGGCTCAGGTTCTGGGCGTCCATCAAGAGAAGATAGACGATAAGTCCCTGATCTATACTTGTGCGTGATAATAAAAGGTCCAAGCCAATTAGGAGCAAACTTGCCTCGTTTACTTCGCTCCATATTGGTCACGTGTTAATTCTCTTTGAGGACGAGGTCTCTGATGTTGAAATCTTGTTCTTGCAGATTTTTGTCATAGGCGCGCTTGATGCGATGTTGATAGACATGGAGATGATTAAGGGCAGTAAGATGGCATTCGTCAAGTAACTCAAGTTAAGCGAAATGATCTTGATGAAAGTCATCGTTGGAAAGGATATCATGTAGAGAAATGTGAAGAGATGGGATCTGTACTTCGAGAGGTAAGACAGCCTCTGTTCCATACATAAGAGAAAAAGGGGTAGCACCCGTAGAGGTTCGGATGCTAGTGTGGTAGGCCCACAAAGCGAAGGGAATGTGAATGTGCCAATCCCTACCTGCGTCACTGACCACTTTCATGAGAATTTTGGTGAGAATTTTTTTGGAAGCCTCGGCCTGCCCATTTGCTTGTGGGTAGTAAGGCGAAGAGAAACTGAGTTTGATGCCAAATGAGTCACATAGCTTTTGGACAGTCTTGTTTTTAAAGGACTTGCCGTTATCGGTGATGATTTTATTGAGGGACACCAAAATGACAGATGATATGGGTGGTGATAAAGTCGACGATCTTGTCGGCTTTTGTGGAGATGAGAGGAATGGCTTCCACCCTCTTGGTGAAATATTCAGTGGCTGTGATGATGGATTGATGACGAAGAGACGAATGAGGGTTAATCTCACCGATGAGATCTAAACCCCACTGAGAAAAAGGCTAGAAATCCTGAGCAATTTGTAAGGCGTGACTAGGAAGATGAAGCAAGTTAGAGTGTTGCTGACACTTGATGCAATGCCGAACATAGTCGCTACAGTCTTGATGAAGGGTAGGCCAATAATAGCCCAGATGAAGGATGCGTTTGGCAATCGAATTCCCACTGAAATGTCTGCCATAAATCCCGTCATGGACTTGCTGAATGGCTTGAGATGCTTCAGTTGAGGTGAGACAGTGAAGAAGGAGGCCGTCAAAGCCTCGCTTATAGAGAAGACCCCCTAGCATGGTATAGCGAGTGGTACGCTTGATAAAAGCTCGTTGTGCATTACTAGAGAGGTTGGGAGGAATGATAGAGAGAGATAAGAAGTCTACAAGTTGCTTATACCAAGCATCTCGTGGGCTAGGGTTTATAGTGTTAACATGATGAATGTGAGGAGAGATATATGAAGGCAACGACACATGACGCACCATGACAAAAAGTCTAGATGCAAATGAGGAAGATGGGATATGTGAAGCGAGAGAAGCCATGGTGTCAACAAACTTATTCGTGGATCGAGGAACAGTCTGCAGGAGGTAATGATTGAAAGATGCAAGGAGAATGTCAACACGGTTTTTGTACCTTTGCAAAATTTCATTTTTACAGAGGGATGAACCGTTGACCTAATTCAAAACAAGCTGTGAGTCACCGAAGATGTTGATGGACTTGATGCTGAGAGAGAGGGCAGTCTGAAGTCCCAAAATTAAGGCCTCATATTCAGCCATATTATTGGTACAATCAAAGTCGAGTTTAAAAGACAAAGGCATGGGCTCCCCTTCGAGTGGGATGAGAATGACCCCAGTACCCCCACCTAGTTGACATTTGGAGCCGTCAAAGAACATAGTCATCTGATAGGTGGTGTCATCAGAGGAAAGCGCAGTGATAGACTCATCAGGGAACTCACACTGTGAAGGTTGATTGTCAGGAAGAGGGGCATTTGCTAGTTGATCAGTGATAGTTTGCCCCTTGATAGATTTCTACTGGATGAATTCAAGGTTGAACTCAGCAAGCAGCATGAGCCACTGAGCCATACATTGATTCTGATATGGCTTGGAGTGCATGTACTTGAGAGGGTCGGTGTGGGTGATGACAAAGGTTTTGTGACTAAGAAGATAGTGGCAAAGCTTAGTAGCAGCAAAGACTAATGCCAAACAGAGTTTCTCGATATGGGTATATCGAGTTTCATAGTTGACCAGTGTTTGGCTGATATAATAAACTACTTGCTCATGGTGATACTCATCTCGGTGCGCGATCATGGCACCTAACGAATGATGAGTGGCTGAGATATAAAGGTAGAAGGGTTGGTCATCTTTAGGTGGAATGAGGACTGGTGGAGAGACCAGATAGCATTTTAGGGCTTCAAAAGCCTCTTGACAGTCCTTATCCCATGTAAAAGAGACGTCCTTCTTAAGGAGATGATGAAAAGGTTGGTAGCGGTCAGAAAGCTGTGAGATGAAATGACGAATGGACTGGAGCTTGCCTTGCAAACTGCGAAGCTGCTTGAGATTGGTTGGGGGCGGCATTTTGAGGATAGCACGAATCTTGGCGGGATCTATCTCGATGCCACGGAAGGAAACGATGAAGCTGAGAAGCTTGCCAGAGAGGACTCGAAAGACACATTTCTTGGGGTTAAGACAAACATTGTACTGAAGAAGACGAGAAAAGATGATTTTGAGAATGGTCAGATGGTCACGGTGAAGTTTGGACTTGCCGAGCAGGTCATCCACATAGTCCTCCATGATTTTGTGAAGGAGATCATGGAAAATGTAGGTCATGGCATGCTGATAAGTGGCACTTGCATTTTTTAAGCTGAAAGGCATGACTTGATAGCAAAAAGTCCCCCATGGGGTAATGAAAGTGGTCTTATGCTGATCTTCCAGAGTAATCAGGATTTGATTGTATCCTGAAAATCCATCCATAAGAGATAGCATCTCATGGCCGGCCATAAGATCAACAAGCTGGTCAATGTTAGGAAGAGGAAAGTCATCTTTAGGACAGGCTAGGTTAAGGTCACGATAGTCCGTGCAGATCTGAATCCCCCCAGTTGCCTTGGTGACTGGGATGATGTTAGAGACCCACTGTGGATAATCGATGGGTTGGATGAAGGAGACAGAAAGGAGGTGCTGAAGCTCCTCTTTGACAAGGAGAGCAACACGAGGATGCATCTTTCAAATCTTTTGCCTGATAGGCTTAGCCTCTGGTTTGGTGACAATGTTATGGGTAATGATGGTGGGGTCGATGCTAGGCATATCACTGTAAGTCCAGGCAAAGGCCTTGCTATGGTCGGAGAGGAACTGGGTATAGTCAAGCTGCTCCTGAACGTCTAAAGATTGTCTAATCTTTAAGACATAAGGAACATCAGAAGAAGGAAGGTTGATGTCAATGGTTGATTCATTTAACATAACATGGGTCTCAGAAGGGAGGGAGCACTGGATGAAAGAATCGTCAGCGCCCATGTACGAAAGAATGGCATCATAGTCAATGCAGTGAATAGTGTGAATGGTTGCCAACTCATCTTCGATCATGCTGGAAAAAATGAGAGGGAGAGACTTGGACACCCCATTGAGCTGATAAGTCAAGGGGTCCAGGCGGATGGTGTTTATGCAAAAAAAAAACTAAGAGGAATGGAAACCATTGACTTCGTAGGTGAAGGGGGTGGAACAGGCGAGTGTGGAGGAGATTGGTCAATGATTGGTTCAGGACAAAGGTCTACAGGGTCTTGAGTGGGGTCGTGATATCCTAGACCATACCATTTCTTCACATCATCATCATTGAGCAGTTGGATAGGCTGATGGGAGCCTTCCTCATAGCATCCGAAACCAAAACCCTTCCATGCACATCTGTAAAGGTAAGTGTGTGCAAAGGTGGGGTTGCCAAGAAATGAGAAATCTGATGTGAAAGGTTGAGGTGAAGAAAGAGGATTACCGTAAGTAGGAGCTTGATTAAGCCCCCCATAGATGAGGTTAGTGCAGAGGTGAGGGGGACCATAAGGTATGATCATCTCGATCCGATGGTCGTAGCTAGGGCTATGATGAAGGCATCCATACTCTTGTGGAGTTTGGAACATGTCTAAAGCCAGCAAGCGATACTCTCCCAATGAAAGTCTTTGGAATATGTCTTCCATGGGGTTTGTGGTTGTCGCTTGAAGGGGAGGTGTAAGGGCGACCACCTGTTGTGAACTGGTCGAAGCTTCCATAGATGGAGGCGGTGCTAGGGTTGATGGCTTGATAGGAATGAGGACATCGTTTGGACGATAGGTGGTGTTGCAAGTTTTGAAGGGTGAAGGGTCAGCGGGAATGGTGTCGATTTGTCCATCATGCTCAAATTTCACACAACGGTGCAGGGTGGAGGGGACATAGGCCATGGCACGGATCCAGGGTCGGCCCAGCAAGATGTTGTATTGAAACTCTCCTTCGATGATGTAGAAGAGCTCCGGGACTGTGCGTGGACCAACGCGAATATGAAGGATGACTGTGCCAATGGTCGTGGCAGTAGTATCATTAAAAGAGTGCAAGATTGCGTCAGTTTTGGAGACACAATTCTTGGGAAGAGCCAACTGATTAAAGGCATGGGTGGAGATGATATTGATGCTAGCGCCTCCATCAATCATAATGTGTTTAATGCGTGTCTGATCGATATAGGCAGTGATGAAGAGGGCGGCATCCTGATCTTTCGTGTTGGATGTGGGAATCTCAGAATCGTTGAATGTGATGGAAGCAACAGGGGCTAAGGAGTGGACAAGGGTAGCAAGTGGTTGGGGGTCCTCAGGTTGGACCTCTACTACCTGCAGGGCTTGGATGAGGGCCTGACGATGTTGGGGTGAGGTTTGGATGAGATCGTAGAGGGACATCTTCACAGGCGTCTGGTGAAGCTATTTTAACATGGAGTCGTGGATTGGTCTAGAAGAAGAAGAAGAAGAGGAGGGTTGAGGTGCGCCAAGGATAGAAATCTTAGGCTTCGGTGGTTGAGGTGGATTGACAAAAGGGTAGGTCCAAGGAATGGTGGCTTTTTCTTTTGCCTTGTCCTTTTGTGACCTAGTAGTGATGTGAATGGCATTGATTTCAAAGATGGGAGGTGAAGGTGAAGAAGGGGTTGTAACCAGTTGATGAGATGTGGATGGGTTTGAAGAGGTTGAAAGGTTATGAGAAGGAGTTAGGGGTCGGTCAAAAGTGTCCTCAAAGAGAAGAGTGTCTTTCTCTAGATAACGGCGAATGACAGCCTTGAGGGCACAACAAGTCTCGGTGTCATGTCCTGGTGTACGATGATATAAACAAATCTTCGTGTCGTCGAACCAGGAGGGTTTAGACCCAAGAGGTTGGAAGGGCTTGATGGGTGGAAGAGTAATGCTAGAATTTTGCAAAAGTCGTTGTAAGATTAAAGAGTATGAGCCCGCTAAAGGGTCCGTGCTCATCGATGTATGCGATGTTGGTGACTTTTGCTTGGGCAAAGTTGGAGGGGGTTTTCGTACCACCTTCTGGGTTGGTGGTGCGATGACAGGCGGAGATGGTACACTCTTCATGAGAGGTATCACCCTTTTGGGGGAGGGTAGGCTAGTGGTAAGTAAAGGAAGCAAAGGAGGCAACCGGTTTTGATTAGAGGTTGAAGTGGGAAGGATTCTGGTTAAGGTTGAAGGATGCGGGCCCAAAATGGAAGGTAATGGCGACAGAAGAGGAGGCATTTGCCTCTGTGGTTTGGCAGTCTTTTATGATTTGGGTTGAAGACTACTATTGGTTGAAGTCTGGGTTAGGTCCACCTTCACTTGTGGATGAGTGAGGTTGGAGACGGGGTGAACGCCAAGTGACTTGATAGGTTTAGGTAGAGTAGATGAGGGTTTTGGTTATGATGAGGTTGATGAAGATGTAGACGGTCTAGAAGTGGAGATCTGATTTTTGTTGATAGTCTTAGGAGGTTCTGCCATGGGAGGATTAGCAGCATGAGATGAGAGGGCATGGGCTTGTTGAAGAGCTGTGAGACGGTCCCACAATCCCTGATGTTCCACTTTCCTAGAAGGGAGAAGTTTGAGTCTCTCCACTAGTCGAGAAAATCGCTGAGAAGATGCAGGATGAGGTTAGGGTTCTTGAGAGGACGTCAACGGTTGTGGAACAAAAGGTATGGTAGTTTCGGCCCCAAAGCATGGTGAAGTCGTGACAGGTTCATCTTTGGTTGGAGATGAAGGAGAGATAGGTTTTTCTCTGGGTGGAGAAGAAACTGGAGAATGAAGCTCCTCAAGCGGGTAAAGGGTAGGGATGATAGTGCCCTCCACTTGCGGTCAAGGAGTAGGAAAGGTTGGGTCCTCCATGGGCAGCAAGAAGGAAGATGGTGAAACTGGCGGTGTTGGTAAGGTCGAGGCGTCCTCCAAAATGAGAGAAGTTGATGGAGAACTAACTCGAGAAAGAGGTTCGTCCACATGTGATGGACTGATGAATGAACTCACCTCTTGAGGTTGGTTAGAAATGAGGGGTGAGACCGTATTGACTGTTCGAATATTATGTTCGTGGGTATTGTCAGTCAAGGTCTGGACGTTGTTTTGGGTTGGTGGATGATTGGGGAACGGTTATTTGAAGATATCGATACCCTGATTAGGAGGGGCATTAGGATTGTCGAGGATGAGGTCACCCTTTTCCAACATGTCTTGGATTATGTTTTTAAGGGTTTTACAGTTGCCCGTGTCATGACCTTTAACACGGTGGTAGTGGCAGAAGTCATTTTCCCTAAACCACGCAGGGATAGCGCATGAGGGATCAAATTGTGGTGGTGGTCGGATCTAAGGGAGATTGATAGCCCCTTATTTGACGAGTTTTTCCAGCACAGATGCGTATGATTCTCCAAGTGGAGTAAACTGTCGCTGTATGTATCTCTGTTGAAATTGGCGAGTGGCACTCATAGATGTGGATGGTTCAGGTTGATTAGTTGAAGGTGAAGAGGAAGAAGATCTAACAACCACAGCATTTGCTGAAGCTTTAGATTTAGGATTGGATGGGGAAGGCTTAGAAGAGGGGTCATTGGTTTTGGAGTTAGGATTCTTGCTCCGCAACTTGACTTTATTCTCCTCGACAGCACGTAACTCAATTTTATGAGCCATCGTGAAGGCTTCATCAAAAGTGCGGAAGGTCTGAACCCTCAAGGTAGAAGAAATATGTCTAGTGCAGGCTTGAGAGAAAAGTTCAATAAGCTCAGGCTGAGGTAAGGAAAATGAAAGTTGATTGATAAGGCCCCTCCACCGAGTGACGAAATCAGCAATGGATTCATCCTCAAACTGGCAGATAGAATAGAGGTCTGTGATGGAGACCTTCTTGGTGATATTGATGGAGAAATGATCAAGGAAGAGCTGGGCCAGCTGAGTGAATGTGAAGATGGAATGGCTGGGAAGAGAGCTATACCAGTCAAGTGCAGCACCCAAGAGAGACATGGGAAACGTGCATAAAAGCAATGCATCATCGTGGGCGATAAGGTAACAGGCATGTTTGAATGCCCGTAAGTGTTGTTGTGGGTCTTCCTTGCTTTGGAAATGAGAAAACTTAGGAAGTTCCCACTGGCTAGGATATGGTCTGATGGGGACAGAAGGATGGATGGGCTCGTTGCAGATTTGTTCATACGAGAGGGAGTTGTGTGAGCCATAAACGGAGGTCTCTAAGTTGGACATTTTATCCATCAGCATCTTGATAATATCTACTGACGGATTGGTGGGTGGAACGCCTCCTAGATTATAAGGCGCTTGAAAGAGGCTGGAAGAGGTATACGACGTAGTCGGTTGTACCAATAAGGGTGCAACGTACGGATGACTAGTCATAGGGACAGAAGAGGTGACTAAGGACGGTTGGATAGAAGGCATGGCTAGGTTTGATGTTGTCATGGGAAGTTGGTTAGAGGTA
Organism: Torreya grandis; assembly: GCA_037957365.1. Taxonomy (NCBI): domain Eukaryota; kingdom Viridiplantae; phylum Streptophyta; class Pinopsida; order Cupressales; family Taxaceae; genus Torreya; species Torreya grandis. Next base: position 823,652 of record JARHVA010006427.1, read on the forward strand.
ACATGGGCCAATGGATAGGTAGCCACCCTAGTGTTGATAGGAGTAAGGGTAGGCGGAATAGAGACGACCAAGTTTTGAAAGGGGGTAGAAAGTGGTTGAGTGGGCTGAGATTGATAAAGGCCGAAACCCTAGTGAAAGTGGGCCCAGCAATGGAAGGAGAGGCCACACTTGGATGGTTGGTAAAAGGTTGGTCATTGGTTGAGCAAACAGCCTGGGTGTCTAAGGGTTGGACTACGGACGTCGTTGATACGGCTACAGTCTCGAGGAAAGAGGTCGGCATTCCATAAATTGGATTGCCCAAGGGGTCTCGCATTTGGCTATTCGTGAGATAGTTTTGCAAGGCTTTTACGTTGAGGTCCAAGAATCATGCAAAATCTTGGTCCCCTTCTGGGATAATAGGCGTTTGGGTCGGAGATGGTCTGGTAGGAGTTCTTTCAGTTTCCGAGTTGAACTCCATTATAGGGCTGGTTATAGGCGGGGTAGATGGAAGAGGATGATGCCTCGCGTGATTGACTAGAGCCTTGGCTTGGCTACGAGTCAGAACCATTCAAGGCAAGGAAGAACATCCTCATAAGCTCAAACAAGTAGATAAGAACTAAAAAAGGATGAAGACACAAGCAGATCTTAAAACCCTAGAAGTAAATTATTAGGATTATAGTGGCTTATGCCTTAGAATGTGTGTAGAGGAAGATTGGCTTTGTGAGTCGGGTCCTAGAAGAAGCAGTCTATGGATGGTTTCAGGTTTTGTTATGGTGCTCAAGAAGTTTGTGTTAGCTTTCGTACAGGCCTGGTGCTAAGGAGCAAGCTCCCCTCACTTCACGATTCCAGTGGTTAGCTAGTTTCGCTTAGCCAAAATATACTTCCACTATAGTTTAGACTCTGCCAGAGAACAGAGTTGGCTTTCCCCTTGGTGATGAAATCCAAGTAAGATCACCGGGATGGGTAAGGTATCCGCTGGGGGATGAAATCCCAGTCGGGCCTTGTCTCAGGTAAGTTAAAATGTTTGTTTTGTGTAAGTGGTTCGGTCGTGTAACATCAAGTGATCTAGATTAATTCAATATGCAGTTTAATTATTATGTGTGGTCTAAGAGATGCAGGCAAATAGAAATGAATGCAAAGTGTTTTAATGCCCAAGTCAAAATGTTTGTTCGTATGAAGACGAATGGAGAAAGAGTCGAAGAATATGAGTTTCAGCTAGTCTAGAAGTGCAAGAAAGAAAAGAAAAGTTTGTTTTAGTCCTGCTTATGATGTCGTTTAAGAAGAGACGAAAGGAGGCAAAAAGGAAGGAACCTAATGCACCTATATGAATGAAAGAAAGAAAGAACCCAAGGAAGGCCCTAGGATCCCACCGGGCATGCCAGAATGTTTCTATGCAAAATTGCTTTCTACATTCAAAGAAGAAATAAGAAACTAAAAGAAATGGTCAAGGCTAGAAGATACCTGATAAAGTCGTGCGCACCGAAATCAGACATTGGAAGATTCTCCTCTTTGGCTATGGAGGAATGACACCTGCAAAGAAAAGAGACTGAAACATGAAAAAATGTTAGTCAAAGATAAGGTGGGCTGTCAGGCAAACGCCCGATCCCGGAAGTATGAAGACTTCCTAGAAGGATATCAACCCACTGATAAAAAAGCAGAATATTGGACTAAAGTAGATATAATGAAAGATAAAATGATAGAAATAAAGGATAGAAAATAAAATGCGTACCTGATAATGAAGTGAAATGTCCTATGCAGTTGCCGATGTCGGTCTCTGTAGTGCCGGCGTCGGTTAGAGAAAGTGCCGACGTCGGTTAAAGTGCCGGCGTCGATTGGGGTAATGACCGGCGTCGGTCGGGGCAAGTTCTGGACAGAGTCTGGACGAATTGCAGGAGGTCTGACAGAGTTGGGATAGGGTCTGGTCAAGGTCGGGATAGGGTCTGATCAGGGTAATGTCGAGTCTGGATAGAGTCTGGGGGTTTTGGTCGAGTCTGGATGGAGTTATAGATTTGGATAATGGGCAGAGATGTAAGGAAGGGACTCAGGGTTTAGGTCTACGGTCTGAAGATCTGAGATGATATAAATAACAAACAAATAATAACCAAAAAGAAATAAAACAAACAGAGTAAATACTTACCTGCCAGAAGACATGATAAAAGCCATGATTGAAGCTGTTGAAGCATTGCCGTAAGTTGATCAAAGCGAATGCAGATTGGTTGAATGCTGGAGTTGATTGATCGCCAGAGTTTTTTGATTGCCAGAGTTTTTGTGAATGTCAAAGTTCGGGGGTTGATTGATTCGAATGGTTTTGCTGATGAAGGCGAGGAACGGTTCGAGAGACGGTTCGATAACTGATCGGGAAACCGAATGAGAACCGAATGATAACTGAAAACGAGTAACGGTAAGGTGACCGACGTTGGCAAAATTGCCGACATCGGTCGATAAATGATCGACGTCGGCGATGTCGGTCGGGTAACGACCGTCGTCGGCAGATGCATAATGGGGATAGAGTCTAGCTTTAGCTCTGTGCTCCTTTTTACATGCTGCCAGGGTTGAGGCTAGTGGAAAAAGTGATCGGCAAAGGTTAAATAGGCGAAGAAGAAAAAAATAGGGGATGACTAGGGGAGTCGACATGATTTCGGTGTCTACAATAGGATTAGGATTAAATAAGCCCTGAAGGAATCACATTTTATATTGGTTTATGGCCAAGAACTAATCTTCCCTATCGATATTAATTTTCACACATACATATTCATGTAATAATATATAGAATAATGTCAAGAATTAGTAAACTCAAGATTTCTAGACATAATTCAGATGGAAGATGCAAGGGAGAAAGCCTTTTCTAAAATATGGTTTGATAAAAGATCAAATATTAAGGTTTTCAAATAAGGTGATCTAATTCTCTTTTAGGATAAACCATCTGAGCTTAATGGCAAACATGGAAAATTCAAACATTTGTGGATTGGCCCCTATCAAATTGTAGAAAAATTGGGGAACAACACCTTCATGCTTAAATATCTACAAATCACATTGTTCACACTTCCCACCAATGTATATTACCTCAATCACTACTTCTCTATTTCTCCCCCTGAGGTCTTCATGAAGTAAACTGTAAGATGGTTAGATTTAGTGTAAGTAAGCTAGCTAGTTTATTTCAAGTTCTTTCCTTCTTGTCCTTATTTGTAAATAAGCATGTATATATTTATTTTCTTTCCTTTACTTTCTTTATTTCCTATTTTTTGTTGTGTGTTTGCTTTAGTTACCTTGTTCCTTGATTCTAATAAGTCTTTTTGGATAGTCTCGAGCTCAAAGTTAGGTATTTTTCTTGAAAATACCCAAAATTCAAAAATGTAGGTGTGTACCTCATACATATGATGGCTATGGTTATAAAATGTAATCTTAATGTTTTAATTTGAATAAAATAGTAAATACCAATAGAATAATCCAATCATTCCATAAGAACTTAAGCATTGTCTTGAACTCAAATTAGTTTTAAGAAGATTTGCACTTGTAGAGTAAGAGATCAAATTATCATTATATAGCCACACTAGCACTTAATCAACATCATTTCCTTGTGTAAGGGTTTCAACCATGGTTAATTCTATGAAAATCAAACACTTGATCAAATCATAAAACCTGGCTATTTTGGTTCCCAACCTTGATGAAAACATAAAGATCTAAAGAAAATATAAAAAAAAGGATTCAATGAAAAAAAATATTTATGAACATAGGTGATTATGGTAATCTCCAACAGGGTTATAGATGCCTAGCTGGTAGTGGAATAAAGCTTATAGTGGAGCCAAAGGCATATATATCCTATGGATGCCTAGCTAGCAACAAAACAATGCCCAAGCCTTCATGAACAAAAAACATGGCTCTCTAAACATGATCTAAGTTAGTGTTAATGATTAAATGACATGAAACCTAGAAGTTATTTCTTGAACCCCATGCCAAATAGTAAACATAATCAAAACACACACATAATATTGTTATTTCTTAATATTTAACCCTAATTCTATAAGTGTAAGATTTGTTTCAACCATAATCTAATCTAGATAATGATATTGATCAAGTGGAGTGGATGACCTAATTATTTTTCTAAGTCAGATTCTCTAGGTTCTAACATATTTCTATGTTTCCCCTATGAGTCACCATTTTTTGAGGCCAAAATACCCCCATTTTTGAAAATTGGGACCCTTGAGAAACCTTGAAGATTAAACATGAAAGCATGGCATGTTAAGATCATTTTTAGAATTTGAAAATCATCCACTTCATTAAAAATAGGTTTATTAATCATATTTTACTTTAAATCTACCTAACATTGCTAATAAATGGTCTTTGTGTCTTTAGTTGTAGTTTCCATGGTGTTCTTGAGAAATTCAGGATCTAAAATCATGACAAAACCCTCAATTAAAATTTGAATATTGGTGGGAGCTAAATTGGTGGGAAATTTTTAAAACCCACTTTAGACTTAAGCATAAATTTCATATCTTAATCTTAGTCATGTTTTATAACACTACTAAAACTTAGCCTAAAAATGCTTGGTCCACTTTATTATTTTCCCCCTTTAAGTTCTTTATATTTCTAACTAGGTCTAATGTCAGTCTTTTAGGGTCCCTTTTAATATTTCCTAGCCTAGTGATTCATAACTTAGCCTAAAGTTTTAATCTTAAGGCCCCATCATATTTATTAATACAAATGTGACATTAGACTTAACACCTTAGCCTAAGTCTTTTATATCACTATAGGTCCTAATTTAAATTCCTTACATCTTGTAGGATCTAATGACCCTCACTTTTTCATAGTATTTAATCCAATGGAGTGATAAAATCCCAAGCTTAGACTTAAATAACATGTATCTTATAATATCTAATGATCCATTCTTCATCACAGGAAAAGGATCAAATAGTGTGAAGGCCCCAATAAAGTTGTGTCCTTAGCCTTCATCCAATGGTTTTTACTTCATCATGAAGACTTGATCAAATAGAGTGAACATAGTTAAAAGGTTATAAGATTATGAAAGGCCTATAGGTTCAACATGCAACACTATTACATTCAAGGATTAAAAGTAAATGGGTCCTACCTGATAAAAAACACCAATCATGAGAAAGCTTCAAGATCATGATCCTATAACTCTGGCTTACTTAGAAGACCTCGATCTAATGGACTACATTAAGTCCAAGATCCTAGGAAGCTCTATATAGGTGCCATGTGGCACTCTCACATTGGGTCATAAGAAGTTTATGAGTTTAAAGTTAATGTTCATGCTACCATCAAATTATGTTTGTGAGGGAATATTTGATGTCTACATGAACATCAACTTTAAGCCCATAAAATTAAAATTTTCACTTGCTTAAAACTAAAATTTACATGACTATCATTCAACATCCATGAGGATGTATTTGATGTCTAAAACACTACCAAATTTAAGCTATTGAAGTATTATACTCAAGATCAAAACACACTCCAAAATGTTGCTAGAAAGCTCATAAATTTACATGTAGACTAATGAAGTCCCTCAAAATATGGTCAAACTCTAGAAATATTCAATCTCCAAATATGGAAATGGTCTTATGGTCTAAGTATAATCAAAATAAAGTTAGTCTAAGTCTATACTTTAAGGTCCCCATTTCATTTTGTTCAAATACTATGAACCTTAAATTATAGACTTATACTAAATTTTTTTTAAAAGAGTCTTTGTTATGTATAATTTAGACCAAGTGTTTCTAGCCAAAGGTTTTAGTGTGTTTGTTAATGCAATACAATACGATTTGACATTATACCATTATATCATTTTGACCCCTTTGAGCATATTCTATAGGATTGACATAAATATTTAGCTCAAAGTGTACATTGTGTTTATCTAACATAGCATAAAATTTGGCCTAAAATATTTAGCTATGGTATCCATTGTATAAATCCAAAAAACATAGGTGAAAACACTTTAGCCTAAAGTTTATTTCATGTTTAATAAACATTAAATAAACCTTAGTGTAAGAGGTTTAAGCCTAAGTCCCACCTTAATAATGTGCTAACTTAAAGATTGGACATCTTTATAGATCAACAACTAACACTTCATCATGGGAGGATGATCCAATGACATGAAGACCCCATGGAATTTTTAATGGATTTTCAAGAGCTCACAATCTTGACACATGGTGAAAACACATTCAAGGTAGAACTGATGGATGATCCAATGGTTCACACTTCATTTTTCTCCATGATACAATGGTGATAAATTACCAAGGACTTTTCAAAAGAACTCATAAATCCCATGGAGGTGCTAGGTGTAATAACCATAGGGAATTGGAACCAAAGACCAAATTAATAGGCAAGATCCCATATCACAATCAACATCTCATGTCAGTCTAGGATTTTAATTTAATAGAGCAAAGAAAATAAGGCATTTTAAATACCAATGGCTAACGCTCAAAGACATTTATGAAAAATGATGCAAAAGGTCTAGATCATTGCTACATAACTGCCATGTAAGTAGAAATGGATAAACAAAAGATCTTATAGGATCAAAAATTTGAAAGTATAAAAGCAAAGGTCCAAATCAAATCTAAGGTATGTATAAGCTAGAGTCTAGATATATCTTGCCATTAAATATTTAAAACCATAAACCATGCATAAAAGTGACCCAAGTGAACTCAATTGGCTACAATTTGATCTAAAGAGATCTTTATTGTGTTTTTAAGGGAAAAAGAGCTACTATAGATACCAATTTTTAATATAGGGTAAATAAATTAGAAAGAATAACTTATGGCAGCTTGTAGATAGAAATTGAAGGAATATACATAGCTCTATCTATCAACAGATAATGAAAGTAGGATCTTCAAAGGCATTGAGCTAGATATTGTGGCCCTCAAAAATGGCAAAAAAAATTGGTCTAAACTTTTATTCATCATGGATGAATCATAACCCATCACCAAGGAGGAATAGAGAATTGCTATTATCAATAGAAAATTACTATGACCTAGTCATTATTCAAATGGCTAGCCTTCACTCTGCCACTAACAAGCCTAAGGTACTTCATTGTATCGATATCCTTGCTCCTATATTTATTGATTTTAAGATAGATAATGACTAGATCATCTATTAATGGACCTTTAAGAAGGTTGCATACATTCCCCTATGGCATTTTAAACATACTACAAGCTTCCAAAGCCCCATGTATACTTTCTCCAAATCAAAGATTAGACCAACAAGGATGACCTGGACACCATCTTCCAACCATGATTGCTCCAAGGGAACCATGTGTTCAAAGACCTTGAAGATAGGATTCCCATTGTATAATTTAGAGAGGGAATCAGGGTAATCATGAAACAATTAGACCAAACACTAGGAGCCCCTTCCACCACATATGTAAACATGACCTAGGTTTCATATGTATACTTCATGATTAAAGAAAAGATCACCCCTATTGGAGAACTAATCATTAGTCTTCTAGGGCACCAATTTTCTGCCATTAAGAAGAAAAATGAAAAGCAATTCTACATGATGTCCTATTTACTTGATGCCTTACTTGTTTCTATCAACTTCCCTAGCATAAAAAAATGGTCTCCATAAGGTCGAACCACCATTTTCTAACATTACTCCAAATTACACATCTTTAAGTATAGGAGCCACATGCAATTTATTTGTGACTATGTATACCCAGCCCTAGTAGAGGTTATCACATGATTTCTCATACCTATAGTCCATCCATTGATTAATAAATATGTAGAGAAGATGGGTGACATATGGTTCTATCTAGATTGCATAGTTATCAGGATTGAGGGAGTCATGTCCTCACCATATAGATTTCATGTGTATGTACTGAACAAGCTAGCTGAGCAATAAATTGATTCCAAACTCATCAATAGAGTTGATGGAATTTTTAAGGAGAAAATGAAGGGTCTTCTCCATCCCATCCCTCTAATTATTAGAATGACCATGTTGAAAGATTATAAATAGGTACAAATCATGTCCAAACATAGGGACTCATTTGGATTTAAATTTGATGAACTCAAAATATAGGACCCAAATAACATCATAAGTGATTATTTTAAGGATAATAATCTACCCAAACCTATGTATATGCATTAAATTAGTATTCATGACACTATTTACATTAAAAAAAAGAGCTATGAAGTGTTGGATATGATCTAATGACATTACATTAAGATGGAGCATAGGTTGACAAAAGATTATAATCTAGGAGGAGAGGCATGGAAGATGCATCCTCTCTAGTATCACTTATTGCCTAGATCATTTGGGACATCTTAGGAACAACATCAAGTGGAGAAGCCACAACCTTAAGGGTAAATTATGCAAAGGAAAGATGAACAAGTTCATGGTAAGGAGAAGCTATAAGAGAGACAAGGAGAAGTATCCTCATTCTTAGCCTTGCCACAAAGGCCACCTTCTATAATTAAAAATATATATATGCTTGCCTTATAACTAGATGAGACACTTGAGGGTGCCCTTGAGGAACTTATATAGGTATATGGCATAGATGAATAAGGGGAACAGATTGAAGAAACTTAAATCCAAGAAGGGGAGCCTGGAGAAGAAAAAATAAAAGAGGTTACTCTTGATTTAGTATCGATGGATCTAAGGAGAAGTGGAAAGCAAAAATGGCATTGGTCACTATTGGACCCAAAAGACCAAGGTTGACTCTCACACATCCTATTACTGATATCAACCTTTTTAGTGATGAATCCCCCATTCATGGACTAGTCATCCCTAATTGGTTTATGTATGGGAAACTATAAAATATCCCTTCTCTTTGCCACTCATGGGCACTCATAAAGGTTGTTAACATAGACATACATGAAGATATCAATCCATGGATTAGGGATATAATAAATAAATATGAATAAATAAGAATTATGGTCACTTGAGGAATAAAGAGGAAGAAAATGAATACTACAAGAGCATTAATTATCATAGGTGTAGAGGTTTTAGAGCCTCTAAAATTCATAGGGTCTTCCACCACCATGTAGTTTAATCTAGAGATAGTTAGATTGGAAAGGGTCACCACCAGGAAAGCCATGGTGGGAGTTAAGGAATTCACCTTCCAAAAGGTTGAGCCCTTTATATGGATAACCCTAGTAGGAGGGAAAAAAACTTGGTAAAGATATATCCATGAGGAGGATGTTGAGAACTTGATTGAGGCTCAAGGAAAATTTGGGATCCAAAAGATGAAATAAAGAATCCAAATTTTTAAAACAAAAAAGGAAAACCTAGAAACACAAGCCATTTTGTCATTACCTGATGCTATGATAGATATAATTGAGGCCTCATTCTTTGATATGTTTAATTATTTAAATTTAATAAAGATAAGGTAGGATTCCCTAAGCCAACAAGCTGAATTAGTTAGGGGGTTAATAATAGAATTGAAAAATGTAGAGACCCAAGTAAGGGATCTCATTAACATTTTGATTAGGAACAATATTTTTATGTTCAAAACTATTATCTTAGCTCATTTTAACACCATATTGGGAATGATAGTAGACAAGGTCTAAGGTATGAGTGCTTAGATAAGGAATTATATTAGGCTTATGATGGATGATAAAGTATTGACCATTATAATTGAGTATCTCTTAGGAACTATGTTGGTAAATATTACCAATACCACTTCCCTTAGAATCATTGATGAAATTGAATACAAACACATGATCACTTTGGTAATTTAGTCAATTAAGAGAAAGATCCAAGGCTAATATAGTAGAGATAGTAGAAGAATCATGGACATGATCTTCATAGCCAAGGATAAAATTGTAGATGAAAGGAACATAAAGGAAATTATGTCTAGTGATGATAGAGAATTGGATGACATGGCTGATCAAGAAGAAGTCTACCTCATGAAGCTAGTTATGGACATATAGCTCATCAAATACCAACATCAAAAATAAAGACGACCCACAGAATCATTGATGAAACTAAATATAAACATAGGTCACTTTGGTAATGCAGTCAGTTAGGAGTAAGATCCAAGGCCAATCTAGTAGAGATAGTAGAAGAATCTTGGACATGATGTTCATATCGAAGGAGAAAATTCCAAATGTAAGGAGCATAAAGAAAACTATGGCAAAGGATGATAGATACTTGGATGACTTGGTTGATCAAGAATAGGTCTACCTCAAGAAGCTAGTTGTGGACCTAGAGCTCAACAAATACCAACATCAGAAAGCAATGGAGCTTCTATAGAATCAACAAGGGGACCCTTTAACAATGGGCCCACCCAGTAGATAATATTCCTTTTGTAAAAAAACATTGTAATATTTAGAATAGGAATATTATTTTGTAATTCATATGATATTATGTTAGCATATTTCTCCTAGGTCAGTCTAATTCTGAAAGACAAGTGTATTTTAGAACTTTGTAAGGAAGGATGGTTATCTTTATCTTTTGTACGCTTATATGTTGTGACTAATTGGTGTACTACCTTATCTTTCTATATTAGGCATGTATCACCATCTTGTAAGGATAAAATTTTAAATTAATTTCATATACTTGGAGAAATTAATATAATCATGGATTTTTGTAAAGATTGTCCATGTTTTATATGTCAATTTCTAACATAGTTTATCTCTCAATTATCAATTTTATGTCTTAAATTTGAATATCTTATTCAAATTTTTCATTGCATTTTCTAATCACAAGGTTTCTAATTAGTGCATATGCTATATTAGTTAAAGGATCTAATATTTACTTCACTTTATTTTTATCTATATTTATATGTGAAAATGTGCTTTTATTATAGTAGTAAATCTTTAAAAGTAAACCTAGTTCTTACTTTTGATTCTTTACATTATCCTTCAAAATTTGCCTAGTGTATATTGAAATCTAAGCTTAGGATATTTTACATTATATATGGTTTGAATGTATAGTTAGTTATAATTGACACTTTTCCATAATATTTAAGACTAATATAAGCAATCACTCAATTTATTTTCTACCTTACCCTTCCCTTTGCTCCTTTTTTTACATAAGATCACTTTAGTTTAAAATTCATTATAAATATACATCTAGATTAATTTGTATCTTGAGTTTGGATCATGATTCATTGAATTAACATAAATCCTTTGAAATTCACAAGGAGTGGACCATGATGGCTCCCAACCATCACTTATTATAAACTTTGTGGAACACTCATACATATCTTTGCTACTATATCACCACAAGTGACATCAAGTTTCCACAACCTACTACTCATGCTCTGAATTTTTGGAATTCTAACTTGAGAAGTGTTATTTGAACACTAAGAACCTATATGATACATTTAGAGACATAAAAAATAATATTCTCATGTTTCTTCCTCACTTTAGATGATTTTTCATGCAACTCAACCTATCACTAACCCAATCGAGTATAAAAATCAGATTGAGCAGGACCATGAAATTATAGTAAGTGTATGTTTAAATCTTTTTAATTCTATTTTAAAATTAATTTATTAACTAGGTTGCATGTATTTTATGTTATTTTTATAATAATATTTTTATTTGAATATGTTCATCTGTAAATGATCTATGTTCATAAGACCCACAGTCAGACCTTGGATCAATCCACAACAGTCGAGGGATCTCCATCTACTAGCAAAGCATCCCAAGGAGGGTTTTCTTGAAGGAAGGTAAAGAGAGGGAGGCTATTTGATTATTAGCTCATGTCTTATGTGTTGTAATTTTTTTAATGCCTATATGGTAATGTAGACTTTTTTTATATGTCTATATGTTAATATATGTATTATTGACATTGTACATGTGCCTATATGGTATGCACTTGACATTATATTACATTTTTATTTTATAAGACTGTATGGATTTTATTATTATATTATAAAACTAATAAATGAGAAATTAGGGTTTTTTCCTTCCATTATCAACAATGAAGTGTAATGTTTGACCATTGATCCACATTTGATAACTTTAGATGTCTAGAGCACCTATGATGCCCCCAAGACTATTCAAAGTGCCCCTAAGAATATAGGGCCCTTATTTTAGTATTCACCAAGTTAAGATGCACCCATTCTTATGTTCTTTATTTTTCAATTTAACTCATTTGACATCAATTTTGACACACTAATATGGTCCTAATTAAAATCAATTATTTATAGCTAAACAAACATTGTAGTTCATTTAGTATAAAGAATCACTAAAAAACACACTAAGCATTCATACAAAATTATTAAGAATTCATAGATATTCTAGATAGATAAAAAAATCATAAGAAAATTATTTGTTTTACAAAGATAACATCTCCTATGGTATATTTTTAACATTGACTTAACATTTGTATATCTATTAACTTACTTTCATTTATACAATTCTATGCTTGAATGGTGTTGTAGAGTCCTACTAACCCTCAACACATGCTACTAAGGATCACTTTCTTTTCCATAATATTTAGATATTGTGACCATTATAGGGAAAGGATAATAATTTATGTTTTATTATATAAAATTTACTTAACACACAAATAAAATCCATTAAGACCATATAAACACAATCATAAATTTATTTCAAAGAATGATTTTCCCATTTTGAAGTATCTCTAATGTTATGTACAAGTCTAAGGCATCCATAACACATTGTAAATTTGGCTTTGGCAATTAATTTCATAATTTAGGGTGAGGTAATTGTCACTATTGAGAAAAAAATTCAAAATTAAAATTCAAACAACCATTTGTTGATTATGATTTTTTCAAGATAAGTACTAACACCTTATGTGAAAGTGGGAACAATATAATTTAATAACACCTTATGTGAAAGTCATGTGATAGTGAGAACAATATAAGTAGTCATATTATATGAAAAAAATTACTAATGAGTTTTTTTCACTATGAATTTGTTTTTATGACCTCTATCACCAATTCATGAAATTAATCCCATGCCCTTAAATCAATTTATTTTCAAAAACTAATTTTGAGTTCCTTGATTACTTAACCATTTAGGTCACTAATAGTACTCTATCTATACCCTCTATTATATCTTATTATCATCTCTTGTAGATCCACTTATATTTGTCTCTTAGACAACAATGAGACTTGTCCTCATATCAAGATCCTTTTAGCTTACCAAGACTGTTACTCTTTCTTAAATCATTTATCACACTCATTTATAGTCTTACACATAGTTTCAATACACTGATAAGGCTCAAAGTTATAAATAGGACCATTTTATTTATACCAAATCATTTATTACCTTAACCCCTATAGGTTTTTTAATCTTAATTATATCATATTAGAGATACAAAGGTTCTTTAAAACATTTAACCCACTTGATCATAAGAATAGGGTCTTAAAACAACTAAATATCAAATTCTAGACCTTCTCTGTGAATCATTTTCCTTCTAAGATTAATTTGTCTTCATTATTTATATCTTAGGGTTTATATAGTTCCATGAGACCTAAAAATTTCTCAAAATTTATTCATAGAGTCTAAGGTCTATCTAACCTTCCTAACACCTTTAGAGGAAGGTAAACAACATTCTCTCACTTCACCAATAGTATGATTGAGCTCATATAAACCTTCAAATATAGTTGTAATGGACTATGTATGACTATATCATATCATTACCATGTGTATGATAGATGATTGACATGTGTTTCCATGATCTTGATGTCCAAGTCCACCTGGAAATGAATGACTACTATTCAAGAGGGTAGAAACACTAAGAATTGTTGTCAAAGTTTGATTTATAGTTTGAGAACTCTATTATTGGTGTTTCTTTACTACAATATGGCACTAAAAACACATCCTTATGGGTGGATAATGTCTAGGACCATGTTTTTTTCCTATCTTCATACTTGGTCAACAAATCCACCACTCATGTTCACCTCAATAATGCCATTCCCATTACAATAAAAATATAGGATTTTAGTCTAACCTCAAACATGTATAAAATGAAAAATATAAGTCATTTATAATAAATGAAATATCTCTTCTTTACATGTCTCAATATTTAACCCCAAGACACTTTAGCCAAACATTTGAGATAAATTCATGGTATAAGTTGCAGTAACAGGTCTTGTAATACATCCTTTTGGTAGTGAAGAAACTTCTCAAGATATAACAAGAATTTTTACCTTTGAAAACAATAGGTAAAAATATATCACTTGGAAAACATCTAGATACCTTGATATTTAATTCCACCTAAAAATACATTTTAACTACTATTTAAGAGGGTAGAAACACTAATAACAAAAGTTGTCAAAGTTTGAGTTGTTGTTCAAGAACTCTATTTATGGTGCTTCTTCACTATAAAATAACACTACCAACACATATATATAGATGGATAGTATCTATGAAAATTTTATTCACCTCCTAAAATGCCTAATTGACAAACACACCACCCATTTTGGCCTCAAGAATGTTCTTCCCAATACAATAAAAATGAAAAATTTTAGCTTAACTCCAGACATGCATAGAAAAAAAATTATAAGTCATTTTAAAAAACTATAATTTCCCTCCTCTGTGTGTCTTAAAACTCTTCTTTCACCCTAGATCACTTTAATTTAACCTTCAAGATCAATTCATGGCATAAGCTTTAGTAATAGGTCTTAAAATGAAAATTTTTGGTAGTAAAGAGACTTCTTGAGCTCCAATAGGCATTCTTACCTCTAGGACCCCTAGGTGAAAATATATCATTTGGATAACACACACACACACACACACACATATATATATATATATATATATATATATATATATATATATATATATATATATATATATATATATATATATATATATATATATATACATACATATATATATATATACATACATATATATATATACATACATATATATATATATACATACATATATATATATATATACATACATACATATATATATATATATTTGTATATATATATATATATATATATATATATATATATATCTGTATATATATATATATATATATGTATATATATATATATATATATATATATATATATATATATATATATATATATATATATATATATATATATATATATATATATATATATATATATATATATATATATATATATATATATATATATATATATCTGTGTGTGTGTGTGTGTGTGTGTGTGTGAATGGAATGTGTTTCCATGACCCTTACATCCAATTCCACATAGAAATACATTCTCACTATTGTTTTGGAGGGTAAAAACACTAACAACAAATATTGTCATAGTTTGAGTTATTATCTAAGAACCTATTTTTGATGCTTCTTCACTACAAACCTGTCCTGCCAAAACATTTGAATGATTAGGTAGAATTTAGGAAAATATTTTTATCTTCTTATCACACCTAATCGACAAATCCACCTCCCATTATATATTTAACAACATCCTTCCTGATACAATAAAAATGTAGAATTTTGTTACATCCTGATTCTCCTCTAAACTCATTAATCTATTAATTTCTAGTTTTTATGGTTAATGATTGGTTGAATTATTATGTTATGTAGATGGATTATTAATATGTTGATTTTTTTATAGTTATATATTACTTATTATCATGATTTTTAACTTATTTTTAGTTGTTCATATTTTGTTATGGTACATTATGGTCATGATTATTCAGGTTGTTTAGTTATAGTAATTTATTATGGATTATTTCATGACAAAATCTAAATAATATTTATTACACTGAGGTGGATATAGGATAGATACCATCCTATAGACTATGACAAAGGGAGGGTATCATCATAAAGGATGGATTATATGTAGATGAGTTAGGGAATGAGAGAATAAAGATAAAACCCCTGCACACATCACTTAGTTTAGCATTCTTCTTATGTTTGTTGATTAGTTAATATTTATTGTTTTCAACATGAATCATTACTTACATGTTTCCTTGGGCTCTATGTGATAACGTAGTGGGAGAAACTGTAGCTGAAAAAAGTGTAGTGTAGACATAACATTACAGGAGAAAATGTAGCAAGTAAAAAACATAGAGAAATTGAAAATGTAGCACAAATGTTGAGAGAACCATAATACACCAAATTTTCAAAAAATAAATACATAAAAATACAATTTAATGAATTTAGAGTTGTAATTGAAAGATGTGTAATATAGATGATCACCATACTGGTAAAAAAGTTTGCCAGTGACATTTTATTCTTATCTATCATTTTCTTTGCTTTTCGTACATATTCCAAAGGGTCATCCAAATTTTTCATGGGCACCTTCATGTGCAAAAATACAAAGTGATTTCCCCACAAAGCTCCTATCTTGGATTTTTTCATCTCTTCTAGACCCTATACCACTTGATTTTATTTTATCAAATAAACAATATTTAATTTATTCAGTTTATTTTATAAAATATACAACATATAATTTATTTTATTCATAAAAATAATAAAATTTTAATGCTATGAAATTGTTTAAATTTATATAACCTTGATGCCAGGCTATGATCTTGTGTTCATGAGAGAAATAACTCATTACTCTCAAATTCTCCATTTCTTTTGGATTTGCATATAGTTAGATCAGTTCAAAGTGTTGGAAACTATTCAATGAAAATGAAATGTATGATTCATACTAGGAAGAACTATCTAGCAATAAAATCAAAACCTATAGAAAATGATGCCCAATATCACGTCATTCGCACTCTATTATAATGAATATTAACATCACCATGAAATTCACCTTAATGAATTATTATGAATAAAAATAATATTAAAATACTCACCCCTCCAATATGAATCTTTACTTTCAAACATCATCGAGAGTAAAGGTAGAAGAAGACATAAATTTAGGCAAAATATCTACTTCAAGAGGTCTTCAAATAGGTTAATTTATATCTTCCATCCATTTTACTCTTAGAAAACTATAGATGAGGTCATGTAAGGTGTACCACATTACAAGCAAATGATGTCATATTTTGTACATAATTTTTAAGCCAAACCAGATTGGTTGTGATTAGGGATTTGCATGAAGTAAATCTAAGATAAAACTAATGTGAGTTCAATTTATTACTATGGAAATCCATAGCAACTATGATGCATTTTTGTGAAAAGTTGACCAGAATATGGTGATCCATAGAAATGATAGAATATGTCGATCTATAAAAATTATAGAATATGGAAATGAGAAAATATTACACAATATGATGATCCTTAGATATTAGTGAATGGTGATTATATTCTCTACTATATTATCACCCAAATACCATAGATACATGTTATGTTATTTCTTGTGACTAAATTTTAGTGATGTTATCTTCTGTAATGCTATCTACTGCTACCATTTCATCAGGTACCATTTCCTTGGTTTGTATTATTTATTTATTAGTGATATTTTTTTATTTTTTATGGATATATGTCACTGTAATTTCATTCATGAGATATTTTTATGGATGAGATACTTGTATGACTATCTTATTTCATGTCTTGACATTGAATTGAAACTTGAGACTAATATTAACTAGTTTAAATACCATAGGTGGCATGTTTTAAATATTTGACATTTTAACATTGATTTTTTAATCAAAGGTGTTAAATTTGTGGAATATATACTCAAATATTATTAAAATATTTGATTTATTAATCAAATGGCATATTGATGTGTAAGGAGGTTGACAGGCTAATTATAAATGCATGTTTGATTAAATTAAGGTTATATTTTTAAAAATAAAGGCATGATTGTTTGAGGTCAAAGGAAGTATTTTTAACCATAATGTTATCATGATTATGTAATTTTTCATATTATTCAGGATCTAAGGCTTCAAAATACTTGGGTTCTAGACATTTAGGAGCAATGATTTGGAAAAAAATGTAGACTTTTTTAACTCCATGTTTTGGCCATGATTGCATTTGTTTATTAGATGAATTTGACTATTGATGAGTTTATTGCCAAACATCATGCTAAAATTTTAGAGAATAATTATAGAACTAGAGATTCATTATTGAAGATCCATTTTTATGGAGATTGTTAGAGGGTTCTGGCATGCATAATACAAGAAATTGGAGATATATAGAGGGCATATGGTTTTGGGAAGACATGCAGTGGACATGGAAAGTTTTAGAAAAGAAAGAACTTAGATGTTCACTACCTGGCCTATGTATTCAAGTAGGGTTTGTTGAAATTAAATTTATGGGTTTATCATTTTTGAATGATTTTTAGAATGCACTAGTTAATATCATTGATTTGATTGAAATGGGGTCATGTATTTTGAATTGATATATATTTTTTAAGTGGGAAATATATGTAGTTGATATTGAGGATGGGTATGGCCCATCCATAGGTTCAAACACATATAAAACCTACCCTTACTTAAGAAACTATATATTTTATTATAATCGGGACTAGATAGATGGAGCCAGGGTTTGTATTTTTGCTTAGTAATAAAAAAAATTGTGATCTACACTACGACTAGCTATAAGATTTATTGTTGATGTTTTTTCTTTCTTGAATCATTCAATCATACTTTTCATAGGTTAAATTAGGTGTGATATTAATGGGAATGACTCTATTTCTACCCTAATGAATTCCTATGGATGGATGTATATATATTGTACACTTTTTGAGTTTGAAATATGGATTTTATGTGTTTTAAGGAATGTTGTGTTTTATTATGTTTTTAATAAGTCTTTAATGATTTCTAAGTTATTGATAGAACAAAAATAATTTATAGGTGGGTTATTTGTACATGACCCTGGGGATGGGTTTAGCCCATCCACATGACCAAGAACAAATAAGCCTAAAACTCTACAATTTATTAGTTATGCATGTTGAGTATCCAAGAACAAGTTATACTCAAGGTTTATGACTGTATTAGTTGAAACTTAATTTTGTTAAAATACTTTTATGTTGTGTAAATTTATAGGTATGGTAATAGTTATATTTCACTAAAGGTATTTATAAATAATTTTGAATTATTATGCCATTGAGGTTAATTGCATTTACTGATATAAGAATGTGAATAGGAAGAAATTCAAAACTATTTAATTAACATAAACCTCCATGCTTGAATGAGTTGAGTGGTTATGAACATTCTTGTTATAGTTAGAATATTTTAATAATGATTATATGATTGAATTTTTGTCAAAAAAATTGACTTATTGAGTTAATATTTTATGATTATAATTATAGTTGGAGGATCGACTTAGATGTGAAAATATTGAGTTAACATGAGTTGAACTTTTAGCTATTATAAGGTATTTGTGAGACATTTTTTCATTGTGTTCTTAATGGATAGTTAAATGGTAATATTTAATTTGGGATTAGATGTCTATAATTATTTTGAATAATTGTTTTAAACTTATATTTTTGAGTGAATTATCTATGTAGAACATTAAACTTGAATTATGTAAACACTCACACACACACACACACACACACACACACACACACACACACACACACACACACACACACACACACACACACACACACACACACACACACACACACACACACACACACACACACACACACACACACACACACACGCACACACACACACACACATGCACACACACACCAAGGGTTCAATGGATATATATTTTTTGATATTTATGGATTTATCCATCAACCCTATGGTGTGTGTGTGTGTGTGTGTGTGTGTGTGTGTGTGTGTGTGTGTGTGTGTGTGTGTGTGTGTGTGTGTGTGTGTGTGTGTGTGTGTGTGTGTGTGTGTGTGTGTGTGTGTGTGTGTGTGTGTGTGCATTCTTGTATGTGTATGTGCATATACATAATTTTTATGTATTAAATATAAGTGGTATATTTCTTGATGTTTTACTAGGATTTTATTACTCTTATATATGCACATGAGTCTTACTTAGAAATAAAATTATATTTGATGTGATTTATGTAAATACTTGTATCATCATATTAAAGGATGTAAATATTATATGAGTAATAAAACAAAAATAATATACATCTATGGATTTATAACACAAAGGGATTATTTGATAAATAATAAGTAATAATATTTTTGTGATATGTAAATAGACTATTATGTGGCTATTATGGGAAACAAGGAATTATGTATGTCCATGAATATTATTTAATGGATAATCTAAATATAGTTAAAAATTGGATTTTTAAACAAAATACCATTATTTTAATGGGTAAATGATTGAATATTACTATTGTTCATATATTATGAATAAATTAATTGTTCTATTTAAAATGATATATTTAAAGTCAATTAGCTTATTTATACCATATGTATGTGTTGAAAAATATGATATTATATTATATCTCCATATTAATATATGTTGTGTAATTTTTATATGGGAATCTATTATTTGAATCTTTTGATTTAAGTAATATTTATGTATAAATGAATTTTTTATTAATTATTCTAAGAAGGTGAGATGAACATCATGTAATTACTTAGTACCATTAATATATTGATAAAGGATATCCAAATGAGTTGTGTGAAAAAATTTGATTGATCTTAAGATATAAAAAATTATATTAAAACTTTAGCCAAAGTAATGTTTATGGTTTGAACATTGTTAATTCACATTTTTATTTAGTTTGCATGTTTTGCATGATATTATGTTAGAACATATTTCTTTATGATATATTATATTTGATAGTTATCTTACAAAACATAGGTTCTAGTTGACATTCTTGATTTTCACACCATCCCTATCTGTCCATCCATGAAGGGACCATTCCCTTATTGAATGGTTGTGTGAGGGATCAACGGTCCATGGTTGGTGTGGAAAACAATTGATATGATACTCTACTTCCCTTTTAAGCAGTCAATTGATAGAGGCTTTACTCATAAATGCTTTTGGATATTAACAAGTTCATTTAGAATCATTTGTTTTATGGAACATTTTATATTTATAATATGATATTAAAATATGTAATATTGTATACTTGTACTATTTTTGTGTTTATTCTATAATTATAGTATATTGTTATTTTTATTTGTATCTATTGTGATATTTAAACCAACAGATGCTAATTTGTTAATTTAGGTGATTTAGTACTATTATAAGTTTTACTTGTGAAAGTAAATAAATATTTTTATATAGTGATCATTGGCTAAATGAATCATATGATTAACTTGATGGTTAATAGAATAGTTCACATAAATTATCTATTTAAATAAATATAATTAGTAAGGATAAATTTTTGGTGAGTTTTAAAAAAATAAAATTAACCTAATTCTAGTTGAACCATGAGGGGTTATCACATTATGGTACAAGATGTGAGGCTAAAACTCTAAAAATTAATGATTCCACTAATGTATTCTTATTTTTTTATTATCACAAAGAATAATTTCACATCTAAGACCAAATAGTGAGGGTACATCGAGGGTTAATAAAACTAATCCTCTAGATGACCCAAATTAGTTTGCTGTTAAAAAAGCTAAAAAACTTGATTAGATTCTCATAGCCATGAATGAGGGGACTGAATAGCTTCCCTAAAATAAGAAGTTCATGTCCATGTAGAGGAAACTAATTAGAATGAACATCAATATCATCCTATTGAGTAAGAATTTATTTGAGAACCTAGGAAAGAGGAGGTTCCATAAGAGACAATAGAACATGTAGCTACAGAGCTTACATGAGACATGAAGAAAGTTAATCCACCCAATTTTTATGGAACTTGTTAGAACCCTACCCTTATTTAGTATAGTTTTTTTGACAACATGATATCCAAATCAACACATCTAGATAATTTTCAAAAGTGGCTAGCCTAACATTTTTGATAGCTTGATAAAGGATGCAGTGTAAATCATACACTATCTAGCTAACATCTAACCATATCATAGATAATTAGGACATCAATAAAGATATAAAGAGATATGGAATGTGGAACATGGGAATCACAAGGTCATGGATCCAACATTTATGATGTTGAAACTCTATTTCAATGCTCAACATGTAGCTTCCACCCTAGAAAAGATACTCTTGAAGGCTTATCTAAAGATATCAAACCAAATAATGAAGGGAGATGGAGAAATATAGTGAATCTTTGGTATAATGACTTTGAAAACATGCTATATAAAAGTTTGATCTAATGACCATTAAGGATTTGATATATAATAGAGACCACTTTAGATCTAAGTGTATGTGCCCAAGCTCATATATGAGCCTCTAGTTTATTAGTAGTATGATTTTAAATATAAAGTCTTACTCTGGACTTCAAACAATGAGAAATGGTGTTGCCTTAAAATGTACTTGAGGTTAGCTAATTTGTATGTATTGTAGTATTAGTATAGGATTCAAGTGTTTTTGGGATGTTGAACTTTTGATTAATTATGTGAACTAAAGTTCATGTGTTTTATTGGTATTACTATTTTAATGGAGTTTATATATTTTTCATGACATCATCATCATCCTACATATACGATGAGTATAGTTATGCACTGATGAACCTAATCCTTGTGTAATTTGTATCTATTTAGTATGGAGAATAAGTTGAATCAAATTAGTCGTATGACCCACTCAGCACCTCTATGACCTATAACTTACCCTAAAAAAGGATTGAACTTATAGGTCTACCCCAGAGTTATGTTTACATTGCATTGCTTGAGTCCCCTTAGTGAATCCTCATGCCATGTCATAACTATCCCAATGTGGGCACCCTTCTCAAATATACTTCAAGTGAGCACATAAGGTCGGTGCCTTATGTGGATTGATATCGATGCAGTTGAGTGTTTAATTTTTGATCACAAAAGGATTTATCCCATACTTTTACTTATTTTTATAAAACCCTAAAATTTAATAACATTTTGGTTCCATTGTCGGTACCCATGTTGAATTTTGTTATTGTGATGGTGTGATAGAATAATGTACTAGATTTCTCTCAAAAACATTGAGCATTGGATACACTAGGTGGAAAGTAGTTTTGGAGAAAAGCATACAACCTATAAATAGTAAAATCCAAGAAAATGGGTTAAGGATAACCTATATGTTGCTTTGTATGAGGTCTTTTTCTGTGAGTTACTTGAGCATGTGTATAATTGGTTGGTTGTATATTCAACCCATAGAAGAAGAATATAGGGATGATGTTATGAATAGACAAGTAAGTGCCTAAAGAGGCTTGGTACCTTGTATGTGGATAAATGGTGGTAAGGAGATCTAAATAGCTACATGTATGAGTTCACAGTATCAACTTATTCATACCCTAAGGAAGCAAAGTACTTAGTCTTGCATGACCCTAGAGGCACGTTTCTGAAGGAGTTTGACATAGAGCTTCAGAATATAATTTTTGATAATGGTATTGAAACTTTGGTTATGGAAGGATAAAATCATTTCACATATGATATAAACAAAGGGAAAGAGGGGGATGTGTAGGTGAGGCATTATGGAAGGGTATGATCTAATTGACACCTAAGAGCTCAAAAATAATCATATAATAAGAAATAGTTTCAATTGATGGAGGATATAAAACTTGGAAGTGCCAAGAGGACCTATAGTTAAAGAGAAGGGTATGAGGAAGGATCTATTAAAAAATAGCAACATGAATATGAGAGCTATAATAAAGTGATAGACTAAGCTTGACACTTGATAGGTGTAGAATTCACTAAGTTATTACATAATTTTATGGCTATAAATATTCATGAAGTTATTACCCCATTTGAACCTATAGTGAATTCTCATCCACTAGATCCCCTATGTGAATATAATATATAAGTGATTTTTGACCCTACTAATACCTCAGATATTAGACATTTTGTAGATTTAGATTGTAAATTTATTATTGAGCATATTATTCCACATAAGGAGGTGACTAAAACTACTATAGACCATTTATCACTAGCTCACCATATTAGAACTTTAATTCAACCTTACCAACATATATAATGTCAATAATGAAAGGTGGGTAATATCTTGCAAGAAGTGCTCCAACACCACAAACAAGCAACACAACACCTATGTCATCAACTATGCCATCAAGAATGACAAGACCAAAAGTTAACTTTAGGGATGGAGGCATTGGAGGACCAATAAAATGAGGACATTCATCAAGGGTACAAGTTATACAAGTACAATCTACCCACTATAGTATATCTATTACAAAATGGGCATGCACCTTCTAGAGTATCATGGTATGGAAAATATTGAAAAACATGTGTTGAAATATGAATTGTAATGGTATGCACAAGGCATAACCTAGTTAGAGTGTAAGGCTAATAAATTTTAAACCACTTTAATTTATCAATCCCACACTTGGTATAGAAATCTTGATCCTGACTAGGCCATGGTTGACTATGATACCCTAAACTATGCATTCTAAAAGGAGTTTGATATCTTGGAGTTTGGTAAATAGAGAATCACCACAATGAAATAAATTACCCAAGGACTCTTAGAGAGTGTGAAATTTTAAAATACATGGTTCAAAACTCTCCTATCAACACTTTTATATTATATTCACCCTTCTCAACATGCATAGTGGCTCTTTGGGTGGTTACTCATGCCATTCTAAAGATCACTTTCCATGAAGACTTTTATAGACCCTTGAGAATCACTTGAATCCATGTTCAGAGTTGAGGTAGTTAGAAGTGAATACACCAAGGTCAACCCATTTATGGAGAAAAATATTACATCTATGGATTCCTATCTCCAAAATCTTATTGCCAACTTTGTGCATGATGATTAAAGTAGACTATGGTGTACCAACTATGAAGTAAAGGGCCATAATAGAAGTAACTTCCCATGAAATAATGTTCATGATCTACTTATAAGCTATGAATTCTATTAAGAAGCACATAATGTGAAAAACTTCCCTTTTTTTAATGCACCATCTAAGTCTACACAACTATCTATTGTTATGTGTGTGATGCTTATACCCATACCACTATTGATTACTAGGTGATTGACAAAATGCACAAAAACATGGAAAGGGGCATGTGATAGGTTATAGTAGTAGTCAAATGGAAATAAAACAAATCGAATACTAGATATGGAAAAAAATGTATACTTTTGGATGTATTAAGGCACCAAAGAGTGAGGTAGAAGATACAATGGTAGAAGGTTTTCACCATGCTCATGTTATAAGTATGTCTCAACAAAGCACTATCAATTTGATTGCCTTACACATCCCACTTGTGGGTATTTTGAGGGACCCATAATGTCAAATAATGCCTTAACCTTTAAAAACATTTGACCCAAGGAAGGCCTACTGCTGACAAGGGCATAAGGATGATCATACACAACTAGAAGACAAAAAAATGGACCCAAAAGGTACAACCTACACACACAATAATATTCAAGGTGAAGACAACTACTCATAGTGTATTCACCACTCAGTTGGAAGCTATTATAGTACCTAAGTTTCACCTTGATTATTGGGATAAGGGTTGAATTAAATGTATAACATATCCTAAACCAAAATTTGTTCCTTATCTAGACCCACTGCACTAGAAGGGCATACTATAGTAAGCTATGAGCATCATCCAAAAATTTCAAGGGGAGATCCAATTAGCAGAAAATCTAAAAGCACATGATGCTACCTCTCAAAAGAAGTGAGATAGCTGAGAGGTTAAATTACAAGAATTAACCAAGATCATATGCCTCCTATAGATTAAGGGTATATTTCCCCTATTGGATAACTTACTCCTTGAACATGTAAGTCGAAACCAAGTTGAGGTCATTAAACCATGCATGGAGAGGGTGTGAGAAGTTTGAAACACTTTGAATGTTGATTATTACCAAGAAATCATGTTGAATGCAACTATTGATGGATGGTTTGTCTACAATATTTTTGTAGACATGGGTGCTAAGGTCAACATTTTGAAAAATATTGCTTGGGATAATATGGGTAACCTAATTTTGAGACCTTATTCTCATATTATATTCATGTCCAATAATACTTGGGCACAACCTATTGTAATTTTGAATAATACATTTATAAATATCATGAGCTTCAAATTTTAGGTTGAATTTGAAGTAATAGATTTAACAGAACAAGACAACTACATGGTGATTATGGGAAGGCTATGGTATTATGAAAACAATGTTGATATGCACTTCAAAAGGTGTTATATGACCTTTGAAAATGAAAAGGAGATGGTAGTTATATCATTTTGAAATGACCAAGGACCCCCTATGTTGAAAGTGTGGACATTGAGGATGAGATCAACCATATCTATAACATCAAATTCTAAAGCCTTGAGACCCTAGAGACAAAATATCAAATAATCCTCTTTTGAGATTATGTAAAATAAACCTCAAAAACTAAAAATTCTCTTTATAAATGATGGGCTAAGGAAGCATATGATACCAGTAGCCATTGATACTACTTGGTGTGAGAAAAGGCATAAAAACTAGTAAAGACAGGCTGGATATAGATTGATCACACTCCTAAAATATGGATCCCTTACACTAAGAAAATGAGGAAAATAGTGTTTTGCATTAGTAAGGTCAAAAATGTTGTGCTCCCAAGGTATGAAGGAAGTAATCCTTTAGAAGACTATATCTATGACATTTAGTCATGCATCCCAAAGGAGGTGGATGACATGGGTGTAGTAGTGTGTACATTGAAAAATAATTCCTCTTATTGGTGGGTAGTGTATAAACCTATCTTGATAACTTGGTAGGATGTAAATACAACTATTTTCACTAGATTTAGAAAATGCAATGAGGACCTAAAAATTTTAGCTTACTCTAGTGACTCTAACCCCATAGCACATGTATAAATTTATGAATAAATGTCGACTATTTATGGTGAAAATGCCCTAATAAATCTATGGGTATGTGCCTTCTATAGATCCTTAAAGACTTGGAAGTAGACATGGTATGTATTAAATGAGACATGCCATGAAAAAATAGACTAGGATTCCCTTAAAGAGAAGTTTTTTATACCTTCTCCTTTTCTTTGTAAAACATTTAACTAATTGAGCCATTAAAAATAGTTTAAAGGTCAGTTTTTTAGGACATTAGTATATTAGAAGAGCACTTAAGGGACATGTTCATCAAAAAAGGGTTGGCACTCCCAACCTTCTTCAAAGAATAAATTTTGAATAGTGACTCTAGTGATGAATATGATGACACTTGGAAAGTGAGAAACTTGAAGAATTTGACCAGAGAAAAGAAGTTAGTGTGTCAAGTTGAGGATGGTGCCCTAAAAAAATGAGACCCTACCTATCTCTAGGTAGAAACAACCAAAGGTAATAGGTAGGTAATAGACTCACACTAGGAGAAGCATGAACATTATTGAGAATCATTAAAAACTACCAAGGTAGATATCAACTCAGATGGAGAACCCAAAATTTCCACTTTGGGTGCATATTGGTCTAATACAAAACTAACACATACTTTTGATCTACTAAAATAATTTCAAGACCTATTACTAAAAAATATAAGGATATGAAATATGTCTACCCATTCCTCATGAAGATGAGCATAAAACTAGTTGATGGCTTAAGACCAATAAAGAAATAGACCTATAGAATGAACCCAAATCTTTGTGCTAAGGGAAAAAGTAAGATCAATGTCATACTAGTCATAAGAGTTATCTACCTAGTATAGGTGTCTAAATTGGTTAGTCCCATGGTCATCAACCTTAAAAAATATGGGTGTATTTGAATTTGTGTTGACTATAGGATGTTGAATGTTACCTGCATGACCAACCCCTTCCCAAATCCATTTATTGATGAAGTATTGGATGGTGATTTAACCTATTTTGGGAATATTATTATATTATTACTAATTTATTTAAAGGGTTTGATTAGTAAATAAATATTCAATAGTTAAGCTATTGATATATGTAAACTATATTATGAATTTGATGTTTTAAAAATAATAATAAGAGGGAGAAAATAAGACTTATCTATAAATTATTTGATATGGATGAGACAAGATATGATATTCTCTATGCAAGAATGGGACACTATCAAAAATTAAAATCTAGCCTTCATTATATGATTGGATAGGAGCATTGAAAGTGGACATGAGTGTTATCATTGTTGTAGTCTACCTCTTTTACTGTTATCTTAAGGATCTAAACTTTCTAGGTTTTGTTCACCATGTTTGTGTGAGCCTTTCCATGAAGTTATGATAGCTAGGAGTCTATAGAGCTCCTTGTAGAGAATATTCCTTATTCAAACCCAATACTCCATTATTATTTGACCATTTTTGAGAAAGAAGGGGGGTTAGTGTATGTAATATTCACTAAACATGTATCCACACCCCTTGTGTGGGCTCGTTGCCTACATAACAATACTCTAAAGAGGGATCGGGCTATATGTAG
Source organism: Torreya grandis (assembly GCA_037957365.1). Lineage (NCBI taxonomy): Eukaryota > Viridiplantae > Streptophyta > Pinopsida > Cupressales > Taxaceae > Torreya > Torreya grandis. Next base: position 851,790 of record JARHVA010006427.1, read on the forward strand.
TTCTCTTAGTTGTTGATATTTTTACAATTGAGTGTATGAATAAGTAAAATGCTAAAAATAGATATGCTTAAGGTGGCTAGGGACTGGTGTAAGGATTTGAATAATCTTGTAAATGTTTTGGTTATCTATATACAGAGAATAGGGAAGATTAATTAAGTAGTCTTGTTTGTATTTTTGCACGTTTAGTGATATTTTCTAGCCCTTTCCAAATGATATTTGAGTGGGATTTTATAGGGATATTTTGGTCATGGGTTGAATGATCTTGTATTAGGCTAATAAGGATAATTATAGGGAACTAAAAGGAATTAACCATTGGGTCCAACATTTCACTTGGACAAGAGTGTCAAAAGTGGACAAGAGTGACACCAGTGCTATAGTCCAAGTATGGTGCTACTGTCATGAGTAGACGAGACCTAGGGAGATGGATTAGTCAAGGAAAAAGGGGTTTATCTTAGATGAGATCAAGTTTAGAAGGCTATAGATGACTAAGAATCAATGAAAATATACTTATGAGGGTCATGAGAGAAAGAAAGAGGGACATATGGGCTGGGTGTCATTAACCACACTTAAGTTACCAATTTTTGCATTTTGTATGACTAAATTTGCCCCCCCTTTATTATCATGATGCAAAAAAGTGAAAAAATAGGATTAAAAATAGAAATCATACCTAAACTTACCTTCAAGGGTGAAGCTCATAGAGTTGTGTGATGTTGGGTGTACATAGAGAGAGCATGTTATGAAGTATGAATCTATAAGAAAAATAAAGAGTAGATCAATTCTTAATAGATATACTATATCTAAAATAAGACTATACAAATATAGGTGTGTGTGTGTGTGTGTGTGTGTGTGTGAGAGAGAGAGAGAGAGAGAGAGAGAGAGAGAGAGAGGAGATCACTACTAAAGTTGGATACTAAGTGTCCAAAGGCTAAACATATGTGTGTCTATTATGTGAAGAGATCAACACATAGGCATAGAGTAAAATAGTTGACAATAAGAAAAAGCTATGCTATCTTAATATTGAACCACATTTGCCCATGTATGGGAACCACATTTTTTTTGAAGCTGAGATACATCTAAATGAATTCACCATTAGAAGAAAGGTGAAACTAAAAGGTATAGTCATTAGTGAAATTTATGGATTTACACAAGTGGTCTAAATTTATAGTATGGTTGGATTAGATGGTAAAAGTTAGTAGCATCCACCTACATTTGACGAATAAAATTATGATGTTTGGGCAAAAATGATGAAGACAATAGTTGTGGTGAATGATTTTTGGGTGTGTCATCACCAGATTCATAGATGTGACTAATGAAATAGTGTAAAATGCATTAAAAAATGCCCATAAGACTCTATTGAAGGAGAATTAGAGGAAGGATGTGAAAGCATTGAATATGATAGAGATAGTAATGGCTGAAGCCATATATTCAAGAATTGTAGTAGCAAATTACATAAAAGAATCATAGGAGATCCTCTGAAATTCTAACAAGGCATAAATAAGTTAAGATTATTAAAACATCATATGCTTAGAAGAGAATTTGAAACATTTCAAATGAATGAAAATGAGTCTATTTTTGAGTTTCATACTAGGATCTCTAGCTTGATAAATCAGTTAAGAGTTAATATCGAAACAATAGATGATTAAAAGATCATTGAAAATATTCTTAGGAGTTTGCATATGAGATATGATAAAATTATAATAGCTATTAAGGAGGCCAAAGACCTCTCAAGCATGACAATTGATGAATTGATGGATTTCTCCAAACCCATGAGAAAAATAAAGAGTAGATCAGTTCTTAATAGATATGCTATATCTAAAGTAAGAATATACAAAGATAGGTGTGTGTGTGTGTGTGTGTGTGTGTGTGTGTGCGTGTGTGTGTGTGTGTGTGTGTGTGTGTATGTGTGTGTGTGTGTGTGTGTGTGTGTGTGTGTGTGTGTGTGTGTGTGTGTGTGTGTGTGTGTGTGTGTGTGTGAGAGAGAGAGAGAGAGAGGAATTAATACACCTCATTAATTAAGTGAACCAATACAAAACTTATTATGATGCTAAGTGATGCTGAGTAATGTTAAGTAATGTTAGAATATGTCATACCAAGAGTAATATCATGAATGGGGTTGAGTGCTCAATTTCATAGAAATATCTCAAGATTGCAAAGGCTATCCCTTTGGTTCCATCATTACCCACTAAGTTAATCTAGGTGGTCATAAATGTGTTGATCAATCTTTACACTATGTGTTTAATCCCTTTGAATAGGTGGCTCAAGAATACAAAGGATAACTATCCCTTTGGCTCTATCATTTCCTTGTGAAGTAAATCTATGAAGTGATAATAGTATGAAATGTGTGTCATCTGGGTTGGCTACTAAATCCCATAAATTTACTATGATATGATAATTTTGGCATGGATAGTTGAATGTATGATAGAAACTAGGCCACTGTTGGCCACTCCAAAAGATGGAGATTTGGCTTGTATGAAAGCCACTTCAAAATTGGTGTACTAGGATTATATGAAATACACTCCAAAATTTGGAGGTTATGATTGCATTAAATCCACTCCAAAATTATACCAACCACCTGTAGATGGAATAAGGCACATAGTTACTAAGAATGCCTAGGTAATGTTAAACTCAGAAAGAAAAGAAAACAAATGTGTCGTGCATATTGCCCCTAGTCACTGGTGCCTAAAACATGGATTATGATCTATAAGTTATACCAACTACCATATATAAAAATATAAGTGAGATCCATCATTCCATGCATGATTCTCATTATATTTAGATTCTCTATGTGAAAGTATAATAAAAATTGCTGATTTTGAACCAGTCTGATTGTGCAAAACTGTAGCTAAACTTACTTTTATACCTAATTTTTGAAAGTCTAGTTTTTTTTTATTATTTTGATAAGAGTGCTAAAAATAGATAGTAGTAGAACTGACACTATATTCCAATCTTGGTTCTATTTTCTAGGGATAAATCTGGTAATTATTATAACATTTTCACTATTTGTCTAGTCTATTCTTACTAGTTTGATGTTTGGTTACTGATTTAGGTGTGCTAAATACTAATTTTTTACTATTAAGAGATATAATATCTATGACAAAACCCATGTTCATTTCCCCCTCTTCTAAAGGTAGGGATGAAGATCCTATAATGACTACCCTTAGAAGAAAAATCCCTACAAGTGTGTTATGCTATAAAGATACATGATATAACAATCATAATTGAGAAGATATCTCAAGATATAACATGGTTTGTAATGAGAGATTTTTAGATCAATAGGGTTATGTATAGATAGATATAATAATTTAATAACATGTGAAATTTATTAAATTGTAATTGGAATTCTGGTTAGTTATTAGTTATTAGTTATTATGGAGGGATGGAGCACGATGTCAATCATGGAATCCAAGAAAGCAAGATAATTCATTATGTGGATCATGGAATTGAAAATAATGAGAAGAAAATAAGAAATCAATAATTCAAATTAAGAATCAATAACTGTATAAAAGTGGCCAAGGGGACATGGACACATTTCACTAAAAATGGAAAGCAAGGATACAAGGTATGTTAAAATTCCACATACACATAGAATTAGAATGAGCAAGGGTTGGAATGAGGGCCATAATCACATACAAGATTATAGACAAAAGAAAATAACAAATGTCCTATGGAACACATATGAATAAAAGCAAAGGACATTAGCAAATGTCCTAAAGTACATACAAGAGATAATTAGGAATTGATAAATGTAATCACATCTAACAATGCAAAGCAAGAAAGAAAAACATATAAATGTTGTAAATACAATCACATCTAAATAATCAAATCAAAAAATGAAATTATGCAAGACATGGAGTATGTGAGTAGGTAAATTCCAATAAATACAAAGTAATTTATACTAGTAAGTGTTGATAGAGTAATCTATGTAAGCTAATAAGTAATGTTCATCAACATGATAACTAGATTGTGTGGTGTAGGAATGACTTGACTTGGATAGTGTAGTCATGTAGAATATGGCCCTTGTGGGTGTTTATATTGATGTGTGTCTTTAATGTAAAAGTAGGATGGCCCCTCAATGGGTAGAGTGAAGTAATCAAGGATCTAGATGTCATTGCACACACTCAATGAAGATCAAGTGAAGCATATTAATTTAGATAAATTGACAAAAAATAATATAGAACAATAAATGTAATTATAACATTGTAATATAAATTTAAAGCATGGATAATGCATACAATCAAAATATTTTTGGTTTTTTGACATATTAGAATATTTTTGGTATATTATTTTTTTTTGTATTTTGAAATGTTATGAACTATGGTAAATCAATCATAAAGGATATTATGTAAAATAAAAACTAAGAAGAAATGATACTAATTGATGAGTCTCATGGGAGACTCCTTATCATATAGTCATATATCAAGGAGATTAATCATGTGTGATCATGAAGCATGATGGAAATGCTAGGATTGTGGCTCTAAAAGTTGTATATGTTATAAATTCTCTAAAATGTCTAAAGTAGAAATAAAGTGTGGGGTCCCCCTATAACTATAAGTAGTGGATGAAACTTTAGGGCTCTTAAGGACCCATCTAGTAGTAGGAGAAGCTCTCTAAATATATGCTCTATGAGTATATGCATGAGATCTCAATGATACTACCCTAAGTGTGAACACTATATCTGAAAGCTATCTAGAATATTGAAGCTATGGAAATGTATAAACTCTTTGTGTTAGTTATGGATGCCCCAACTATGTATTAATTAGAACTAGAGGAGGAACTATAACTGGTGGAGAAACTAAAACTAGTGGCTAAATAGAAATTAGTGATTGAAAAGTAGAAGATGGCTCTGAAGTAGGGAGTGGTAACTCATATATAACTCCACCAATTATAACAACCTAATTAGCATGAATGAATTTCATGCATCTATGAATAGTAAAAATTACTTCTCAATGTTTTTGAATCCAAGGTTAACCAATTAGCATATTAAAGACTCCTACACTAGGAATTATAGTGAATAGTGTGGCCATGTATGTTGGACTAACCTATTAGAGGAAGTAAAATATCACCTAATGAACCTTGTATGTGCACACTAAGTCTACTAATAACTATGTTTGTTAGGGTAATATCCTAATCTAAATATCCCAAATGCTTAAATAATGTCATAGTGCACATGTTCACATTGGATCCATTATCTATGAGAACACTATGAATAGGATGATTATGAATGTAAGCTTTGATAAAGAGGGCATGATAATATGAATCATCCTTAATGATATCCTACTCTGAGAAGGAGCTGTAAGGTCTAGCTATAAATTTGGAATTATATACACCAATCATGTTACTCAAATTATGTGTTTCAGGTGAAGGTGTCATGTATGAATTTGGTGGCAGATGTGCATGGTGAACCGATGATGTGTCCCCTATCTCTTGTTTAGAATGTTTTGGAAAGGGATATGAGAATATTTTCAAATCTTTATCCCATGTTTGCTTTTCTTGAGGAGGCTCAATTGAAGTTTTAAGATTAATATGAATGCCATATATCAAATCTTATATCTTGTGTCTCAAACTAATGCATATATTTGTTGCATGTCTTAGTACCCTATGAAACTCACAAAATACATGTTGATCATATCCCCATGGAAGAGGCTTTGTTGGGTCAACTTACTAAATAGGAGGGAGAGATATGATGTTACATTCCAATAGATACTATAAAACTCTAGCTAGATAAATTGATAGATTGGTAAAGGTTTACTAAAGAGTTACTGATAAAATCACTCACTGATGGGGCTCAAAAGCCTCATTAACTATCAGTTGATTTTGACTCTTGCTATCATTGACATTGAATTTGTGAGGGACTTTGTTTTTACTCTTGTTTGTTGTTTTTGAGATACTTGTTTACTTGAGTTTTCTCATTGAAATTAGTTTAACTTCTCTTTCCTTTAGTGTGGGACATAATTTAATGAAGGAAGACAATATTTTAAACATAATTGATTCATGAAAAGTTAGTAGAATAATCTATTTGAATAGATCTTGTAAATCTTAATCAACCATGGGGATAGTCATCTTAGCCAAAATAGTCTTATATAAAAGAACATAATCTATGAGATGCTCATTTGAGCTTTGTTTCTATCATGCAACTTGGGCATATGAAACCTTATCACCAATGTTAATACTAAAATGATCCAGGAACATGGTGTCTAAAGAATTGAAAGCATTGACCGATTGATTTGGTAGACTATAGAACCATTGTAAATAATAATCCTTTAGGCTCCATGGAAATAACTTGGTAAGTATCTAGTTATTTAGTACATAGTCTAAGCATGCTAAATGAAAATATATCAAATATGTCTCTGGATCACCTTTTCCATCATATAGAGTAAGCTTGGGTTGAACAAAACCTTATGGAAATGCTGTAGAAGCAATGTGATGTGCCAATGGTGTATGTACTAGATAAAAGAATCCAAAGCTTGTGTAGGTCAAGAGGCACCTTTCTCGAGATGTATCACCTTGGATTGAAGAGATTTTATCTCTTACATAAGGTTTTCCACATCATAAGACAAATATGTACTAGTTGTAGTTGGCGGTATAGTGGAAAGTTGGGCTGCTATAGGGGGTTGTTGAGACATAGTTACCCCCATAGTGTTATGTGAAATTATTTTCTCTATGGTTTTGGAAGACTCAACTATTTTAGCCTTTTTTATGTCCATGATATATTGTAAAATAAGAGTAAGATCTCAAGGCTAGTCTTGGAGTCTTTCTCAAAAACTTTGTAGGATCAAATCTTTGTTGAGGATAACTTTATTATTAATAACTGGTGAAAGATGATCAAGAGTTTGATATGGTAGATCATGAACATATTAATTTATGTCATAAATTTTATTCTACTATTGATATGTTTTAACATTATCCTCACTAAAATGGGTGTAATATGGATGTGTAGAATCTATAAAAGGAACCTAAATTATTTATTTATTAATGGTATATGGTCAAGTTATAAGAATCTGGTTGAATTCAATAAGATATCCACTAAGTCTTACACTTCATCTTGAAGAAAGAGATGCAAGGAAATTAGGTGGAATAAGGAAAATAACTTAGATAATATTAGAAAATATCAAATGGATATAATCTAAATAAGGAATTGGAATATGCATAAAAATGATACAAAGCTCACAAACATGTAAGGTGATACCTTAAGAAGTAATGGGACCTTGTATATTCAACTAGGATTTTTAAAATATATATATTTATAAAAATTAATATTGAATTTTTAAATTTGAAGTGAATTTTTTATTTTAATATGTTAGTAAAAAAATCAAAAAATTATTGAGAAAATACTAAGACCTAGTATGGACAACTAGGGTTTAAAAGAAAATCATTTTAAAATTACTACACAATTTTAACATTTAATGATAATTTATGAGTTTATTATGTAGGTAAAAAATTTAAAAAAATAGGAAAAATTAGTAAGAAATTCACCCTAGGGTTTGTAGATTTTTTATGCACAAATAAAGTAAGTCAAGTTCACCAAATGATTTAACCTATTTTAGGAATATTAGTTTATTATTCTTAATTTAGTTAAAATGTTTGAGTATTAAAATTAGTAGATAAATATGCAATAATTAAGCTAATAACTTGTGTAAACTAGATTATAAATTTGACCTTTCTAAAAATATTAATAAGAGGGAGAAAATAAGACTTAGCTGGAAATTGCTTGATATGGTTGAAATAGGATATGATATTCATTATGCAGGACTAGGAAACTATTTCAAACTAAGATCTATCCTTCATTTTATGATTGGATAGGAGAACCAAAAATGGATAGGAGTGGCACTAGCATTGTAGTCTACCTCTACCACTATTATCCTAAGGATCCAAGCTTTTTGTGTTTTGTTCGCTAGGTTTATGTGACACTATCCATAAAGTTTCAATAGCTAGAACTCTATATAGCCCCCTATAGAGTATATTTTTTCTTCAAACCCTATAATCCATTTTGATTTAACTAATTTTGAGAAAGAGGGGAGGCTAGTGTGTGTAATATTCACAAAACATTTATCCACACCCCTTGTGTGGGCACACTACCTACATACCAATACTCTAAAGAGGGATCAATCCATATGTAGTTCTCCCACTTGATGTGCTTTGTGTAATTGAGTGTATGGATATTCAAAATTCTAAATTAGATGTGCTTGGGTTGGTTAGGAACTGGTGTAAGGATTTGAATAATCTTGTAAATGTATTAGTTAGTTGTATGCAGAGAATAGGGAAGATTTCTTGAGTATTCTTGCTTACTTAGTGATATTTTCCAACCATTTCCAAATGATGTTTGAATGGGATTATATATTTATATATTGGTCATGGGTTGAATGATCTCACATTAGGTTGACAAGGATAAGGATAGGGAACTATAAGGAATTGACCATTGGGCCCAAAATCACACTTGGATAAGAGTGGTGAAAGTGGATAGGAGTGGCACTAGTACTATAGTCCAAGTGTGGTGCTCCTATCCTAAGTAGATAGGACCTAGGGGTATGGGTTAGTCATGGAAAAAGGGGTCTAGCTTAGTTGGGATCAAGTATAGAAGGCTATAGATGACTAAGAATCAATGAAAAGATGCTTATGAGGGTCATAAGAGTAAGAGGGACCTATGGGTTGGGTGTCATTAGCCACACTCAAGTTACTAATTTTTTCATTTTATTTCAATATAGATGTTATCAAAGGCTAAAAAATATACACATTTATTTATGGATTTTTACGTGACCATCAAGTCTATATCGAGGAGGAAGAGAAGCCAAAAACCACCTTTATAATTGAGTGGGGATGTTTTACATATAATGTGATGCCATTTGCATGGAAAAATGCACCAATAATTTTCTCTTGGGTGGTGATGACCACATTCAAAGACCTTATTCACAAGTTTGTCCTAGTATTTTTAGATAATTAAATAGTGTATGGATTGGTAAAATATCACTATGATAATTTGTCCCTAACATTTGAAAGGTGCCAATAGTTATAAATCTCTCTGAATATCAAGAAGTGTATTTTTGTAATATCATTTAACACATTACTCAGGCACATCATCTACAAGGATGGTTTACTCATTGATCTAACCAAAAATCATAATCATCCTTTAGCTTCAAATACCATCAATGCATAAATACATTCATGCCTTTCTTAGACATTATAAAAAATATAGGAAGTTCATAAGGAATTATTTTAGGATTTTGGTGCCACCAGAAAAACTATTATGGAAGGATGGCCCAATCTATTAGGGTGCAGTGCAAGAGGATGCTTTCAAGACCCTAAAGCTAAAGCTAAAAAGTGCATTGATACTATAATTTCTTGACTTGGTAATTCCCTTCCATATCCATGTTGATGTGTTTGGTACTAAAATTTGTACCATTCTCATACAATCAAGTAAAGGTAAAATGGATCATCTTATTTATTTCATAAGTTGAAAACTAACCAAGTTAGAGAAAAATTACATAACTGAGCATGAGGTACTTGTTATGGTCTACACCATATAGAAGTTTTGATAGTACTTACTAATAACCCCATTTATATTCTTTACTAATCATGAGGCACTTAAGTACCTAGTAAAAAAGCCTATTTTGCATGGGTACATTTGTTATTCAATCATATTATTTTAAAAATTCTAGGTTTTTGTTGTAGTCAAGCCTAGAGATCAAAACTTGGGCATAGACCATATATCATACATTAAATATAGAGATGTGGTAGTCCTTATTTAAAAATATATGCCTAATGTGTAGATCTATAGGATCTAACAAGTCTTGAAAGACTTAACAGAGATCATCACATTTTTGACCTCTAAATCTGCACCTCGAGCTATGACAGCTAAAGAAGAGAAGTAGTTCATGATTCACACCACCCTATTTAAACTCATGGGTGGGGAGTTGTACAAGTTTGGATGAGACAATATCATGTGATAATGTGTCCTATAAAATGAATGAGACTAAGTACTATAAAAATCACATGAGATGATTGTTAGAGTCCATTATGTTAAAGATGCCATAGTGCAAAAAGTGTTATAATCAGGTTTATGGTAGCCAACTATGTTTAATGATGAAAAATAATATGTCAAAATGTGTGATGTCTACTTGTGCATAAGAAATTGAAACCATTGATATGATTTATCCCTCATCCCCATCCTTTCCAAGGCACCATCTTAAAAATGGGTGATTGATTTTATTGGGCCTATTACTCATTCCATGAGCTAAGTAGGTACAAGGTACATTCTAGCTACTATAGATTATTTTACTAAGTGGGAAGAAATGGTAACCTTAAAATATTTTATAACCACCATAATATCAATATTCATTTGGAAAAACATTATTAGTAGTTATTGGTGCCTACTCATCTTGACTAGCAATTATGGCACTCATTTCATCAATGAAAGAATTCATATCTTGTTGTCTAAATATATGGTGGAGCACCATAAAATGACACCCTACCACCCCCAAGATAATGGCACCATAGAAGCATTAAATAAAATACTAGGGACATGCCTAACAAAATATGCAATATTGGTCATGAGGATTGGGATGACCATGTGTCAGCTATGTTATGGGCCTAGTACATGACATACAAGTGCCTAAAAAAGGCTATACCATTCCAACTAATGTTTGGTAGAGAGGTCATTTTATTGATGCATTTCCTAGTGCCCTTATTTCACATTGCATGTATTGGTCAATTGGATAACCAAGAGTCATTAATTGTGTACCTAGAAGAGTTACAGAGGTTGGATGAGACATGCACCCAAGCATGATGGATCCAATAGATAGAGAAGGCCCACCAAAAGACATGGCATGATAATAAAATCAATTTAAAGGTGTTTATAGAAGGTGTATTGGTATTTTTATATGATTCTAAGTACCTAAGGCACCTAGGAAAATTATAAATCATGTGTATGTGACCTTATATCATCCACAACATCTTGGATACTGGTGTATGCAAGCTACACACATCGACTGGTGAAATTTTCCATGGGCATTTCAATGGAAATAGATTGAAATTATAATGGTGATTTCTCCCTTGAACACTAACTTTGTGGTCAAAATTTGGGTGCTTTGTATTGTGACCATAATAAAATTGGAATGATCCAAATATTTGCCTTATGTTTTGTTTATTTGTGTTATTTGAATAAGTGTGGAACTTTTACGCCTATAGTAGAAAATGTTTAGAATTTGTACTTGCATTAATTTATTTAGATGAGTCAAGTCCAGTCTCTTTTTAAATAACGTATGGACAAACACCTAAGTTTATGGGTGTGTGTGAAGTTTACCAGTCTAATTCAACTATAAGTATAATTTAATGAGCACAGTGCACAAGGTGTTCATGTATAAGAGACCAAGAGGATATCATGAGGCACTAGAAGACCATAATAAGAATTTTTATGGGGTAGGGGAGGCTAAATCAAGAGATAATAAAGCATACAAAAATTGACCAAGAAAGTGAGTCATAGTCAAAAAAAAGTGTAGCACTAGAGAAGAGGGAACTTAAGAGGTTTAATTATGTGCATGTGTTATCCCTAGGTAACCAAAAGGAAAGAAAAGGTCACACTAAGATAAATAAAGAACAATAAAGTGACCATTTTTATAGCTAGAACCCACCCAATAGTTGGTAAGAAGTGACTATTTGAATTATATATCATTTCCCTAAAGAAATAATTAGTAGAATTAATGCTATGGTGGTATAAAAACAAAGATCCACATTGATGAGTAGATGGTACCAAATTTTAGTGGATTTCATATATTTTTGTATATTTTGACAATATCAATGATGCTATACATAAATTTGGTATATGATAATAGAGTATAAGACCAAATTTGGTAGAGGTGGGTGTTTTACTTATCATTTTCAAGATATAAGAGCAATAAGGAGCCGAAGCCAGTAGAAAGGGAAAATGCTACCATAGAGAAAATAAGTTCCCCAAAACCTTCCCAAGGTGATCAAAAGAGTGAGTAAGAGATTGAATTTCACCCTAATGAGGAAATGAGAAAAAAATTATAGATTTTGAAAGAAAAATAGGAAAGCAAATATTTTGGAAAGATAACCATTCCACCATTAACAAGGTATAAATCCTAATAGATGAATACATTATCACATTTACCATGGCTATGAAACAAAATAGACATAATTTCAAGCTTTTATAAGATCAATCAATAACACTTTAATAGTAGTATGTTCAAGATGGGGAATAAAACACTAAGCATAGAAACACTAGAATTGCATAATAATGTAAAGAAAGTGAAAATAGTGAGAGAAGTAACTACCACAAAATCTGAGGTGTAACTGGTAAAAGGAGTTAGCATCATGAATATTGATCCATATATGAGTGAAAATCTCACCTAATAATAAATGGAGTACCCACCAAAATTTATGGTGGGGGAAATGTAGGTATATTTCACCCATGTATACAATTTAAAATACTACAACCATAGGAAGGGTAATAATGTATAGGAGCTAGAGAAAGACTAAATGGTGGACATAGGAAAGAAGACCAAGGAAATATCCATTATCTTTGATTTCTCCATCAAAGACAAGTTGCAAACCATGGGCACAACATAACTCTTTGAGCTGCCAAACATTGGAAAACCAAAAGGCCTAGTATATTTCCTTCTCTCATGGGTTCATGGTGACTGATTCTATTTTGTTGGATGGCACATGAGAATTTATTCAAACCATATAAGTATAATCATATGGATTTGCACAATAATATATATATGGGAGATGATGGATGATGATGTATAAGTAAAGAGGGTCTCAAAGATCCTAGGATATTACAAGTCAGGATTTATATTCCCTATAAAAGACATCCAAGACTAAGCAAAAGGGTATCAGTGTACCTGGTAAGTGCAAAACTTTTCCCTAGAAACTAATGGTCAGTCATAAGTAAAACCTTTTTTTGTATTTACCACCACATGATGTAGAGAGAGATTTTCAACATCTCTGATTTTATCATAAAGGAGATCATAAAAAATGCACAATAATGCCATCAGGTGTGTGAGACCTTCTATTGGGAATACATGCTTATTTTGATGGTGATGAAGGATATTTTTATATGGTGATGATGACCACCTATGGGTTTTATTACCAAATCATGAGTCCCCAGAGGTAAAGTATTAGGACTTCATTTCCCCTAGTTTATCATAGAAGTACAAAACTAGAGTGTAGGGGTAGATCGACAGGTATGTGGAGGCCTTTGGAAAGGAGTGGTGCATCCCAAAAGAACTCCCTCAATAAATTATGGGAATGGTGACCTTAAACATGATGAAACACTTTTATGTGGTGCACTTAGTGCTCATAGATAGAAACTTTTTAGGTTGGCTCTAATTACCTTATGCATTTTTAACTAAATACCTTATGGTAGTGATTAAGAGGATCAAAATGTGCAATATATTTATATCTAGGCCAAAGTCATGGATAGTTATAGAAGAATGATGATGTGATAATTTATGTACCCTAAAACCAAATAAATCAAGGATAAATAAGATGATAGTGATAGGCCTAACATCCATCCTCTCCAAAGGGAAATAATCAATAGGAGAATTTTTAATTTATACAATGAGATGAAGCCATGAAATAAGGGTGTAGATCTTGGAATCCCCTCTTAAATGGATACAAAGGAAAGGATGCAAAAAAATTTCAAGTGAATTCACTCTCAAGGAAGTGGGGTGAAAAATTAGAGGAAATTATGGAGTGCATACAATTGAAAATAGAATTCAAGGAACAAATTGTGTCACCTACCTCAAAGAAGTGCATAACATTCTATAAGGGGGTGTTTTTTCCAAAAAGCATCTAAGAAATACTAAGGGACCCATAACATTCCCTACCAATACCCTTGTATAAATGGAAAGAGAGGTATCCCTATCACCTATAATAGAATAAGAAACTAAAGAAGATAAGGAAAGGACTTATATCCTACAAATAAAGGTAGGTGAAGAGGAGCTCGATATTGGAAACATTTAACAGGACTTACAAATGGGTGTGACTATAGTGCTAAGAATAAATGAGGAAATGAAAATCCTTACCTCCAACATAACCATAGTAAATAACCCACTAAATAAAACAACTCCAACATCCAAATATAAGGATTACCAAGTGGTCCCTCAATCTATCAAGGAGAAAAGAGTGGCCTGGAGGAAGATGGGACTTAGTGAGGAAGATATAAACTAGGATTTGGTGCTTAGAGAAAAGAGGAAAAGTTAATGAGAGTAGAAGAAGGGAAATTTGGATAAGAGGGACTCAAAATTACCCTTGAGCATAGAAATAATAGTGGATGTGGTCAAAGATGTACTAAGTGACCCTACCAAATAAGTAGAGGAAGTTATTAAGGCACACCCAGGTAGTGAAGGGGTGTCTAAACCAAAATAAGGTGATATTAGTGACTTTAAGTAACAAATGGATATAGTTAAAGAGCACTAGTAATAAAAAGGCAACCCTAACACTGAAGGTATAACACTTAAGATAGACATTAAGAAGTACCAAGATGAAGAAATGGATGAGGGTGATAAGTCTAATGAATCAACCCCCAAAGACCAAATAAGAAACTCCTTAGAGGAGCATGCTAAAGATATTGTTGGTGCCAGTGAAGAGGAATGAGTGCACATGGAGAAGGTTGTCATATAAAGTGATGTTAGAGGGCTTAAAATTAGAGAAATAGTGTAGAATAATTGGGGGGATGAATATTTATACTTATATGAAACTATGCCCTGCAAGCCATCATGATAAAGATGTGCAAACAAATTTCATTTATGTTGGACCATTACATGGATGAGCCCCAATTCAAGGTGCCAAAGGTTAATGCTAAGAGCCTAGAATAAATTTATGAAGGGAAGGAATATCTTCTTGTTAACCCATGTGCCATGAACCCAATCCAATCTAGGAATGTGTTAATAAAAATGGCCATAGAAGTAATGCACCAAAATTTCATAAATGATGGAAAGCTAAGTAAACTAAAGAAACTTTTCAAATAATCTAAGGAAGCACAAGCCAATAGTTTTAAATTAGAATATCTTTTTGAGTGCATAGAGGTAGTTGAGTCATCTCTTGTAGTTGGCATCAACACTCTAGACCATTTAGACGTTGGTAATATTTGTGTATTGGTGGATCAGATTCTCCCAAGACTACATCCCAAACCAACTCAAGAAGAGGAAAAAGAGGAAGATCCCAACATCATGTTAAAGAAGGATCTATTAGACAAGTTCCAAAAAGTGGATGATCTCTTCATAAAGTTTTATGAAGGTGTAAAGATAACAAATACAATCTTCTTACAATTTTCCAACCAGGCCTTAGTGATAAATGTGCACTTAAATCAAGAAAAGGATGAGGAGTAGTTGATTGATAGAGTGTACTCTAAAAGTAAGGGAGAAATGTCATAGATCATGGGTAGCATAAACACATTGAGAAATTAGATCAAAGACTAGGAGATGACCTTGGAAGAAATCTTCCATGCTCTACAGACTTAGTCTTGTGAGCAAGGGAAGATCTTGGATGGAAGTGTGGTAATGTCATAGACCAATGTAGAAGCCTTACAAAATGATTTAGATAAAATATATACAATTAAACTCATTAATGGATCAACCAAGATTGATAACATTGTAAGTGAGATCAAGCTATCCATTTAGGGCTTCAAGGATTTTAGTGTAGAGCTCAAGGAGAATGCACCTAAGTTTTATGCTCCTAAAATTTTTATAGATTAGTTTGAGGATGGACTAATGTTTTTGTATGGGGTAATGTTGGGCCCCTAATTTTGTCTAGTAGAGTTGTTACACCAACATGATATCCAACTTAATACATCTAGATATTTTTCATAAGTGTTTGGTTTGATGATGAGGACATCAATAAAGATATGAATAAACATGAAAAGTTGAGCATATAAATTATGGGGCCATGGAGCTAATGGTTATGATGATGGAACTCTAACTTAGTGATCAACATGCAACTTCCACACTAGAAAAGATGCTCCTAAAGGCTTAGTTAAAGAGATAAAACTAGAGAATGAAGGGAGATGGATAAATACAACAAAGCTCTAGTGGAATGAATTTGAAACCATGCTCTATAAAAGTTTGGTCTAGCAACCATTGAGGCTTATATATAATGGAGGCTACTCTAGCTCTAATTATATCTATCCAAGCTCATTTATGAGCCTTTAGGCTATTATTATTATGATTTTGAATATAAACTCCTACTTTGGAATTCAAATAATGAGAAATGGTGTTTCCTTAAAATTTACTTTAGGTTATTTTATACACATGTCTATTAGTATTGATATAAGATACAAGTGTTTATGTGATGTCAAACTTTTGATTAATTATGTGAATTAAAGTTCATGTGTTTTGTTGGTATTAATATTTTAATTGAGTGTATATATTTTTCATGATTTTATCATCATATTATATATAATATGAGTATAATTATGTGCCCATGAACCCAACCCTTGTTTAATTTGCATATGTTTAGTATGGAGAATAAATTGAATCAAATTAGTCTTACGACCCGCTCAACACCTATATGACATATAACTTACCTTGAGAAAGGAATATGCTTATGGGTCTACCCTAGAGTTAAGTTTACATAAAATTACTTGAGTCCCCCTAGTGAAGCCTTGTGCCATGGCATAACTAGCCCAACATAGACCCTGGTTCCTTCTTAGCTGCACTTTAGGTGAGTGCATAAGGCATGTGACTTATGTGGATTGATGTTGGCATAGATGAGTGTTTAAATTTTGAGTGAAAAAGGAGGTATCCCACACTTATTCTTATTTGTAAAAAACCCATGGACTTTAATAGTAGAACCATTTAGGGAGATGGAGAAAAAGTGTGGCTAACTAAGATGGAGAAGTATTTTGAAATACAAAATTACTCTAAAGGCATAAAACTAGTTTGGGGAGCTTACAAGTTGGTAGGTGATGTATAAATATGGTGGGAAAACTATAAATTAGAAATGAATATTGACTCTACTACCACCACATGGGAATAGTTTGTTACCTTGTTTAGAATATAATGGTTTCCCCAACTCTATTATGATAAGAAGTTGATAGATTTTTAGAATATAAAGTAAGGAGACCTTTTAGTGAACGAATATTTTGATTAATTCATTAAAATCCTAATGTATATTCCTTGATATCAGATATATGATAGTTTTCCCATCAATAAATTTGTTATGGGATTAAAATCCTAAATTATATTTGAGGTGGATTTTCATGGGCTATCCATTATGGATAAAGTATTTGAAAAGGTAGTAAAGTAGGAGTAGAAACTAAAGTCACTTGCTCAATTAAGAGAGAAATCCAAAAAACACTTGGAGATCCTAAAATTAATTTCAAAAATTAGAATTATAAAAGGATTTGAAACTTAAAAAATCATTTCAAAAATCTGAATGCAAGGTTTAGTAGTGATTCAAGGAACAATAAACTAGGAAATGGTTTCAAAGGAAGTTTCAAGGAAACTCAACAATCTGATAGGAAAGGACCATGTGGTGGATGCTTCATATTTTGAAGTGATCATTAAGCTAGGGATTATACTTAAGGGAAATGAGATGGTAAAAATAAGGGTTCTACTTTATAGTAAGGATATTTTTAGCAAAGAATTCATGTAGATATTTACAATCATCAAGCTGGGTATTAGGATTCTTTTATTGAGCTATCAAGTACTTTATTTGTTCATCTAATTTAAATTTTGATTGACATAAGAGCTAATAAATGTTTTATTACTCCTAAAATTCTTATTAAATTATCTATAAAAGCTATAATTATGGAAAATGCATGGTTAGTTCAATATGAGAATGAACCTAAGGTCAAGGTCGATAAATGTTTGGTTGAAGTTGAGATCAAACTACCCAAATTCACTATGATATTAGATATATTTATAGCATGAATAGGGTCATATGATGTGATCCTAGGAGTAAATTGGTTAGCTTAGCATAAAGTTAAGGTGGATTGTTTACTTAAAAAGGTTAAATTCCTAGATGATCTGGGAAAACAAACCCAAATCTAAGGAGCAAAAAGGGAGATAAAACATAGATAGATTTAATAAATTCGATTTGAAAAAGCACAAAGAAAAGGGTGTCAAGAATTTATTGTTAATATAAATTAGTTAGAGGAATAAAAAGAACCTTCCATTGAGGATTTTCCTTCTCTCCATGATTTTCAATATATTTTTCTTGAAGAATTATTGGGTTTACCCCTAAGAGAGAGTTTGATTTCTCAACTGATATCATTCTAAGGTTTGAACCATAATCTAAATCCCCCTATAGAATAATGACAACTTAATCGATAGAGTTAAAGGCTCAACTACAAGATTTGTTCAAAGGGTTGATTCAATCAAGTGTGTTACCATGGGGTGAACTACTTGTGTTTATTAAAAAGAGGGATGAAACCCTTTGTCTGTGTTTTGATTATAGGATGTTGAAAAAGGCAATGATAAAAAACTAGTATCCTCTAACATGCATTGATGATATTTTTGATCAAATGCATGATGATTCAGTTTTTTTTAAGATTGATCTTCGAGCAAGATATAATCAGTTAAGGATTTATGAGGAAGACATTGTAAACAAATTTCAAGATTCGTTATGGGCACTATGAGTTCATAGTTCCTCTTTTTCAGATAACTAATGGCTTATATCCTTTATGAATCTCATGAATAGTCTATTCAAGTATTATCTAGATCATTTTGTGTTGGTCATTCTAGATGATATCCTCATCTGTTTACAATCTAAAGAGGAACATCTAGAACATTTGAAGTTGTTTCTACAATGGTTGTAAAAACATAAACTTTTTAGGAAAATATCAAAGTGTGCTTTCTTTCATAAAAAGTTGCAATACCTTGGCAAAATTATATATGTAGAAGGAATATCCATGGATCCTTAAAATATTAAAGCCATTATGGAGTGGTTGGAGCATAAAACAATTCATGAAGTTAGTATTTTTATCAGTTTGGCTTGATATTATAGGAAACTTGTTCCCAATGTTTCCAAGATAGTAAACCCTATTAAATCCCTTCAATGGAAAAATTGGAAATTTGTGTGGTTAGGAAAATGTGAGGAAGCTTTTCAAGAGCTGAAAAGAAATATTACCTTAGCACCAGTGTTGAGATTTCTTGATCTAAATGGCCAATTCTCAATAATAATAAATGCTTTAGGAAATGGTATTAGAGGAGTTGTCATGCAATAAGGTTATGTTGTATTTTATCATTCTAGAAATTTGAATCCATATGAATAAAATTATGCCTTGCATGATCTAAAATTGGTTGCAATATTTCATTCACTGAATGTTTGGAGGCATTATCTATTGGGAAAATTGTTTAAGCTCAAGAGTGATTAATTGGGGCTCAAGTACATCTTCACCCAACCTAACATGAATGTACATCAGAGGCTAGGGTTATATTTCTTGTCAGATTATGATTTTGAGATTAAATCCATAAAAGGAAAATAAAATAGGGTTGTAAATGCCCTTAGTCATAGAAGATATATAATAACTTTGGTTACCATCATGAGTACTTTTCATGATCAGGTAGATAAATTATCTCCAGGAGATGAATTTTATGAATAGGTAAAGTTGGCATTGGGTAAAAATGCTTAGGATCCTAAGTATGATGGATTTAAATTTAAAAAGAATGGTTGTATTAGGTATAAAGGAAGGATTTATGTACCAAAAAAGTATAATTTGAGAAGTGTATTACTCAAAGAACTACACAATGCTCCTTATTTAGGTTATTTAGTAATGACTAATCTCTTGGTAGAGCTAAAGCCATTATATTTATGGAAGGGAATTAAGAAATATGTAGTATACTCTATTTCATGATGTTTAAAATTTCAATGAGTTAAAGATGAGCATGTGCATCATGATAGGTTATTACACCCATATACCATACCATAATGGAAGTGTAAAGTAACTAGTATAGACTTTATCCAAGGTTATTGATGTTTTGCAACCAACATGACATGATTTTGGTGGTTATTGATAAACTCACCAAGGTAGCTCACTTCATCTCTAGTAATATTTCAAATACTTCACCTATTCTTGTGAGGATATTCATGACATAAGTGTATAGATTTTATGGGTTTTTGGAAAATATTATTTTAGGTCAGTATCTAAAAATCACTTCTCAATTCTGGTTGACTCTCATTTCATCTTTGGGTACATATTTAAACTTTAGTAAAACATACCATCTTGAAACAAATGTAAAAATATAGAGGGTGAATTAGGTTTAAGAATATCTTCTAAGAATGTATTGCATGGACTAGTAGTATAGATGGGAAGAACATATTTCATTGTTTTAGTTTTTATAAAATAAATCATACTTATCAACTCTAAAAATACCTCCATTTGAGAAATTATATGGAAGAAGGTGTATAACACCAATTAGTTGGGACAAGTTAGAAGACAAGGTAATATTTAGTTCAAATATGTTTCTATAAATGGAAGAAAAAGTTAAGTTGATAAGGCAAAGGTTGGCTGAAGCCAATGATAGGTAAAATACCTATGCTAATTTGAAAATAATAGCAAGATAATTTTTAATGGGATAGAAGGTATTTTTATGGGTTAAACCATAGAAACTCTCGATTAAATTTTTAAAATCATCCAAGTTATCTACTAGATAGGTGGGACACTTTGAGGTCTTAGAAGTTGTCAATCATATGGCATATGTGCTTAATTTGACACCAACTTTAACACTAATGCATAATATTTTTCATTTGTTATATCTTAAAACACATGATGTTGATCCTTATCATGTATTGGATTAGAATGATTTACATGTTATATATCTTTGGGTGATCATAGTAGAACTAGTCAGAATAATTGACACTCACAAACTTAGTTTACATAACATCGAAGTGTCACAGTGCAAGGTCTATTGGGACCAATATTCTTAAGATAGTGTAACTTGGGAATACTATGAAGAGTTTTATAATTTGTTTACACATTTTTTTTCTTAGTATTTGTTTGGATATTATGTTTATTTTCTACTACACACTATTTTATTCTATAACTTTTGTTGAAATAAGTGTTATCAGGGTGATGACCAACTTTAAAGGGGAAGGATGTTACATCTTGATTCTCTTCTAGAATCCTTAATCTATTAATTTATAGATTTTATGGTTAATAATTAGTTAACTTATTGTGTTAGGTATCTATATTAGTAATATGTTGATTATGGGTAATTATATATTACTTATGATCATGATCCTTAACTTTTTAGTTTTTCATATTTTGTTATGGTACAATATGATCATGATTATTTAGTTTATTTAGTTACAACAATTTATTATGGATTATTTCATTATAAGATATAATTACTATTTATTTTATTGAGGTGGATTTATGATGGATTCCACCCTCTAGAATATGATTGAGGGGGATATCATTAGAGAGGATGGAGTAGATGGAGATGAGTTGGGGAATGAAAGAACAAAGATAAAACCCCTACACACACCATTTATCTTAGCAATCTACTTATGTTTGTTGGTTGGTTAATATTTATGATCTATAACATGCATAATATTACTAAAATGTTTCTTTAGGGTAATTACACAAAGTTGGAGGGAAAAAATGGGCCTACCCATGAAGATTATTTACTTGAAGTTTTATAAGTCTTACCAAAAAAGTCTAATTTGAGATATCTACACTCCAAATTTGAAGATAGTGTAAGAATATGAAATGTAGAATTTTGAGTTTAGTTTCAAAAATACTAATTTAAAAATACATACACACACACACACAATATATATATATATATATATATATATATATATATATATATAAATTATAACTAGGTCAAATATCTAAAATTTGAAGAGGAACTCCTATTGTCTTAAGAAAATAAAGTGGATAGACGACCATGTGGTGCACAATTTTTTGAGAAAAATTTAATATTGCTTGAAACCCTTTGGTGAATAATTAGATAATGTCTTCTAGTTTGTGTCCTATATTTTATATTTTTTTAGTGAATACCTTTTTTATGAATTTTTCAAGTAATTAGATCTTGAAAATTGACAAAAATAGATAGTTAGTCATGCAGTGCATTTAACTACCTCAAACAAAAATTAAAATAGTTTTTTTTTAATGTGTGTAGAATTAGGCCTAGTTTGTGACTATATAACTTGATTTTCACTTGGATCAATGAAAAATAAATTACATGAAAATGTATACACATGTATATTTTTGATATGTAGTTTCCTAAAAAAGGTATAGTTAGAAATCAACATAGTTTGAAATCTTAAATTAGTCCAAAAATTATAATAATCATATTTTTGAAAAGAGAAAAGCATGCTCATCATGATGGTATTATTTTTTTAATTTTACCATTAAAATTTATATTTTATTTAGTGTCAAAGTTGGTTTTTGTTTTTTTATGAAAACTCTCAGACTCAATTGTATATTGATAGGTCCAAGCCTTTGGCTCAAGAATCTAAGCCATTCCCAAGACAAAAGGCTTGTTGCTTGAACTCAAATTCAAATAACAAGATCATGATGATAATGTGATCATATTATTAATGTGATCATGTTATTATAAAATTTAAATTTATATTATTCCATTTATTTCTTTATACTTCAAATTTATTTTAGTAAATATAATAAATTAATGTCACTCAACATCTAATAGAGTTGGTCTCATAGTTATACACCTTATGATGTGGAAAATAGTTTTTCAAAATCTAATCCAGTTAGTACTTAGGCATTTTCAAGGTTTAAGTATTGAATAGAGGGATTTCAAGACAATTTTTGTAATTAATGTCTATTTTTGGTAAACATATAGGCACTTTTAGGTTTTTGTGCCTTCTAGATTGATTCTTGGCATTTCTAGGAGTCTTAGGTTTGTTAAAACTGAATTTTTGAAACTACTCACTTTGAAATTGATACAAAGTTGTGTGATTGGTGTAGCTTAGGTCACATTGATGACATGCACACATCAAATGACCACTTTTTGTTAATTTAACTTATTCATCATTACTCTCTCATCCCTGATCACTTCTTACTCATCTCTCATCACCCCTAATCACTCTTTAATCATTACTCATTGTCCTTAATCACTCCATCATTGACCCTCACTAACCATATTCATATCTAATCACTCCATTATCATCCATAATCACTCTTTCATTGACCCTAACTATCCTTCATCACCCTAATACTCCTTCCTTATTACTCATCATTCCTAATCACTTTTTCCTCATCCCTCATCATCCCTAATAACTTATTCATCATCTTTAATCACTCCCTCATCATCCCTCCTCATCTTTAGTCACTCCCTTATTGACATTAATTATCCATAATCATATATAATCACTTGGTATTATCATTCCTAATCACTCTTTCATTGACTATCACCATCCCTTATCATCCCTAATCATTCCCTCCTCATCCTCCATAATCCCTAATCACTCTTTCTTCATCCCTAATCACTCCCTTGTTAACCCTTACCATTACCCATCATTCCATCATTGACCCTTACCATCCCTCATCATCCGTAATCACTCCCTTATCATTTGATGTAAGTATATACTCTAAATGTATCTTTGATTCCAAAATTATGTTGTTTAATCCATTATAATAGGAATTAACTCCTTTTAGGACTTTTGTGTTGTCAATATCCATTTGTGATAGTAAATTTTACTATTGAATTAATTAGATGATCTTCCAAATTTATAGTCATGTAACATAAGTACTAACACAAAACAGAGTTTGGATTTTAGTTCATCAAATAATATTTCTTGTGTAGTTCACTAGATGAAACTATATTTGGTCCTACCTTTGGTATCTTGGTTCAAAGGATAAAAATTAAACACAAATCTATTGTATAATTTTCTATTTCTTAGAAGATTTGAATCTATGAAAATTTATTTGGTTTTTTCCATTCCTGTATGACATGAATCCTGGTTAGGTTCACACATGCACTCCTTCTGTGTAAAATATATCCCAAATATTTTCTATTACATGGAAAATGAACATGTATTCATGTTATCATAAAAATGTGTTTTTACAAAATGTGAGACACTAGTTTAACATGGTTTGGATGTTCATCCCATGTTTTATAAATATTGGGATGTCATCAAGGTAGATTATAAAATTGACATAGTTAAAGGGCCTGAGGATGTCATTCAACATATTAATGAATGAATATTCTACATGAGTTAACATAAAAGGCATAACAAATTAGTCAATCAATCATTTTATTTGTTTTGTACCCAAACTTAAGATAAATTTTGGAAAAGACTTCTACACCATGGATGTGGTATAAAATGCCTTAATATTTAGATGAGGATAATAGTTATTCACTTTAATCTTTCTAATATTTTTTTAATCAATTCACAAGCTCATGTCTTATCCTTCTTTGCACAAGCACAATTGGTCTTATATAAGGCAATGATTTGGGCATGATGTCTCCATTATCCATGATTTCAAGGATCTACCACTTGATCTATGCATTATCTATAAATTATATGTTGTATAAAGAGTTTTGAGTTAGAGGTAGTTAATGGATCAAATAAATAGTATTTTTTAATGTAAAATATGTAAGAACTTATTTAGGTGACTAAAAGATATCCTTATTTTAATCTATTTTATGGTTCAATTATTTTGTCTTTGTTATTGTTGGATAAAATACATTATGATATGGTTCTATAAGGATGTTATTAAATTTAATTATTAACATCAAGAGTATAATTCTTACTATAAATGACAATATTCTTGCACTTCTTGGCCCTAATTACTAAAAACTTATGAACTAACTATGATATATGGTATTTCATATCATGAAAATATATCACAACATTTCAAAGATTTACTTCATAGACTACATGTCAATGGTAAATATATGGTTGACCACATGTAAAACATCATATAACTATAATTGTGAGATGTCACAAAGGATTTCATCTTTAAATATATTGATTTTGTACACTAAGTGACACTACTAGGTGATCTATTTCTCCAGGCCTACACTAGAGCATAAACTAGCATATGGTTATGGATGCTGCATCAATTTCAAGTTTAATTTTTGAAAATATTCTTTAATAGAAATTAAATTCTTTTCAATTCCATTAGAAATGATGAAGTGTATTTTTTCACCATTGATCTACATTTGTTAATGAAACAATATTTTTAATTCATATAATTTATTATTGGGGGAAGCAAAGATATTTTAAATACCAACTATATCATTGTATTTGTAATATATTATATACATAAATTTTTATAGTGATAGATAACTTGTACCCACTTATTGAGTTGTGAAAGTAGAGAGCTCATAGTGTGACATTATGCATTGGATTAAATATTGAAGTTATGAATTAAGTACCACTTTCCAATCTTAGACTACTTATTCCAATCATTTGAATATTATTTTCCACTCTCTGGTATGATGACTTAATAAATATACATAAAATAGGACTTAAAATTAATTATTCAGATCATAAAATGTCCTCATATGGAAATAAATTGGTTGGTTTCAATAAATCACATAGCTTGGTGATTCTCATAATTACTACCCATTTGTGGTACTATGGTAGTTCTAATTGCTTCTCTTTTTCTATTATTTATTCAATTTTTAATTAAATCATTTCGAATAGGCCCATATTTTTTCATAGGTTCTAAATATTTATGTTTAAAATTTTCTTCCACATCATTTTGATCACTATGTTTTATATTTTATGCTAGCAGTCAACTCTTCACTTGTATATTCTAGCATTATTAAACCCAATAAAATACAACCATCAAGGTATTGGATGGAGTGATTAATGATGAGGAGGGATGAATATTAATTTATTAGAGATGATGAATAATTCATTAAGGATGTTGAGGGATGGTGAGTGTTAATAAGAGAGTGATTAGGGAGGATGAGGGAGTGATTAGGGATGTTGACGGATGGTGAGGGTTAATGAGGGTGTGATTGGAGGTGATGAAGGATGAGGAAGGAATGATTATAGATCATAAGGGATGATTAAGTGATGATTATGGATGATGAGGGATGGTGAGGGTAAATAAGGGAATGATTAAAGATGATGAGGGGGTAATCATAAATGATGAGGAATGGTGAGGGTCAATCAGGGAGTGATTAAGGATGATGAGGGATGAGAAGTGTGTGATTAGGGATGATGAAGAGTGTGATTAGGGACTATGAATGTGTTAATAGGGATTAATATGGATGGTGATAGCCAATTAAGATTAATTATGGATGATGAGGGAGTGATTAAATATGATGAGGGATGTTGAAGGTCAAAGAGGGAATGATTAAGGATGGTAAGGGATACAGAGTGAGTGATTAGGAATGAAGAGAGATAGTGAGGGTAAATGAGGGAGTAATTAATGATGATTATGAATTTATTATAAATGAGGAAAGATAATGAAGGTTAATTTAGGATAGCTTAGGGACATTGAGGAATGAGGAATGAGTGATTAGGGGTGATGAAGAATGAGTAAGAAGTGATCATAGATGAGGGAAGGATAATGAACAAGTGAAATAAACACAAATTGGTCATTATATGTGTGAAATTAATTAATGTGACATATTATAAAAAAATCACACCACTTTGGATTAAGTTTAAAGTGACTGGTTTGCAAACCTTAATTTTAACAAACTTAAGACTCCTAGAAATGCCAAAAATTAATTTAGAAGGCATCAAAATCTTAAAAATGACTATATATTTACCAAATATAAACATAAATTGTAAAATTTATGTCCTTAAATACCCAATTTAAATACATAGACCCTAAAAATGCTTAGTTACTAACTAGATTAGATTTTGAAAAACTTTTTCCATATCGTAAGGCATGCAGATATTAGACCAACACTATCAGATGGAGAGTGACCCTAATTTATTATATTTACAAAAATAAATTTAAATTATAAGTAAATAAATGTAAAAATATAAATTTAAACTTATAATTTACATTTAGAGTAGTAAATATAAGATTTAGGTTAAGATCAACTTCATGTGTATGTTCACATGCTTTGATGTTCAAAATAACAAAAACACAGTCATGTTATTGTCTTTAAAATAATGTGATCACATTACCTATTAATGCAATCATGTTATGTATTATATTGATAAAATTATGGATTAATAATTACCAAGCCATAATTTAGATAGCATGATTGTGTTATGTCAATAACGTGGTTGTATTATTTAAAAATGTGATCATGTTATGTTAAATGTCCACATAGTTGTCCCCAACTCTATACACACACCCCTTACCTTGTATTGTTTCCTTGATTGGTAATTTTTTATTATAATTTATGGATATATGTCAATATACTTGAATTCATGATATCTTATGATGGATGAGATGCTTGTATGACTATCTTATTTTGTTGTCTTGGCATTGATTTGAAACTTGAGATTAGTATTAATTGGTTTGAATACCATCGATGCCATGTTTTAAATATTTGATATTTTAGCATTGATGTTTTAATAAAAAGTTTAAAATGTGTGTCATATATAATAAATAATTATTAAAATGTTTTATTTATTAATAAAATGGCATAATCATGTGTAAGGAGGTTGATAGACTAACTATAGACCCATGTTTGATTCAATGAAGGTTATATTTTATAAATAAAGGCATGATTGTTTGAGTTCAAATGAAATATTTTTAACCATGATTTTAACATTATTATTTAATTTGTAATATTATTTAGTAATCTAAGGTTCAAACTACTTAGGTTATAGACATTTCAAAGTAATGATTTAAAGTCAAAATGTAGACTTTTTGGAACTACATGTTTTACTTATGATTGCATTTGTCTGTTAGATAAAATTGACTATTTATGGGGTTATGAATAGCCTCCATGGCAAAATTTTGTATAATAATTACAAAAATAGAGATTTATTATTGAAGATCCAATTTTGTGGGGGTTGTTTGAGGGTGTTGACATGCATAACAAGAGCAGTTGGAGATATATGGAAGGTAGATGGTTCTAAGAAGACATAGATGAATGAGGAGAGTTTTGTAAAATAAATAAGTTGGATTCAAAACACCTAGTTTGTATATTCAAGTAGGGTTTTTTGAAATTAAATATATGGGTTTATCATTTTGGAATGATTTTTAGAATGCTCTGGTTAATGTCATTGATTTGTTTGAAATGGGTTCACATATTTTGAATTGATTTTTTTTAAATATGTAGGTGAATTTGAGTATGGGTATGGACCATCAAAATGGATGAAAACATGTCAAACTTACCCTTTTGTAAATAGATGTGTGCTCTATTATAATCAAAAATAGATATATAGAACTAGGGTTTGCATTTTTTCTTAGTAAAAAGGAAATTTTGGGAGCTATTATGGTTAGTTGTAGGATTGGTTGTTGATGTTTTATTATACTCATATAATTAAATCATACTTCACATATGTTGTATTAGGTGTGATATTAATGTGGATTACTATATTTATACACTAACAAATTCATATGCATTGATGTATATCTTTTTTACACTTTTTGAGTTTGAAATATGGATTTAAGGTGTTTTAAGGAATGTTGTGTTTGATTATGTTCTTACTCATCCTTGAATTATTTTAAAAATAAATATAATTTATAGTTGGGTTATTTATAAAAAAACCCTAGGGATGGGTTTAAACCATCCATAGCGCCAAGTACAAATAAGCCCAAAACTCTACTAGTATTGGCTATGCATGTTGAGTAGTTAAGAACAAGTTATACTTAGCATTTATGACTATATTGGTTAAAACTTACATTTATAAAAATATTTTTAAGTTTCACAAATGTAAAGGTCTATTAATGGCTATATTGGGCTGAAGATGTGTATAAATAATTTACAATTATCAAACCATTGGAATTAATTGTATTTAATTTTATAAGAATGTGAATAGGAAGGAATTTTAAACTATTTAATTAAAATAGACCTCCATGCTTGAACGAGTTCAGTGGTTATGAAAATTCTAGTTATAGTCTAAATATTTTCATAATGATTATAGTATTACTTTTTTATCAAATAAAATGACTTCTGGATTTAATATTTTATGATTATAATAAAACTTGGAGGATTGACTTAGACATTAAAATATTGAGTTAACATGTGTTAATATTATAGCTATTATAAGTTATTTGTGAGATGTTTGGTAATTATGTTATTAATGGATAGTTAAATGGGAATATTTAATTTGGGGTTAGATGTCTACAGCTATTTTCAAAACTTAAAACTATAGTTTGGAGTGAATTGTCCTTATGAAATGTTAAAATTAAAATATGTAATTGTGTTTTTATAGACCAAAGGTTCAATGGATAAATCCATAGAGACATATATATGTGTGTGTGTGTGGATTTATATATATGTGTGTGTCTCTATATATATTTGTTTAGACTAAGGTAAGCAGTCCCATACACATCAAGAGGCTTAGGTCTCCCTAATAATTAAAAATAAACCCAATAACAAAGCCAAAAAGAGAAAAGAGGGAATAGAGAATGAGCAAGGATTATACTGAGTCACACATTTAGAGACACTAGATTAAAAGAGCCAACTAGAAAAAACTAAAGTCAACTATGAGAGAAACCACACATGATTTGAATCCATAATTAATTGTCAAATATGTTGGTCACTAATTTTTTCCAAGAGATATTTAGGAGAGTGGTTAAAGATTTACCCATCAAGTTAATAATTTTTTGGGGGGAGTGGAGGTCTTTCAAAATTTTAAAACAATATTGAACACCATTGTGCTTAGGACAAGAAGCAACAAAGTGACCAAATTTCATGCATTGGATTCAAATTTCCTCTTCCCTATGAAATAATATAATTTTATTCTAGGAACCCAAAGAGGACCTTGGATAGACTGAAGTAGGCAAAAACTAATCTATTATAACTAGCAAACATAATCTCAGCTAAGTCATTATTGTACATGATTAGCTGCCAAAGTACATTCTCACCAAAGTACCAAGTAACTCTACTAAGATCCTAAGAATTCTATCATCCTCAAAATGGAAAGGGAGACCAAGTAATTAGATCCATATTAGAATCTAGATAGGTCTAAATTTGCAAGAAGACCAATTAAGTTTCTATTATTATAGCATGAGGCATGCCTTTCCCATTATCTAGGGGCCTCTATTTAGGATTTTCCAATAACTTTCCCTGCACACAAAAAAAATTAAGAAATCATTATAAAGAGATAATATTTTAATTTCTCCCACTCCTTTCCATTTCTTTCTAGTCTAATTCATTACAACCTCCATGCTATGTTTGGCACCAACAAATTTTCCCACTATAGAGTTATAATTTTTTTCCTTCGCTTCATCCAGGAATCTATCTTGAATGTAAAGGACTATGTTCTTACAATTTGTATCCTTTTATTGATACATGATATAACTCTCTTGAGATTTATTGGCATTTGAAAAAAATCCCACCATGATTTCCTTCTCTCTAAGGGACAAGAAATACTTTTCAAAACTTTTATCTTGGTTTCCTAAATCACCAATTTTAAAAATAGTCATTGTAATTTTGAAATTTGAAATTTGAATTCACTTGAAACCCCATAAATTCATAACCCACCACCTTTGTGTGGGGGATAATTTTTTTCATTTAATTAAGCTAAGGATGGAATAAGACTTGCATTAAATGCTCCAATGGCCAAATGCTTGATCTCGAGGGATATCAATCAAGAGGATATAATATATGTATTAATCCCTATTATATCCTAAGTAAACACCTCCCAAAATGTCAATAATCATGTAAAAGTAATTAAAGTGACTTACAAAGATCAAATAATTAAAATTCTAGAGAATCATCATGGGACTTAAGGGTCCAGAAAGGAAATCAATTTTCTAGGGGGAATTTATTACAACCTCTTTAGTTTGGATTTCCTTAGGGTCCTTTGTGACCCTTGAAATCCTTGTTTGAAAGGAATAGAAATTTGTCTCTACTAATCTATGTTTTTTCCCTCTTGTGATGATGCTCGGGGCTGCTTTTTTCCTTTCCTTTTTTAAAGTTTTAGCTTTAGCCAAATTTTCATCTCTTGAAGGAGGGAGTCCCTTGGGTTCCTTAGAGTAATTAATGTCACTATAAGGAGAAATTATATATATATATATATAATTTCTCCTTATAGTGACATTAATTACTCTAAGGAACCCAAGGGACTCCCTCCTTCAAGAGATGAAAATTTGGCTATATATATATATATATAATAATCAAGTGGTAGTATTGACTAGTAAAATAATCTAGTAGTATCTTTGGCTTTGTTATCCAAAGAGGAGTTTCTAGTATAATCAGAAGAGAGAGGCACCTTGGAAAAAGGAGAAATAAATTAGGATTTTTAATTTTATTGATAAGGACCTTTACAAATATTATTTGGGCTAGGATACTTCAAAATTACCTTAGGGGGTTTATCTTCTAGTCCAGAACTAGAATCCAAAAAACCCATTATATAATTTTTCTGCACCACCAACCTAGATTTTTTTTCTCTTAGAAGAGTTAAAGTTACACTTCCCTCAATTTAATTCATCAAATATAGAGAATAACTTAACAAATAAAGGATTAGGAGAAAATATTTGATTATGTTGGGTGGTCACAAAGGGTTCCCCAACCCCTTCAGTCAGTTTCTCATGTTTTTCCATATCCACCTACTTTCAGGGTATTGGGTAATAATTGATACTATGTCAAATTAAATCACACCTTTTAAAAATGAGATCCTCTATTTCATAATTTTTTTCTAATTTTGGTTATGAAATTTTTATTTGAGATGGATACTTCTAAGGACCAATCTATTAGTCTAGACATACACATTGATCCTAACTTCCACCAATCTTCCTTTTGCCCTAGACACTAGGTCAATTGACATAGATTGACCAATAACATGACCAATGCCAAGAAATAAAACCACATACCATAATTAAGGTGGTAATTCAAGGAGAGAGACCCACAAAGGAAGATACATTGGTGATTCATACCAAATATTGAGTCTAGGCTTCCATTTATTGAAGGATAGGAAGGATACTTCAAAAAACTCTTTAAAGAATAAAAATAAATAATGAAATATTTTTTCCATGTATACAACCTTAGTGTGCCCCATAGCTTTCCATTTCCTTGTGACCTAGTCCTAAAAATCATCAATTTGAGGACTATATCTAAAATATATTGCAACAAGAGAGTTATTAAAGGTTGATTTAGTACATTCCAAGATGGAATTTGAGATATCAATAATAAACTCATTATCCTCCATTAATAGTTTAGGGTTTTGGCTCATTTTATCTTTAAGATTCCCTAATCTTGAAACAAGTTCAACCCAAGATTTTTTAGGATCCTTTACCTTATCTACAATATACTTCTTGCATTCTTCACCTTTTTTAGCAAAATTATTGGTATCATCATTATCATACTCCATTATTATTTATTTATATATTATTATACATTTACCATTAATTCATTTCAAATAATAAAGAAAACATAATGAAGTAAACATGTCATTCATGAATTTAGTAAACAATGAATAGCACAAGCTTTGCATATATATAATTGTTATGTATTAAATATATGATGTATATTAGTTGATTTTTTACTAGGATTTCACTCTTATACATGAACATGAGTCTTACCTATAAATAAAATTTTATTCAATATACTTTACATAAACACTTGTATCATGGTATTAATAAATTTAGATATTGTATGTGTGTATACACACACAGAGAGAGAGAGTTTGGGATTTCTAACATAAAGGGATTATTTGATACATAAGAAGTTATAAAGATTTCATGATATGTAAATAGATTATTATGTGGCCATTATAGGAAATAGGGAATGTTTTAGATTAAGGTAAAAACAGGTTTTGAAGAGGCCCCAAAACCCTATACATCAGAAGATAGATAAAACCTTAAGCATTCCAGAAAACACAAAAGCCAGTAAACTGCTTAAGCAAAACCAGTTTAACTAGGAAACTAAAAACAGCAAACAAAGTGCTAAACAAACAATAAAAATTATTTATTACAAGACCAAAGCTTCATATCTAGAGGGGGGACCAAGGGCTTAGACTTCTTCCTCTTAACTGTGGTCCAACCATCCTCTACCTTAGCTGCCTCAGCAACCCAATCCTCAGAAAGCCTAGATCCATGAAGTCCAGGGGGTGTTGAAGCCTCAGCAAAAACCTTATGAGAACAAGCCAGCTTCTGGCTCCTAGGAGAAGTATTCAAAATAGGTGGAGGAACCTCCACCTCCTTTGAAATCGGTTCAAGGAGATCACAAAATCCTATCTCCGCAGTCCCTACAACAGGATCCGTCTCCAGTGGAGACTCCTTATCCGTTGATTCAGAATGGCTACTCTCATACTCTGAATCAGTCGATTCAACAAAAGGTTGTTTAGCATAATAGTGTTCATGTCCTACTTTAGACCACCAAGAAGTTGAACTTCTGGGTATGGATTTCCCTATAGTACACCGCCCTGCAACGTGCCCCGTCTGGTGACACTTTCTGCATCGAAAGGGTAAACCTTCAAAATCTAACCTTTGCGTCCAAGAACCCCTAGGGGAGTCCAGACAAATCACCTCAGGAAGGCCCTTTGAAACATCCACCTCAACCATGAGGTGAGCACAGGTCAAGTGGTACATCCTCTGAGTTTCATCATCCTCAAATAAAAACTCCCCTATATCATTTCCAATGGTTATAAACACCGCTTCTTGCCATAAATGTATTGGTAAATTTGGGAGCCGAACCCAGACCGAGATCTTATTGAAGGTTTCCATGAGAGGATTGAAGTCCTTAAGCCACCAGTTAGCCATAAGATGGAATTTACCCTGCAATAAGAGGTTGTTATTGGACATAATGGTCTACCAGTCATTAGAGATTTGAAATAATGCAATGAAAAAACCTTTAACACAAGGTAATATTTCAACATCTCCATCAATCTGTGGCAGCCAAGTATTGGATATCCAGCCATGTAGATCTACAAGGGAAGGCCAGCAGCCACGAAATCTACAAATAGCCCCAAAATTTGAAAACTGATCTACCCGATCAAAAATTGCTTCAATAGTATCAGGATCCAAGAAATAGGGAATGTTATATGTGCATGAATAATATTTTATGGATAATATAAACATAGTTAAAAATTGGATTTTTAAACAAAAGACAATTATTTTAATGGAGAAAAAATGGATTATTATTGTTTTTCATATGTTATGAATAAGTTATTTTTTTATTTAAAAGGCTATATTTAAATTCAATTAGCCAATTTATACTAGATGCATGTGATGAAATCTATGGTATTAAATTATTTCCTCGTATTAACATATATCATGGAATTTTTATATATAAATGTATTATTTGAGTCTATTTGATTAAGTAATATTTATAAATGAATTTGGTCTTAATGGCTCTAATAAATTAGGTGAGATTGACATCATGTACTTACTTAGTGTCACTAATAGAAAAATAGAGGATATCCAAATAAGTTGTGTATGTGAATTTGACTAATATTGTGATACATAAATCTATATTAAAACTAAGGCCAAATTAACTTTTATGGTTTGAATATTATTAATTCACCTGTTTGATTTAGTTTTGCATGTTTTACTTTATGATATGTTACATGTGATAGTTATCTTATAGCACACAAATTCTAGTTTACATTCTTGATTTTTTCACCATCACTATCTACCCATCCATGAAGGGAGGGAAATTCCCTTTTTGGGATATTGTGTGTGGCATCAATGGCCCATGGTTGGTGTGGAAAAGTACTCAAATTATACTCTCCCCGTTCTAGTAGTAAACTGATAGAGGCTTTACTATTAAATGCTTTTGACTATTAATGAGTTCATTTAGACTAATTTGTTCTGTGAAACAATGTATATTTGTAATGTGACATTAATATATGTAATATTGTATACTTTCATTATTTTGATGTTAATTCTATAATTATAGTAATTATCTATTTATATTTGTATCTATTGTGATATTATAACCAACTAGATTAAAAGAGCCAACTAGAAAAAACTAAAGTCAACTATGAGAGAAACCACGCATGATTTGAATCCATAATTATTTGTCAAATATGTTGGTCACTAATTTTTTCCAAGAGATCCTTAGGAGAGTGGTTACATATTTACCCATAAAGTTAATAATTTTTTGGGGGGAGTGGAGGTCTTTCAAAATTTTAAAACAATATTGAACACCATTGTGCTTAGGACAAGAAGCAACAGAGTGACCAAATTTCATGCATTGGATTCAAATTTCCTCTTCCCTATGAAATAATATAATGTTATTCTAGGAACCTAAAGAGGACCTTAGATAGACTGAAGTAGGCAAAAACTAATCTATTAGAACTAGCAAACATAATCTCAGCTAAGTCATTATTGTACATGATTAGCTGCCAAAGTACATTCTCACCAAAGTACCAAGTAACTCTACTAATATCCTAAGAATTCTATCATCCTTAAAAGGGAAAGGGAGACCAAGTAATTATATCCATATTAGAATCTATATAGGTCTAAATTTGCAAGAAGACCAATTAAGTT
Source organism: Torreya grandis (assembly GCA_037957365.1). NCBI lineage: Eukaryota > Viridiplantae > Streptophyta > Pinopsida > Cupressales > Taxaceae > Torreya > Torreya grandis. The sequence goes on from JARHVA010006427.1 coordinate 887,251, forward strand.
TCTATTATTATAGCATGAGGCATGCCTTTCCCATTATCTAGGGGCCTCTATTTAGGATTTTCCAATAACTTTCCCTGCACACAAAAAAATATTAAGAAATAATTATAAAGAGATAATATTTTAATTTCTCCCACTCCTTTCCATTTCTTTCTAGTCCAATTCATTACAACCTCCATGCTATGTTTGGCACCAACAAATTTTCCCACTATAGAGTTATAATTTTTTTCCTTCGCTTCATCTAGGAATCTATCTTGAATGTAAAGTACTATGTTCTTACAATTTGTATTCTTTTATTGATACATGATATAACTCTCTTGAGATTTATTGGCATTTGAAAAAAATCCCACCATGATTTCCTTCTCTCTAAGGGACAAGAAATACTTTTCAAAACTTTTATCTTGGTTTCTTAAATCACCAATTTTAAAAATAGTCATTGTAATTTTGAAATTTGAAATTTGAATTCACTTGAAACCCCATAAATTCATAACCCACCACCTTTGTGTGGTGGATAATTTTTTTCATTTAATTAAGCTAAGGATGGAATAAGACTTGCTTTAAATGCTCCAATGGCCAAATGCTTGATCTCGAGGGAGATCAATCAAGAGGATATAATATATGGATTAATCCCTATTATATCCTAAGTAAACACCTCCCAAAATGTCAATAATCATGTAAAAGTAATTAAAGTGACTTACAAAGATCAAATAATTAAAATTCTAGACAATCATCATGGGACTTAAGGCTCCAGAAAGGAAATCAATTTTCTAGGGGGAATTTATTAGAACCTCTTTAGTTTGGATTTCCTTAGGGTCCTCTGTGACCCTTGAAATCCTTGTTTGAAAGGAATATAAATTTGTCTCTACTAATCTATGTTTTCTCCCTCTTGTGATGATGCTCGGGGCCGCTTTTTTCCTTTCCTTTTTTAAAGTTTTAGCTTTAGCCAAATTTTCATCTCTTGAAGGAGGGAGTCCCTTGGGTTCCTTAGAGTAATTAATGTCACTATAAGGAGAAATAATATATATATATATATATATAAAATAATCAAGTGGTAGTATTGACTAGTAAAATAATCTAGTAGTATCTTTGGCTTTGTTATCTAAAGAGGAGTTTCTAGTATAATCAGAAGCCTTCCACCCAACTGAAGAGAGAGGCACCTTGGAAAAAGGAGAAATAAATTAGGATTTTTAATTTTATTGATAAGGACCTTTACCAATATTATTTGGGCTAGGATACTTCAGAATTACCTTAGGGGGTTTATCTTCTAGTCCAGAACTAGAATCCAAAAAACCCATTATATAATTTTTCTGCACCACCAACCTAGATTTTTTTTCTCTTAGAAGAGCTAAAGTTACACTTCCCTCAATTTAATTCATCAAATGTAGAGAATAAATTAACAAATAAAGGATTAGGATAAAATATTTGATTATGTTGGGTGGTCACAAAGGGTTCCCCAACCCCTTCAGTCAGTTTCTCATGTTTTTCCATATCCACCTACTTTCAGGGTATTGGGTAATAATTGATACTATGTCAAATTAAATCACACCTTTTAAAAATGAGATCCTCTATTTCATAATTTTTTTCTAATTTTGGTTATGAAATTTTTATTTGAGATGGATACTTCTAAGGACCAATCTATTAGTCTAGACATACACATTGATCCTAGCTTCCACCAATCTTCCTTTTGCCCTAGACACTAGGTCAATTGACATAGATTGACCAATAACATGACCAATGCCTAGAAATAAATCCTCCTACCATAATTAAGGTGTTAATTCAAGGAGAGAGACCCACAAAGGAAGATACATTGGTGATTCATACCAAATATTGAGTCTAGGCTTCCATTTATTGAAGGATAGGAAGGATACTTCAAAAAAATCTTTAAAGAATAAAAATAAATAATGAAATATTTTTTCCATGTATACAACCTTAGTGTGCCCCATAGCTTTCCATTTCCTTGTGACCTAGTCCTAAAAATCATCAATTTGAGGTCTATATCTAAAATATATTGCAACAAGAGAGTTATTAAGGGTTGATTTAGTACAGTCTAAGATGGAATTTGAGATATCAATAATAAACTCATTATCCTCCATTAATAGTTTAGGGTTTTGGCTCATTTTATCTTTAAGATTCCCTAATCTTGAAACAAGTTCAACCCAAGATTTTTTGGGATCCTTTACCTTATCTACAATATACTTCTTGCATTCTTCACCTTTTTTAGCAAAATTATTGGTATCATCATTATCATAATCCATTATTATTTATTTATATATTATTATACATTTACCATTAATTCATTTCAAATAATAAAGAAAACATAATGAAGTAAACATGCCATTCATGAATTCAGTAAACAATGAACAGCACAAGCTTTGCATATATATAATTGTTATGTATTAAATATATGATGTATATTAGTTGATTTTTTACTAGGATTTCACTCTTATACATGAACATGAGTCTTACCTATAAATAAAATTTTATTCAATATACTTTACATAAACACTTGTATCATGGTATTAATAAATTTAGATATTGTATGTGTGTATACACACACACACACACACAGAGTTGGGGATTTATAACATAAAGGGATTATTTGATACATAAGAAGTTATAAAGATTTCATGATATGTAAATAGATTATTATGTGGCCATTATAGGAAATAGGGAATGTTATATGTGCATGAATAATATTTTATGGATAATATAAACATAGTTAAAAATTGGATTTTTAAACAAAAGACAATTATTTTAATGGAGAAAAAATGGATTATTATTGTTTTTAATATGTTATGAATAAGTTATTTTTTTATTTAAAAGTCTATATTTAAATTAAATTATCCGATTTATACTAGATGCATGTGATGAAATCTATGGTATTAAATTATTTCCTCGTATTAACATATATCATGGAATTTTTATATATAAATGTATTATTTGAGTCTATTTGATTAAGTAATATTTATAAATTAATTTGGTCTTAATGGCTCTAATAAATTAGGTGAGATTGACATCATGTACTTACTTAGTGTCACTAATAGAAAAATAGAGGATATCCAAATAAGTTGTGTATGTGAATTTGACTAATATTGTGATACATAAATCTATATTAAAACTAAGGCCAAATTAACTTTTATGGTTTGAATATTATTAATTCACCTGTTTGATTTAGTTTTGCATGTTTTTCATAATAAATGTTAAAACATATTCTTTATGATGTGTTACATGTGATAGTTATCTTATAGCACACAAATTCTAGTTTACATTCTTGATTTTTTCACCATCACTATCTACCCATCCATGAAGGGAGGGAAATTCCCTTTTTGGGATATTGTGTGTGGCATCAATGGCCCATGGTTGGTGTGGAAAAGTACTCAAATTATACTCTCCCCATTCTAGTAGTAAACTGATAGAGGCTTTACTATTAAATGCTTTTGACTATTAATGAGTTCATTTAGACTAATTTGTTCTATGAAAAAATGTATATTTGTAATGTGACATTAATATATGTAATATTGTATACTTTCACCATTTTGATGTTAATTCTATAATTATAGTAATTATCTATTTATATTTGTATCTATTGTGATATTATAACCAATAATGGATGATTTGTTAATTTTGGTAATTTAGTATTATTATATGTTTTAATTATGAAATAAAATTGTTATTTTTATATATTGATCATTATCTAAATAAATCATATGATTAACCTGATGGTTAATATAATAGTTTACATAAACTCTACATATAGTTAAAGATCATTAGTAATTAGAATTAGTAAAGATAATTTGTTAATGAGTTTTAGAAAAAAAATAACCTAATTATAGTTGAAACCTAAGGGTTTTTCATATTTTAGGACAAAATTATTATCCTCACATCATGCCTAGTCATCAAACCCACCACCCTTTCTAGCCTCAACAATGCCCTTCCCAATACAAGAAAAAATATAGGATTTTATCCTAACTTCAAACATGCACAAAATGGAAACTACAAGTCATTTTCAAAAACTATAATATCCCTCTTATGTGTGTATAAAAACTTTTATTACACTCCATATAACTTTTTCCTAACCTTTGATATCAATTCATGGCATAAGTTATAGTAACGAGTCCTAAAATGTAACTATTTAGTAGTGAAGAGACAATTTTTTGATCTCCAACAAACATTGTTACCTCTAAGAACCCTAAGTGAAAAAAAAACTTTAATAATGTATAAATAGTCAAATTAAATGTTTTTATTTGACCTTGACATCCAATTCCACCCAAAATACATTTTTGCTAATATTTAGGAGGGCAAAAACACTAACAAAAAATGTTGTGAAAGTTCAAACTAATGTTCAATAACTCCATTTATAGTGATTATTCACTAAAAAATAGCATTTAAAACACATATATATGGGTAGGTAACATATATTAAAATGTTTCTATCCTCCCATTATTCCTATTTTTCAAATCCATCACCCATTCCATCCTCAAGAATGCTCTTTCCAATATAAGAAAAATGTAGAATTTTAGCCTAACTTCATACATACATAGAATAGAAATAATAAGTAATTTTTATGACCTATTAGATACATCCTCTATGTGTCTAAAAATTATTATTACACTCTATAACACTTTATCTAAACCTTTGGAAGTTATTCATGGTATAAGTTGTAGTAATGGGTCATAAAATGTAACTATTTGGCAGTGAAAAGATAACTTCTCTAGCTCCAACATGCATTTACACCTTCGGTACCCCCATGAGAAAATATATTACTTATAGATAATATATATAGGTGAATGACACATTTTTATATGAAACTAACATCCAATTCTACCTGAAAATACATTTTCGCTATTGTTTAGGAGGGAGGAAACACTAATAACAAATATTGTCAAAGTTTGAGTTGTTATTCTAAAACTCCATTTATGGTGCTTATTCATTGAAAAGTGGAATTTTTAAAACATTTTTATGGGTTTATAATGTTTATTTCCATGTTCTTGGCTTCATTTCATTCCCAATTGACAAACCCACCACCCATTATAGCCTCAAGAATGCCCTTCCCAATATAAAAAAAATTGTAGAATTTTAGCCTAACTTTAGACATGCATAGAATGGAAAATATAATTCATTTTTATGAACCATATAGTTCCTCATCTTCATGTATGAAAACTATTCTTTCACCCTAGAAAACTTTGGATGAACCTTTGAGATTAATATGTGGCATAAGTTATAGTAAGGGTCCTAAAATATAAATTTTTGGTGTATGTAAGAGGCAACTTCTCAATATCTAATAAGAATTTTTACCTAAAAGACAATCAGGTTAAAATATATAATTTATAACATGTTTATATAGGAAAATGACATGTGTTTCCATGACCCTAACATCCAAGTCCACCTAAAAATACAATTTCACTTTTATTTAGGAGGGCAAAAACACTATCAAAAAATGTTGTCAAAGTTCAAGTTACTATTAAAAAACTAAATTTATGGTGCTTATTCAATAAAAAATATCAATACCAACATGTCCATATTTATGGATAAAATCTAGGACCATGTTCTTTTCCTCCTGTCATGCTTGGTCTACAAACCCACCACCCATTCTAGCATGGATTAAAATGTACTCATAACAAATCATACCTAGACTAGAAGAGATTAGAGATGATAAAGAAATTATGGGGATCATATTTTAATATTATTACAAATCACTAATACCTTTAAAATTTTCAACACCTATAGGGATGGCCTACAAGATTGATTGTCATGAATACGAGCTCACATGAAGAGATTTACAGTCAGTTGAAAAGAGACAAGTTTAGGTGTTTATGATTGATAAAATAATTTTCATGTCATTAAAATAATATAATATTCCAAAATAATCATCTAAATAAGTGATCACCATGAAATAAGTGAAATTATTAATCACATGCCTAAACACAAGGTGAAAAAGTGAAAGTTGTCAATAGGTTTGTACATGGTTCAAGATATTGAGTATTTGGGAGTAATCCAAGGTGATTAATGAATTTTTAAGGTCATTAAATTCATTAAAAAACACTAATATATATAAAAATATACATTACATATCATTTTAATCATCTAAAGTCAATTACATAAACTAAATGCATGCACATAACCACAAAGAGGGTCTGCAATCTTGAGATTTTATGATTATGGTATTTTTTATTTATTAAAAATATATATCCAATGATTTAAGGTTTTATATTGTATTTTAATATACCTAGGAAAAAATAATTATCTATTAATACCCTACATAACTCAAGATACAAAAAAAAAATCTAAATTGGCTTGTTTGTTGCCATGTAGATCCTAGTTTGCAAAAAAGGGCCATAACTTGGGTTTTGTAGCTCCAAATGAACTGAAATTTGTATTAAAGGTATGAATTGTTATTTAATAAATTTTTAATTTTTATAATTTATATAATTTACCTAAGGAGAGTTAAAATTCAAAAACATAAGCCTAGACATGCAAAAATGAAGGAAAATCATACTTAAAAAGGACCAAAAGTGTTATAAGTCAAGTTCTATTGATATAAATTCTATAAAAAATTATTTTAAGATTATTTATTATTTTTTAAATATTTTAAATGTGTTATAAATAGTTAAAATACAATAAAAATTAATTTCTACATGATGGTTTGTAAACATGGCCTTGTTTCTAGGCCTAAATGACCTAGGTTGAGTAACAAGTAATCACTTTGTGAAGCTATTGGCTATTATAATGGAAATTTAAGATGTTAAAGAGTATAAAAATGGTGTTAATATTTTTAAATATTATTCTCATATTATATCTCTATGCTTACTCTTCATCCACCTCCAAACAAGCCTAACAAGTTAATGGCCTTGTGAATCTTCTTACAAGTAAAGTGATAATGACCCAAGATGAGAGGTTGACACGATTATAGATATGAATTATATTTGTTTTTAATATTTAATACCTCATTTTTATCATAATAATATTTATCTATACATGACGCACCTTGGATACACTAATTATGTGGATTGGTGTAGTCAAGAATTAAAAGAAGCTAGTTTTCCTCTCCAAGGAAAGAGGTCTTCGATTTGAGTTTTTTTTATCAGATTTTTGGATGTAATAAGAGTTAAAAATATTCATAAACTTAGTTTCCATTATCAATGTGGATTAATGTGCATAATATAGTATCCTATATTAAAAATCATACATTATCATGAAGATGCTAGTGAATGCAATGAGAAAGTGGCAACTTGGGAGTTGACAATCAGTTACATGTAGGTAAGAAGGAATAAATGTTGAATGGGGAGATATTTATACCATGATATCCTAGTAAATAGGCTTTCCATAATTTCAAACATGCTAACCCTACATTATAATCAATGAAATAGTTATTTTATGGAGTCAAATAAGCATTGAAGGTCTTTCAAACTACCCTGTAATAATGGAACTACTTCATAGGAGTTGAAAACAAGTTGGTTGAAGAAGTGAATCATTAAAGGAAAGGACATGGTGATTTAATATCAAAATTTAATCAAGGAGACCACCATCCCCAAATATAGGTCAACTCATGAAGGCACTTGACCACATCAAACACTTCAAATAGCCATGATATTCCTTTTATGCCTTCATTCAAGGCAACCTCATTTAAAGCATAAAAGGTGAGTAATTTTATAAATATTTTAAATAATATTAAATTATTTACTAATAGTTCCAACTATGTGAATTTGAAAGATTTTATGGCACCAATAACCTAAAAAAAATGTTAATAAGCAATTAAAAATGAAATTTATATGTACCACCTATAAAATAAAATGGTAAAATTGACTATATCTACATTTGATAAGTCAACATATCTGCACATATCAATCCATAAAACCACTAGGATTCACTCTAATGTTGATAATATCAAGAATAACTTCATGGTCAGACTCATGAACTTTCCATATATTCATGTTTAATGGCCTCCCATGATATTTTTTTCAGAATAAGATTTGTTGTAAGAACAAAATTTGAATAGTTAAGTATCTGTATGTGTGTTTAAAAGTATTAAAATAACAATATATATGAATTTTTTATTGGAGATCATCGAATCCAATTTTCAGTGACTACCATAGACCTAGTAGGATACTCAATGTTTTTTCTATCTATGACTGTGGAAGTTAATTTTTTCATTTCCTCTACACATAAACATAAGTATTAATCTATCCACTCTTAATTGACATCATCTAAAATAATTGAAACAACATACCTTATATCACAAAATAAAAAGTTTATTGACATTATGTGAACATAGGTAATGGGATTAAATAGTACATAATGAATAATATTCTACCTAGATGGATTAAATTAATTACATTGTCAAAGTCATGTCATGATTACATATATGTAAATTATAATGCTTATGGAACCTAATATGTGTTGATTTGAATTAGAGTTATATAACTCTAGTCATATACCCACTCGTATAACTCAAACTCATTCTAAACAGAGTCCATACATGCTAAACAAAAACATGCCAAGTGTCTCATAGGAATAGTCCAAAAGCATGCATTTGAGCTATGAATTGAGTGGATCTTATATACAAAATATTTTCAAAATTTATCAATTACTAATTATTTACTGCTTATAAGAACTTGTTGAGTCTCAATATCTCTAAGTGCACACCTTAAAGTGTGTACTAGGAAATGGGTGGGTAGACCATTAGTGATTCATTAGATTGTTGTCCCCTCTACCACCACTTGATATCTATAAAACCTTATCCTATACACTTCCATAATATTTTAATCCTTCCTTCCACACTCTTATAAGTAATTCACCACCTTACTTATCCCCTACATAATCCTAAAACCCTTTTTGACATTTACCAAATAATATCAATATGGGATGACCTTCTATTCTAATTCATATGTGCATGTTATAAGTCCAGGTCAACCAAGGAAAACTTAGACTTGGACCTACCTTATTTTTATCAATTAACGATACAAGGTTAAATTGGGCCAACCCTATCAACTAAAATTTTATAAATCTTAAGGGTTAGATTTAGCTATATATATATACACATTAATTTCATTATTATTATAGAGAATAAAGAGAAGAATAAGAATATTATATTGCACATATGATTATCAACCATTCTACTTGAGGAGAATTGTTTAGGGTTTTAATAATTTATTTGGATACATGGGTCTTATCTTATGAATAAGCCTTTTGAATGCATAGAGAAGTTATGTATCCTAGATCTGGCTTATCATTGTTATCCTTACATACCATAATAACCTCCTGTAAAACACCATTTCTAAGGGAGAGATTGAGGCTTAATGGACTTGTATTTAAAGGTATGTATTCATAACTTTATTACTCCTTTTTTAAATTAGATAAATTAACATTTTTACTTATTTCCCATGCATTATTATTTCATATACATTGACTTGAGTATAGCTATTTTATGCATGTTTACTTTTTTCTTATTACCCCTAATTTGGGCCACAAGCTTTGGTGAGCACTAGATTGTATTTTACTTTAATTATCATTTACTTAGTGAATATGAAAACATAACACCTATCTAGGGTTATTACATATTTTTGCTTGACTAAAGGCTATGGAACCCTCTCTAGTGATGTTATTTTGGTAAGAGATCCCTTGATTAGGTATAACAAATCCATCTTGGTCATGAACCTGAATATCTAATGTATCAAAAAATAGACCTAAATATCTAATGTATAAAAAAATAGAAGTGTAATTAAGATTTATCTTCTCTGATCTAGGATTGATTATTAGGTCAACTACATTTTTCTTTGTCTAAATTCTAGTGAACCTGACATGAATCAAACCCTTTTAGTTTTTCTTTCATGCATTCATTTTATCATCATATTATATTTTATCATTTTTTAGTATTGTATCAAACCTATTGGTATAATTCTAACACTCTATACATAGGTTTAAGATACAATCACCCAAAAATGACTATGTTCTATTTATGTAGGTCTTCTCTAAATATATGTGACTAGATAGATTAACTCAACATAGTATTCTTCAGTTACAATATTGCATACATAGTCAAGCTAGTTGACTCTATTTGTAGTTATTTTTTCATTATACATGATTGTATACATAGTCAAGCCAGTTGACTCTGTTCACAGTTCTTCTTTTTCAACATATAGGTTTATAAGCATAGTCGAGCCAATTGAATCTATTCACAAATTCATTTTCATCACACAAGTTTTGTAGAATTGACTAGCCCAGTTGAATCTATTCATAAAAATATCTAAATCAACACTTGGGAAACATAGAATAAAAATTTACAAACTAAACAACTTCAAAACCACCGAGGTTTAGTCTTACTTTCTTTGTCATTTTAATTTTTTATTTATAGTACTATTTTTCACAAGTTTCCAGTTTATAAAACATTAAACCTATAGGGAAATGGGTCGAATAGCTTAACATAGTCCTATAGCCTATTTTCTATCTAGAAGATATATTCAACCTATTTTATAGTGTCCTTCTAGATATTACTTTGATAGAATAATAGTGACTCTAATAACTTTATTCTATATTTTTTACATACAATGGCACCTAAACTAACTCAATAATCTTTGAAATCAAATAATTTAACCTATTTTTGTTATTAATTAATTCACTTTTCATTTAATTTTATTTCATGCTTAGAGTGACAAACATATATTACTTATGTGTTTTTTATATTCATCGATTTAGTCACACTATTTTTCTCTTTTTCACACACTTCTAAATCACTTTACATAAAAAATCATTAAACATTTCTTATTATGGTCTACCTAATTGGATTTCATCACCAAGAGGGAGGTTAACTTAGATTTTGCCCAAGTATAAATATGTGGTTCATGGTATATATTGGAAAAGATCCCAATACCCTTATCATTGTGGGATTGTGAAGTGATGGGGTAGGCCCCAATACCAATCCAGTAACATTGCTACTACATATCCCTTTCAACCTAAACTATGTGAAGCTATCCATATATCACCATATAATTCATTCTTACAAATAACTCCCCATCATATTAATTTAAAATTTTATTATAAATTAATAATGCTTAGGAATGACAAATTTTTTAGCATTTACATTCAAGTTGTTACTTCCTCTTTGATCATTATATTTTGTATTAAAAAACTTGCATTAGCCAACATTAGTGAAAGGTTTGTGTTGTGTGGTCCAATTGGATCAATCATATTGATCCAATTTATTATGTGATTCACTTTATTTTATTTACTATTATCCTATAAAAAAATTCTTTATTTTCAAAACACTATCATCCATGTTGACATTGTCTCTTAAAAATTATTAATCTTGTTTTCCTTTAGTACATAGTATCCCTATTTGATTATGTATCTTTTTCATTATATTTAGTTTTTCCCTCTAGAATACATAGTTGACCTATTTGACTATGTATCTTATCGTCCTATTATGTTTTATATCTATAAGTACATGGTCAACCTGTATGACTATGTTCTCTTGTTTCCTATTATGTTTCCTATGTTACATAACACTATTGATTGGTCTAATTTTATATCCTATCAATTAATTATTATTTTCACTAACTCCTTACCTCTTTCATTCATCATGAATTTATTATTTGAGGATAATATATATTTAAATAAAATAAACATGATGAGTCTTATCAATCCTAATAGGTTTCCTAAGACATAGCTTGTGGCTCCCACCTTGGATGAAAGCAATATTCATGTTTCCACTCACACTACCAATTATTGGACTCTTCCCCATTCATCCTTAGTTTGTAATCATTTATTATCCATAGAAGATGAGCATGATCTAGAATAGATAATTTAAATTATCTTTTTCATTCATGAATTTCCTCAACATCAAGGAATGGAGCCTTCAACTATTTATAATCTTATGATAGGTCTTCAAGTGGAAGAACCTATTTCACCCTCTCCTACTTTTTCTCACAGATATGGGGGCAAATAATTTCTTCACCTCTCAAATTTTTATATATATTATGTCTCCTTCACACACCATGACATATTTTTCTATGAATTCTTCAAACTCCATGCCAAGTATCTCCACTAACATGGTAGGTTCAACTTTTAGTTAGCCTTTTCTAAAGACCCTTCTCACTAATCATACCACTAGTGAATCTTTTACTAAAAATTCCAATCATGCTACTAGTGAATCTTTTTCTTCCAATGATAATCATAACACTAATGCATTTTTTGATACCCATTCTACATGTGCTTATTTTTCTACCAATTCTTCTCATGCCACTAGTGTGGTGCATGATACTTCTCATAGTATAACTCAAGCCATTAATACCAATACCAATGCATCACATGCTATGCACACTAGTCAAAATAATTCCCAAAATCATAAAATATTATTAAAAACACTCAATAAAATGCATATTTTTCAAATTAATAATGAAAATTTAATGATGTAAATGCAAAACCATCTCATTAATCTATAAAACCAACCTCAATAGGTTTCATGGGAAGCATAAAATTTCAATGCCTCCCATCTCCCACATCTTATGTATTCCCATGATAAACATATTCTTGAACCACCCCTCATTAATAAAACAATAAAAAATCTAAAAAATTAACCTCTTATAACTCAAATTAATAATATTTAATTTGGATGTATCACACCTACCATCACCTATAATAGGTCCATCAATCCCACATTGAACTTAAAAAATTTTGGTAACATTTTAAAAGATTGGTTCAAACTTAATACCTTTGATTCTAACATAATATTAGATAAAACACTCTTAATATATTATTTATATTGGTACAATCAACTAATAACCCATTCTATCACTAGCCTTGAAGACTCGATTAACTCATTAGTCTAAGAATTTCAAACTAGTGATCTTCCCAAGAATAACTTAGCTCACTCTAAAAATTGTAAACAAATTGAAATTTAAATTACATAATCCTTCATAAAATTATGAAATAACATTTCTAACAAATGTGAACATAATATGGTAGATGGAAACCTCTTCCACCTATTCATTAATGCTCTCTACCCTGAGTTACAATATTGAGTTAGAAGTCTCTCTCCAAGAAATTTAGAAGAATAAATTGACCAATATAAGTGACAATACTTTATAATTTTCCAATTTAACCATCTCAACATAAAGTATACATGTTTATTCTCATCAAAAATAAAAACCATCATGCAACTAATGATGTCATTATCAATACTTATGACACTATTCAAAACACTCAAGAAATCACTCCCAAAAACACTATGCAACATGATAACCCTATAAAGAAAAATCCTAATCCTACATATTCACAAATAAATAACACTAATACCTAGAAAACATTATCTTGGAAGAGATATTCAATCAACTCCTCTTAAACTTGTAATGTGTATTGAACTATTTCTGATCTTCAGTTAACTCCTTTTAAAATTGCATGTATCTTGAATTTTAACTTTAATTAACTATATTTCATCTTATATTTTTTTATTTTAATTATCTTTACTTTAAAATTGGATTTTTAGTTCAATTATCTCTTATACAACTTATATTTTGACTTTAGTTATCTCACATGCAACTTGCATGCATGTTTGACTTTTTAAATTTAGCCTAAAGGGGGAATAGAATGAGAGAGATTGTATGTTGAAATTATAATAATTCCATTGAATTAAAATATTTCCTTTAATTTTTACCAATAATTGAACTCAACTTCTCCACTTTTTCATGTTTTGAACTCCATTTTTTTAGGATTAACTAAACACTCTTGTTGTTGACTTGACCTTTTATAAATTTAGCCAAAATGGGGGCATAGAATCTAGATAGATAAGCATGTTGATGTTTAATTATTAATATATATATATATATATATATATATATATATATATATATATATATATATATATATATATATATATATATATATATATATAATTATTATTCATTTTATGATTAAAATCACACCTCTTCTTACTATTTCTTCTAGATATGCCCATCTTCTGTGGTTTTGGCAAGATTCTTAAATATACTACGATAACCTATAACTTGATGAATTTTCATTATTTAATAAAGGAATGAGTATAAATATGATTTTAAAATAATAATAGTTATTTTATATACCTTAAAACAAAAATTCATCTTTAAAATCCATATACAACTCCAACAAATGTCATTTTATGCTCTCTTGGACTCAGGAAACCCTTATTTCCTTCATGAACATACCTGTATTTTAGAATTTTTTCTCTCATAAGGTATATTAAGAACATGAAACATTTTTTAAAAATTAAATAACATAAAAAAATAATTCCATGTCAAATTTTACAAATTTTAATTCAATAAAACTCAAAATATGTTATTTTTGGTGTTTTTTAGCTTGCATAATTTCATTTTTGAATGCTTATAGGTCTAATTTTTTCCCTTTAATTGAGTTTTATGATATTTAAATAAATAATTATTTTTAAAATATTACCTTTAACAACCCATATAATCATTGAAACCATTTTATGTGGTCAACCAATAATTTAAACCTCTCAAATATTACCTTTTTGTAACTGTCTCTCTCGTTTGTTTAAAATCATGATACTTATACCTTTTCATTTATTCATTTTTTGCCTAAAATTTTTGATTTATGAAAGATTATAAATTTAATTTATTCCTAATAATATTTCACACCACATTTATTTTTCAATAGATAATTCGAAAATGCAATTATATCTCTTAAAACTGAGTCATGGGGGTTTAAGATGTGTTTTAGAGAATTTATTATGCTTAAGGATCATTCATAAAATTTATAAACTATTAAAAAAATGAATAAATTTAATATTTATTTAATAGGGTCATAAAACTCACCCTAATACATTTTTAAATAACTCTTCTTCACCTTCATGTACTGAGTATTTGAAAATTGCCTTCATTAGTTTGTAACTAGAAGCTAGTTAAAGGAATGATATTTTAGATACCTTTTTTAATCTTCACTCTAATATTGGAGTTTTCTTCAAACCCTGGACAAAAGCAATTTTGACTAATGGTGGGAAATTTCTCAACATTCTTGGTGACTTTGTTGGGATGTTTGCCTACTAAACACTCAATACCAATAGCTATATCTATTGGGTTATATAGTTATGAAAATATAATAAAATATTAAACTTAAAATTCCATAAATAAACTACAATACTTGTTCATAAGCACTTATTGAATTGGAAATTATAAAAACTACCAACTAGAAAACATGCAAGATAACACTTAGGGGAATGTGAAAACTAAAAATAATAATATAAAATGTGCATAAAAACACTAAGAGGTAATTTAAATATAAAATTAATACATACAAAAATACATTCCACCTGGATTAAAATAAAAACCTCTCAATTCCTCTCCATGTGGTTGATAAAGATGAGGAACAAGCTATTTTTTGAGTGCCATCTAGGTTAGATCAACTCTTTTCCTTCTTATCAACCTCTTTGGCTTGTTTCCAAGTGAATCAACTAAATAAAAAATATATAAAATATATATAAATTATTATTTTAGTTCAAAACTCACCTCATGTTTCTCTTCAACAGTATGAAATCTCTCAAATGTAACCACCTTCTAATTCATAGGAAGAATTGCAATTGTAGCCTCTAATAGCTTATTAAAACAATGTATTTGGATTTATATGGAATATTTAGATATTTTATCCTAATTTTCAATTGGTAAAAATTATTTAAGCTCTTGATATATATCCAAATACTATTATCATTCTTCATCACAAGCTTTTTGATCCTTGCATATAGTTTGTTCATCTTTATCTCATTCATGTATAGGGTTGTTACCTTATGAAAACATTATTGAAATCTTAGTAGCTGTTACCATATCCTTTGGAACATATTAATCATAGGCTTATTGAGGCTCACTTTCTATTGAAATTTGATTTTTTAATGGCTAGAACATGATCTTTTTCTATGCCAAATTGAATCTCATTTGACCAACATAACTCTTGATCATCCTCTCTTGACAAATTTTCCTCTTCACCTACATGTTCTTCTTTTTCCTTACTTAAAATAGGTCCTCCTTAAAAAAAGGAGATGGTGGGATGGAAAGAGACTTAATTTACTTACTTTAAGTTTGCAATTATTCAATAATTTCGATGTGTGTCAATGCTACAGATGTATATGATTGTTATATTAATGAATATTATTAGTAGATGTGCAATAGCTATTAAAGATTCATAAATTTAATTGATTTATATGATTATTATAAATTGAATTTATAATCCAAGGTGTGTAGAAGTATCTCTTTAGATATAGTCTTTTAGGTGTTATCCATAACTTCACTAGATAAATTCTTAGTTTGAACCATAATCTCTTGTATAAAGGTGTGCAATAGTAGACTTAAGAAGAAAAAATTTCAATTGAGACCATTGACTATCCTATATCTATTAACCCCAAACTCCTAGTTGTGTTTATTTGTGAGTGTGCAAAATATACAAATAACAAACACTAGTTCTTGAGATACTTATCCATAGACTTTAGTATTACTAGGCTAATTATTATGTTGTTGAAGGAATGGAGAAGAGAATTGAATTGAATATGTTATATTCTTCTTTTTTCACTCTTAAATTGATTTTTAAAACTTAGAGGTGTCTTGAACTTTATTTATGACTATAACTTGATGGATAGATGGAGGGTTTGAAGGGGCATTAATAATTCTTTGAGATTTTAAATTAATAATTTCATTCAAAATTTATTTGAAAGAAGGGAAAGAATCTTGTGTTATAAATGTTTCATGATTTCCTTTCCACTCAATAGTTAACCTCTCACATTCTTGATCTCCACGGATAAATGCAACTTGAGAGATGTGTGAAGGGCTCAATAAACTTGGAAAATTTATTAGTTTGGATTCAACAACTTTTTCTATCTCTTAATTTTGTATTGGCATTAGAAAATGCTCTTTCTCTTGAGTAGGAATGACATAATCAAGGGTCTTGGTCCAATATGTTTTTCAAAATGGAATGGTCTTAGGATCTTGGGTAAGAGTGACTAAAAATTACATAGGCATATGCTATTTCATAGGATTAGGAGTCCTAAAACTTGGGATTTTAAATAAAGTAGACTCCCTTGAAGGTTTAAGGGTTTATATTTCTTCTTGATGCCTATTGTATTCTTGTTCTCTATCAATCTCCATACAATGTCTCTCAAATTCAAGTCTTATCTCTTACACACATTTTTTAGGCTGATTAGAAAAAACATGATTTTTCCAAGGTAAATTCATCCAACATTTTATATTAAACATTTTTCATTAAAATTTAAATCAAATTATTTTAACTATAATTAAATGTATAGCCATAAAAAAATAAATAAAATGATTGCATTTAAATTCAAATTCAAAATGATTCAAAAAATTTAATAGTAATAACCAAACACCAAAATGGAAATTTGTATGGTAGGGTTGAACCTCCATACTTATTTCCATGTTACTCAAAAAGTTTTAACATAAACTTAAAAACCATAGGATTCCAAAATAAAATGTAGTCATACATAATATCTATGGACACGGTCAAAGATAACTATAGATAATAAAAATAGCAAAGTCGATGGCCTTTATAATAGACTAAGCCACAAATAATACAGGGTTTGTAAAAAAACTAAAACCCATTTATCTTTATGAACTTATAACACAATTAAAAGACATTTAAAATGAAAAAAAAATTTACTAATTCCCAAAAAAAAACCAACAACTATGTAAATTTAAATACATAACTTACTTGAATGCTTGCAAGTAAAAATGCAAAATAATGAGAGTAGAGTTGTCTTCTTTCCTTCCAACTTCTAGTTTCCACAATATTTTTGCCAAAGAATCCAATCAAACCATTTAACATAAATTAAAACTAATAAAAAACTCCATAATAACCATTGAATGAATGATAAGTCAAATAAATCATTATAATTCAAACTCTGTAATAAGCTCATGTAAGTAACTGCCACCATATTTCTCTTGGTCATGATATACAAAATTTGGTAGAGTTTCCCCAAGTCCAAGGTTTCCAAATGACAATGAAAAAATGATCAAGTAAGAACCCTAATGTTGATGGAATACTTTCAACACATTTACATCGAGTGATGAGCCAATACCACCTCTCCTAAGTCAAACAAGCCAAATAAAAAACTTTGAACTAATGCCATGTCTATGGTGGGTAGTGGCCTGCCTTTCCTTAAAAAATACAATCCAATACTTGGTCTCAACAAAAAATTAATGTAACCAATATTGCCACACCACATTTCAACCAAACAAAATGTCCAAGATAAAATTTAAATGCTTTTAATGCCTTTAAACCATAATCGATGAAACATAAATGTGATCATTGATCTATGTCAATCAAGAGTTAGAACAAATACTAAGACTTGATAGTGATTTAAATGGCATTGAAATACCAATAAAATGACAAAAACCAACAAGGTGATAATTAATACTAAAATTATTGAGTATCAAGATTTGTGAGATGATTAAAACAACAACAAATACATAGCCAACAAGATTATCACATTATAGTAATGCCAAAAAGTATTGACTTGTTCAAGGAGTTGAAATTAGAACTAAGTAGAGTAATGATCGAACAATAAGTTAAAATTGACTAATAACCCATTTCAATAATGTAATCAAATTCAATAAAATATAAACACTCATCAATTAATTAAAGCCTATAAAAATGACTCAAGGAATAAATAAA
The DNA here is from genome assembly GCA_037957365.1 of Torreya grandis. Lineage (NCBI taxonomy): Eukaryota > Viridiplantae > Streptophyta > Pinopsida > Cupressales > Taxaceae > Torreya > Torreya grandis. The sequence goes on from JARHVA010006427.1 coordinate 905,905, forward strand.
AATCAAAGTTTAGTTTGTAATTTAAGTTTACTATTTCAATTTGTCTCATTTTTCATCCATCTTTCTCATCTACTTGATTCCAAATATTATCTATCTCATATACCTTTACCTAATATCATAGAATATACCATAAGTATATATATATATATATATATATAAGATAAATAAATGCAATAGTAACATTCAAATAATATAACTGAACTAAAAAATAAATTAGTAACTCATTAAGCATAAATATCTAATGTTCAAATCAAATGCATATAAAATAACTATCTCAAAAACTATCATAATTGATCAAACATAGATCACAAAAATATATCATTTATAAAAAATTCATGTCCCAAATAGTTCATAATGAAACCATAATGATTAAGTGAAATAAATGTAGTCAGCAAGGTCATGATAGAAAACTTGTGGGCAAATTCTTAGTGGATGCAGATGATAAATAAAAAGACCCCTTTGGGTGGGATTTACTTAGAATATTCTATAAAAAAAGATGTATTATTTACTTCTAAAAAATCTTATGGGATTATATTTCTCATTATTCTTACTTTAGATCTTCTTTTCTTAAAGAAACTATCTTTAGAAGATTTTGGTTTATTGGATTTAGGCTTACAGCCTAGGATAGGAAAAAAATAAATAAAATTATATCTTTTTGTATCAAATGTAGAACTTAAGGTAGAGTTCTAATAGTGGAAATAACATATGCCTCATACTATTTTTAAAATTAAATCATTACTTTATTTTTTATTATTAAAATAAATATTTTAAATTATTTATGAATCCTTTTTTGGCTCACAAATTTTTTTGTTTTACTTATATATTTTGGGCTTATGGACATGCATATTTTTGACCCTTTTAGGGGTGGTTTTGGAGGATTTATCAACTAATGACTTTGTGTATTCTTATGTGTCTTATACAAATCAAATTTTAAGTTTATGTTACCCAATAGTATTAAATGTTGTTTATATATGGGATATTTGAGGTTTGTGTTGTATTTTTTATCGTGATAATCAAACTTGCTATCTAATTCCTGGATTCCATCATTTTGTATCCCTATAGGGATGGATATTACTCATATATATGGTGTGAAAATTCACTTAAAAATAATTCTAGTGTAGGGGTATAAAGTAGAGAGTAATTATCATAAACATCCTTTCCTTTCCCTATAGTAATGGAGTTAACTCTTTTATATGGTGAGAAAATGTGATTATAAGTGTTCTTGGGGTGGGGGATATAAGCTATTGATTAATACCCAAAATATTTTTTTCCTTTCCATATAATAATGGATTTAAATCATTCATGATGAAAAATAATAGACCCTTTCCTATAGAAACTGATCCCTTTTATCTTGGTAATGGTGAAGGCATGTTCTATTGTTATGAAAAAGTAAGTTGATGTATTGCATACCTCCTACATTATTATAAATCTTGTATAAGGAATACATTTTTATTATGTGGTTAATTTCATATATTTTTGGCATTAATGAGATGGAAATAATGCAACCCTCATAAAAACTAGTTACCATGTCTAGTTTTAGGTTTCCTACACCTTCTCTTCAAATTATTCATTTTACTTTTATTGTTAACCATTGTTTTTAGTTACTATATTCTTCGGGTTGAAATTTATATGATAAAATGTGCCTAAAGTCACTCTACATAATAATGTAAAATTAGTGGGAGGAGATCCCCTCCTTTCTTTGGTCATTTGGTGAATTTTTTTGAGAGTGTGCTACTTGGAGCTTTCATTGATTTGAAGGATTATTTCCTTTACATGTATTTAGATATAATTTTTTAATAAAAATTTCATGTCTCAAAATTTTAATATTATTCTTGAATAAATTAAAATTTGTAATATGTTTATTTTGATTTTAAATTGTGGAAAAGACAAATCATGTCTTTCCTTTGTTGAAAGGATGGATTTTTTAAAAGATGAAATTTTATATATTTTTATTTACAAAATTAAAGGAAAATAATTTTTATTTAATTTGTTTTTCATTTTAAATTAACTATGTATAGAATTTTATTTTATTGAACATTCAAAATTTCTCTAAGAGCTTATTATGTCTTAAGGCCTAAAGGGCTAGTATTTAGTCTAGTAATTTTTACTATGACTAAAATTAATCAATTCATTAATGAAATAATTTTATATTAATATATATAATTTAATTAATTAATTAATTTTACAAACATAATTTAAAAGATACAAGTTTTTGAAGATAAAATCATAATTATGCCTTAGTTTTCTTAGTAAATTAACTATGAATTATGTAACATTTAATTAGAATTATAAATTTTGAGGAAGATGAAGCCTTTGAAATAAATATATACTATATATTACGAAAAAAAATAAAGACCATATTGTTTATATAAATTTAGTTTTAAGACAAGAAATAAAATAAGTCTTCTATACAAAACCTCAATCTATTATTAGATTTATTTCAGACAAACCACCCAAAGACTCTTAATTTTCATAAATGGATAATTAATATATAAATTTAATTAGAGATGGTATATCTATCCTCCATTAAGATATATAAATTGATGAAATGGCTAATAATTAATCAAAATCTATAGTTTAAATTTTTCAACAAGTCAATTAGTGGATCTGTGGAAATCTACTTGACATTAGGAATCATCCTACCAATCTTCCTTCATTAAAAGGAGTTCACATTCTTAAATTTTATGTAAATGTATGTGGGTCATGGGAGGATCATCTAAATTATTTCAATTTAATCTATGAAACTAAGTATTAAAAAAAAATCTTAGGTTATTTTTTCAAACCTACAAGGTTATATATATATATATATATATATATATATATATATATATATTAAATATTTATTAGTTTACCTAGTATTGTCATTTGTCATTATAAATATGTTAAATCTTAGATTGAATTTTTTTATAAAATATAAGGAATATTTATAATTGGTTAATTAACTTGAATAAAAATTAATATATCTTGATGAAAAATTATATAGCTTCACTACTAGATTTACCAGATTTAGGCCAAAAAATATGCATAACATAAGACCTTCTAAGAAACTAACAAAGTTGTATTATTATAGTGAAATTATCCTTAAAAAATGGAATTATAACAAAAATACATTATATAATATGATTTCACCAATTATTATTTTTATTTATTATGATAACAAGGTTAAACATATTGGATTCAAAGATAGATATTATAATAGTTTAACATCTGATAATGAGAAAAATATTAAATCCATTCACAACCTTTGAAATGAGATATTCATTATAAAATGATAACTAAATGACCAAACTATGACTTTAGGTAAAACATTGAATAATAATTAAAACAATAAATTACATTATTTTCATGTTTGTGAAATTGATCATGACTTTGATACATACATTGTTGTTCAAAACTTTAAACATTTTATTCAAGGAAAATATAGTATTTCCATTTATTTGTAAGATAATACAAAAATATGTATTTTTGATGAAAATTTAGGTGAAATACAGATACTAATTATTATTTTATGCAAACAATAAAAAAACATTACAATTTTGTTCTTAAGGATAATTCCAGTAAAACAAAAAATAATAATAACAAACCTTTCACTTCAAAATATTTACTAGAAGATAAAGGTAAAATTATAGTAAAAAATGATACATTTATAAATAATCCAAAGAAAATAAACCCTTTTCCTACACACTAAAATAATACATAGTACCAACCAAGATGTAGGCCTATAACTTATTCTTAAATCAGTAATGAGGTTAGAGCTTAAAATATTATCAATAATTTAGCTAATATTAAAGTTATTTTTATTTAATTCAAGTTTTAGTCTACCTAGTCAATTTGAAAATATTAATGAAGTAAAAAAAATCTTGATCTTAAGAATATTATAGGATTACAAAAATAAACTAATGATAAAAAAGTTAAGTATGCATTTACTTATTATAATGATCTACCCTCTTATCATACTCTTTCATTTTATGTGTTTGTTATAACTACTAATAAAATTATTCATGATTGCATTATTTCACAATAATATCCAAAAATATTATGCCTAAGTTCATTTCCAATTAATTAGGCATTCAAAATGAATGGGGCAATTATAAACTTGTTGATTTTGACTCTCGTTAAACAAAAAATTGTGATGATTTTTGGGATATAGTCATAACAGTGTCATAATATGAAATATTTAAATGAATTAGCAAAATTAAAGTTTTAGACATTGCCATCAATTATATGATGCTATTAAGAAAATAATGGTCTTAATCCAATAGTTCTTGTTTCATAAAATATATGAATTGGATTCTTAAAGCCAATATAATAACATTTATATATGGAAGATCATAATGGTACAATTATTGAACCTATTTTAAATAATATAACCTTTAGAAAAAATAGAATTGGAACAAATGAAATCTTAATATTAGATGGACCAAATCAACAATACACAAGATCTATTTCAAAATAAATAATCTAGTCTTTGTATTTTGATGGAGCTTATTCCTAGACCTCAAAATGGTGTTGGTGTTTTTATTATTTATCCCATAGCAATATATTCATATATTAATATTAATTATCTTTAAAAAACTAATTTTGAACTTTATTCCTTCATCTTGAAAAATCTATTGAACTAGAAATTAAATATTTAAGGTTTTTTAATGATTTTGAATTAGTTATTAGACAAGTTAGAAAATTAATGATACTAATCAATCACATCTACATAAGTATATGTAAAAAATTTGGTCACTAATAGAAAAATTTGAAGTATTTAATCTTTCACACATTTTTATGAAATTCAATATTGTGCTAATAAAATTCATGTTTATGATTCAATGCCACTTTATGTGATAAAAAAACTTTTACTAATTATACTTTTTCTAGGATTTTTATCCTTAAGTTACTTGAATTTTAAAATAGTGAGCATGTCATTAGTATTTATTAACATATTGATAGTTTCATAAAAGGTAATTAATTTGACCATAATTATTACATCCTAAATTTTAGTGAATACTTGTAGCTTAGTTATAATTAACTACATCCTAGTTTGGTAAGCCTAAAATTGATGTTTTATCTTTATGCTTGTTCTAAAATCTATAGAACTAAAGACCCTCCCATAAATATCATAGGATAAACTATTCTAATTAATTTTAGAACTAAAAAAGGCCCTAGGTATGTTTATCTATGAATTCAATGTACCACCCAGTAAAAGATAATTTTAATTAGGTTATTTAAATAATTATTTCATTTTTTCTAGTCATATAAATTTATAAAAGTTTGTGACATTTTTATAATTTATCATGATATGCATATTAAACTTGGTATAAAATGCATTAGGCATAAATCTCATAGAGTTACCTCTTTATTGAAAAACACCATAAGTAAAGATGTGACATTTGTATAATTTATCATGATATGCATAATAAACGTACTATAAAATGCAATGGGCATAAATCTCATAGAGTTAGCTCTTTATTGAAAAACACCATAAGTAAAGATCTAGATAAAATGTTAGATGGTTGTCATTTATCTAATTGGATATTCTGATTGAATAGCTAATATTGTCTCATTTATTAAAAAAAGGTGATATTTTTCTTTGTGTCAACTTTAGAGATCTGAATCATGATAGTATTTAAGATAATTTATATTTACCACATAGATCATATTTTACATTAAGTTGTTCACTAAAAAAAGATACCATTATTAGATGTATTACTAGGTTATAAGAAAAAACATAAGATAGGCATATAAATTATATTTACTATAAGTAGAGGCACTTTTGGATTTAATATAATTACTTTAGAACTAATAAATGTTGGTACCAATTTTCAAATGGAAATACATGTAGTTTTTTATCACTTGATTGGTATTATCATTGAATTCTATGTAGACAATATTAGTGTTCATTTTAAGAAAATAAATAAATGTGTATATCACATACATGAACATTTATTATGTGTAGAAAATATGACATATCTCTAAATCCAAAGAAATATATTTTTGGTGTGATTGAAGGTAAATTATTATGTAAGGTGGTATCTAAGGATAGAATTTATATATAACTTAATCACATTAAAGCCATTAAATAACTTCATCCCCATAAAGGCCAATCGAGACTAAGGTATTTCTTTGGTAAGATTAATTTTGTGAGCAAATTTATTTATGATTTTGTTGATAAATCTAATCCATTATAGATTTTAATATTAAAAATTCAAAACTATTTGTGAAATGTAGGATAAGATATATCTTTTAACAAAATAAAAATGTAATATAAAGTGCTCATGTACTTGAAAAATCAAACATGATTAAAACTTTTTATATTATATGTTAATTATATTTATAAGGCCATATGAATTATTGTCACCAAATATGATCATAATCATGATGACAGACCCATGAAATATATAATATGAGTTCTCAAAAATTCTAAAACTATGTATCCATTAATTTAAAACTTTTATCTTATATTAGTTTCAACATTAAGTAATTTTAAATATATTTTGATGGAAAATAAATTAATCATACATTCAAACATATGTGTTATGTATTATTCATTAAAGAAGCCCATTATTAATGATATGTTAGTTAAATGGATTTTTAGAATCCAATAA